>MU400411.1:0-337042 GCA_022578955.1 Hypoxylon sp. FL1857
AACCGTTTAACCAAATTGCTACCAATTTTTTTTTTTTTTTTTTTTTTTTTTTTTGGGGGGTTTTTTTTTTTTGGTGTTTTTTTTTTTTTTTTTTTTTTTTTTCCCCCCCCCCCCCCCCCCCCTTTTTTTTCCAAATTGTCAATCTAGGGCTATCCCGGGACGATACAACGACAAACTCGACTCGAAGTAGAATTACTCTACGAATAATTGATTGGGATGGATATGTATGTAAGTAAGTTCCGACTGAACTGTAAATGTCCAATTGATCATTTCAATTTCACCTCACCCCCTTCTCGGAAGAATGATTTGATATCAGCCATTCTTAGGTAATTGTTTCGACATGTCTAAGATAATAAATACTCCTCATAATAACGCTACTTGAATTAAGTGCGGATGCTCATCCAATAGGATAACGGGTGGTGAACTTGAAGTATATACTTCATAGTCACTCACCAGGGGGTGGTCGCCGTTGGATTGAACATTGCGCAGCCGAGTCCCTCCCTCTGTACCGCCCCATCCATCCAAAGAACAAAGTGATTAAAAGCGAACTTAAAGACTTCTTCCATTGATGTAGTTACCATACATCATAGTCCATCATCATCTACCTAGGTTGAGTGAGGTATCTGAGCTGCATGCCGTGTCCATAATACACATCCACACCCACACAGTGGGATCCATCCGTGAACGGCTAGCCAGCTGGCTGAGAAACTTCGAAGTTTACACGCTGGGTCATAAAAGATCGGTTAGGGAAAAGACGACTCCGGGAGACAGATAAGAAGAACTACGGAGGACTGACTGTACTTACTACCTACCTATCCTAATAGAATCCCCCTTATTTTTCATCCACCTACATCATAGAGGTACCTCTTACACATACATAGATCAGAGGTGTGGTGGGGTATCGCGGAAGACCTTGTTTTGAGACTAGCCATTGGCCAATACGACCTCAAAGTGCCAAAAAGGGCAATTTATGGTCCAACACAACTCATATGCATTCTCTGAAAGGGTTTATCGCCTTGTGCGCAATGAGCCACATCGAGCTGTTCAGATCACTGGGCCAGTTGACATAGATGCCGGGTATTACGCAATCTCATTCCCTCAGGTGTCTCGAGGCGGCCGTATATACTAAGTGACTTGGCATGAAGAAGACCACCGTCTCCCACTTGAATTGCCATGAAATACCGCAGACTTGGCCTCTCCAATTTCTTAGGACATGCATGGTAGGTGGCTTGCGGTTTCAGTAAAAAGGTCAACTTCGCCTCTCGCATTCATATATATCGAAGGCATACTTGATCGAGCTCAAGATACTTCAACTTCGTTTCACAGGTGAAAGAAATTGCAAAAATGATACGATGCATTAGCCGCGAATCGAACGCGGGGCCCATCGATGGCAACGATGGATTTTACCACTAAACCACTAATGCTGCTGGGATCATCTAAACCTCAGAGGAGGAGAACGGGGGATCTTTTACCCGCTGATGAAGGCTAGACCAAGTATCTTGACCTATATACCATATAGAAACGCTAGTAGACTCACTAACCGCGCCCCCACTAGGTGAAGGAGACCATCAAAGGTGGACCGGACAAGGCTATTTCGTAATGATATCGTACTGGCAAGATATCACCACCGTCTTATTCTGACAATCGAGACGGTATGATATCGGAGAGTCTGGCGGCATGTGCTCACTTTCGATCAATACACTACCAGGTGGGATGCTAAGTTGTATAACCAAACCACTTGTGATGTCCACATGTTCCCTGAGTATCAAGGGTCTTTGACTTCCGCATACGGAATGGCGAGCAGACCGGTCCGTCGAACATGTTGCTGTCAGCACCTGAGAATCCGAGTTTTAAAATAAGGCAGCGCGTCTGTCGAGTGAATTGCGTGTGAGGTGAAGTTGTTCGGCTTCAGGGCCTCACGGAAAAGACCAGGTAGATATTCTACGTTGTCGAATTTGGACAAGGATCGTCATGATTCGTCTTGGTTGATCACAGTACAGCATACTGTACCACGAACCTACGTCATGGCGTTGCGACGCTGGCAGAGTTTGGAGAATACCCAAATCAGCGCTCGAGATAGGGGAAATCCGGCTTCAAATGAAGTACCACCTTAACCCCCGCAATCATGTAGATCACTGCAGTTACCCGATCCAGAAATCGGCACTGTATTAGAGAGCTATAATGGCGTTCCTGAATAGTTAACATCATTGAAGCATCACCCGCAGCTGATCAAGAAGCTTTCCCTTTTCAAGTTGAAACTATGCCTTTTGCCGTACTTACTTCCGAAGATCGTCGCCCAGAAGCATGAGATCCCTTGTCTTGAGCGGTAGCTAGATAAATCCCTTGCAGGCGCCAGTCACCAATTGGAATGCCCAACTCTTCCTCATTCTCTCCGCTACCCTCTTCCTCTGAATAGCGAGCTTGATCGTTAGTACATTGTGAACATATTGCTGCTATTGATAAGAGACCTCGACCAAAGCAATAAAACGATGAGATCGGTTCCGGTACTAGCGGTAACAGCGGCTTTGGCCGTTGCACAGACCGAATACAATGTAAGCTATTCGGTCAATCACTCACCCAAGACGGAGACCTCAGCAAGCTAACTAGACCCAGAGCGCAGACTTGAACGTCCGTCCAATATCACTCACGTCAACAGACATACCGACTTTGACACCACCTCCAAGTTCGACCACAACGGAATCTATAACATGGACTGGCGGCGTGAGTGAATCCATCACTAGCAGCTCGGCGCCTACGGGTTCGACAAGCCAGTTTCCCAACGCCACAGCAGGCGGGAACGACACTCAGACTCTTAGTGGTGTGAGGCCCTCGGCAACACTTGCGAGCTCTCTGATCCAATCTCTGAGCGCATCGTCGTCGCCGAATGCGGCTGCAATGCCGGCTGAGGTTGGCGTTGGCCTGTTGGCCGGTATGCTCGGTGTAGTTGCTGTGTTGTAACTAGTGATAGCACGGGGATACGAGGATGACTATTTGGGATTCGGATTCGATGCTGGAGTAAGGACCGGTGATTGATACAGTACCTTCTATCGGACCTGGGTCGAAGGAGATAGGAGAATAAGACTACCAGGCTTGGCAAAATAACGCAATATGAGAGAAGGAGTTAAATCTAAATCTATATAATTTGACTGTTTAATTACGACTTTGTCCAAGTTGTGCTTAGTCATCCTCAATTGTAGTGCTACCGGGTTACTTTGCAGCAAATTCCCCACACAAGCTTCACCCATCAGAACTCAACCAAGAACAACTTCTTTTAAGCCTACTATTCCTCAATCTTGTTATCGCACTCGTCGATTCTACATTCACATCGCAAGAGCTGGCATAAGAATTCACAATGGATGTCGAAATGCAGCAATCTCCGCCTCCCATCCCAGCCGACAACGAGCCCAAATACGGCGGCTTCAGTCGCTTTGAGATTGAGCTTGAGGTGCGCCCTCATCCCCCTTCCAACACTCTAGACCTCCGATTCACCGTGCCGTTACTAACGAACCTTGCATAGTTCGTCCAATCCCTCGCGAACCCCTTCTACCTAAACCACCTCGCGTCGCAGAAGCTCCTCAACGAACCCGCCTTCGTCGCATACCTGTCCTACCTGCGCTACTGGTCGCGTCCGCCCTACGTCAAGTACCTGAACTACCCCGGCCCTACACTGAAGCACCTCGAGCTGCTGCAGGAGGAGCGCTTCAGACAGGACATCATTAGCCCCGAGCTGGTGCAGATGCTGGCTACGGAGGGGGCCAAGGCGTCGGTGGACTGGCACAAGAGTGATTAGGAGGGTGCGCGTTCTGATTTGCTATTGTTGCAGCAGTCCTAGGCGCCGCCTATTCAACTCAGTTCTGGTTTTGATCCTATGGAGACCCCGCGACAAGTCAAGACATTTACATTATCGCCTACGTTGGTTGGAATTAAGAGGCAAACATCGTCATCTATGAAGCCTAGTGAAGAGCCTGTCCAGCCTGATGGCATTAGAGACGGTATCACATTCGGGCGAGCCTAGTCTAGTACAGAACGGAGGTGGAAGTAGTGCTTCACATCGGCCTGGCACAGCGTCGAGGAAATGCACTGTAACTGTCAAATGGCTTGACATGATCTTAATCCAGGGGGAATGAAGTAGGAATTGCGCAGCGTTTCGGAAGAACATGGAAGTAAATTGGGTATCATGATTGTTATGGGAACGTCTCAACCGAGACTATCTAAACACCAAGGTCGAGAACGCCATATCCTGCCCTTTTCGACGCCTCCCAAACGCCAGCCCGCAACACTACCACCACTCTAACCCTTCTACCCCCTTCTCTGTATCATCTAGTTTTCTCTCCATCGGTGCCCGCACGTCATGCACTATATCCCAGTCAGCATTCCTCATATTCTTACACCCCATGCCTGTCTCGACGAGCTGTCGCAAGGACCAAAACTCACCTTGTAGAAGCTCGTCATCGGCTCGTCCGCAGAACGGATCTGGATCTGGTAGAAAGCAGCCTCCTTGCCGCTGCAGCTCGAGTTGTTACACTGCACAGCGGTTTTGTCGGCGTTATCCCAAGCTCCCTCACCACCAAACACATCCTCGCGCTCCTTCTTCTTGAAGTGCGTTCGCGCAAACATGGGCCTGTCGATGGAGTGCTGGTATGGACAGGTGCGGCATTCGAGGCGGTTGCGTCCGCTCTCGGGGGACGCGGAGACTGTGAGGACGTTGGCGCATTGCGGACAGACTTGTAGCTGTTAGTTTGCTGCGCTTTGGGATTGGTGTATGCCATAGGCTAGGAACTTACAGAGCAACATCGTGAATGGGTTAAACTGCGTTTGCTGTTACTTTTTTGACTGAAGCAAAATTAATTGTGTTGTGAACTGCTTTGTTGGCGCTGCTCGGTATGATTTTCAGAGTATGTATTTGGTGACTGGGAGGTATATGTAGATGGGCTTTGTAAATTTTGGCGGGACCGGCGACGAAATGGGGACCTTGCAGCAGGTACTTAGGTACATAGCCACACCAAATCAGTGGGAGCCTGAGCCATCCCGCCGGAAGCCGCTGTAATAATTGCTCCGGTGAACCCCGCGGCCACCTGCAAAAGGGTTCGACGACTCGTTGGAGACGCGTGAGTTGGTGGGGGTTTTAGCGCCTGGAGATCAGGTACTCGGAAACGTCACACAGCCTCCTTTTCGGCGCTTGCTTGCGTTCGTTGCTGATATCCGATTAGGCGCCGTCTAACTCTCCAGAAAACAAAAATAAAGCCAGTCCTGACGACGGATACGTGATTCTTCTTCTGATTTACTTACGGTTCATATTATAAATCTGGCCACTTTCTAGATTTTGTCGTTCTATCTGTGACTCGGGAAATAGAGTGCCCTTTCAACCCATTTGTCTGGTGGCTGTGCTTGGTCCTGAGACATACCAAATACAGGGAACCGGATCGTCCGCACGTACCTGAGTTAGACGGAGCACGACCACAGACCCGACATGGCGGACGATCAGGAACATGAGGTTAGACTGGCCCTTATACCTACAAGCTGGCTATATCCATACATCCATACATTTCCAGGACTACGAACTAACTGGTAGCTAGGGCGCCTCTGTCAAAGAGCAGCTAATCGAGGCCTGCCGAAGGAACAACGTCGACCTCCTGAACGAGATCATCTCGAACTGCAAGAATGACGACGAGATATCCGACCTCCTGAACAATACCACTACCGTCATGGGAAACCATCTATACCACGAGGCCGCGCTTCAGGGGAACTGTACGTCTCTCCTGTCTCCCGTCTCCCCCTTTTCTTCCACCCTCTTCCTCTCCCTCACATTACCCAACCCCGTCCAGTCCAGCCCCGTCCTCCAACCCTCCTCAGCTAGCACAGCCCCCCCTCTAATCCCAAACTAACCCCCCCTCCTCTCTCCACCAGACGAAATAATCGACACGCTCCTGGACCAACCGAACTTCGAATGCGACCCCCTGAACCGAATCGAAGGGGACACGCCGCTGCACAGCGCCATCCGCTGGATCAACAGCGAGCCCCCCGCGCAGCGGGACTTCGGCAACGCGCTGGTGTCCATGATGCTGGAGGCCGGGTCCAGCACGCGCGTGCGCAACAAGGCCAAGCTGACGCCCTACCAGCTCGTCGACCCCTCCAACACCGGCCTGCGCGATCTGATCCAGAAGCACGAGTACGCCGAGCTGAATGCCGGGGACTTCGTTAATGACGACGATGTGGTCAAGCCTGCGGCGAAACCTGCGAAGGGCGCTGCTGCGAATACGTATGTCGACGTGCAACAAGACGATGGCGAAGACGATGATGATGATGCCGAGTTCTCTGGTAGTGATGAGGAAGAGCGTGCGGAGTGGGAGCGGAGGCGCAAGAACAAGGGTCGGTGAGTATACACGTGAAGCTAGGATGGATGGATATGAGAAGTGAAAAGGGGGATAGTGGAAAGACGCCTAGAGCGGCAGATATAGACTGGCTGGGACATATGGGCTTGGCCTGGCTTGGCTAGGCTATCTAAGAAGCTATCGTGAGCCGCCTGAGCGGTGCTTGATTAATACATAGAAGCGGATAGCGCATTGCATGACCACGTTACTCCCCTTGGTGTTTTGAATAGCAGCTGGACTAGCTCAGGATTATTGTTCGTGAACAACCCATCAGGAACGGTTAGGCCTTTGACTCTTTCAGCCCCTAAATGCTGTCCGAAGCTGACCTTGTATCCATGTAGCTGCTACCTTTTTGCAATTAGAGCCCTACCTTTGAAGTATAATTCGCAGTAATTTCACTCTGCCTGTCTAGATTATCACGTCAGTTCACGTCACGATGGAGATACGGCCTAACACAAGAGGATTATAGAAGTGAAAAAGGAAAAATTCATCGCGATGCCCGGCTGAGCGGACTGAGAACTATCTGGCGATAGCTACATGCAGAGCTCATATAAGGCCCCTTAAAAACGATCATCTCCTCCCGTAAATGCCTTCAGCAATGCGCCAGTGTAAATGCTAACCATCGAGTGCCTTCTCTGAGGCCCTCCACCGAATCTCACGAACTCCGTGCCATTCCTCTCCGAGACCACCGTTTCTGCCCGCCAGAAACATGCCTCGGTCCATCCATCGAGCAACTTTGAAACATAAGAAAAGCGTAAGGGTAATAGAAATCAAAACCTCCGAAACAGAGGTTGTCAGCAAGGATGAATCGCCGTAGTAGAACGGCGCAGACATCCCATGCTTGCTAAGTAGTTCAAATCGAACCACCAATCTCAGTACGGTAAATATAGGTACCGTGCAGGTGGGTTAAGTAATGAATTAAGAGGTTATCTCTTAATAAGACTCGGGGATGGAGACAACCTGGCCAGTTGTTCTAGATTCGAACTGATCGCTCTCGCCGTTGTACTTGATGTCCGACCAGGCTTCAGGAAGCTTGCCATTCTCGATTGCTAAATCTCGCTGCTCTGCATCGCCGATCGTCTCAGGGCGAACATAACGGCAGGTCATGGCATAACGATGCGTGCCTTTCGAATCAACTGAATGCTTTAGAAAGTATTAGCGTCATAAATCAGGAAGATCAGGGGATAAATGTGAGGACATACGAGATAATTCTTGTGAATCCCACCTGCATGCATCACCACCATGTCGCCATGCTTCAGGATGATGCTTGCGACCGGACTTTGTCCGTCTTCGATACCTGACTTCTTCTTCGGCTGGAACTTCATGACTGAAGGCGATCCAAGGGACAGCGAAGCGACGTTCGGTCCTAATTCCTTCTCGCCATCATCGTGAGGCTTGGATGCAGGTTAGTCATATAGGGAAACTAGAACAGAGTAAGGGAAACGTACGCTAATTATCGCCTCCTCAAAGTACCCGAGCACTAGCTGCTCGTTGTACGGTTCGAAGCTCTCCGGTATAGCATTCTCACGGACATCAAGGCGATTCTCCTTAATGAGCTCATGAGTTAACTTGACAGCTTCATGACCCGCCCAAGTAAGTCTCTTTTGAGTCTCTAGGACCGGCGTTGGAGCCAGCATGAAAGGAGTTGTCGAGTCCACGATCACGCCGAACTTGTACGGGGCTCCCTGTAGCATCGTTAGTTACTATCGGTGGATACTACACCCGCTTGGATGCTTACATAATTGGCTGAGAAATGCGAAGTGAGCTCTTCGATGCGAGCACCTGAAGGAATTAGTACCGGGCCTGCTCTGGATGGTATCTTTTTATACTTACCCGCGTTCCTCGCTCCTCGCCTCTTCAAAGGTATGTCGCATTTCTGCATGCGGGCGTAAAGGTCATTATAACCTACACGTGCCTCTTTGTGAGGCCTAATCCTAGTCACCGTTCCGATGAACTTGTCCTCCTTATCGCGTAGGAAATATGTGGTGAAAATATGTCCTCCGACAACTTTCTTGAAGCGGGGCACGCATGGATTAGACCATTTGTTGAGGCTCTTTCGAGACATCATCTTTTTATTCTCCTCCGTGATTCGTTCTGCCGGGATCATTTGGAGGGGTACCTTGTAGATGAAGTCGCATCCGTCATTCTCGCAATACCAGTGATCCCATTCCACACGGCGGCTGCAGCCATGACATTTGGGGCAGACTATACCCAGCTTAAAAACCTTCTCGCTGCCAGAATCGTTGCCTTGGAGGCGGGGCAATTCGGGAATCAGGGCGCTCTGAAATTGGGGACCGCTGTACGGAGTTCGCTCACGCAGAAAGGCGTCGTTGTACTGTAGTTGATCGACATCCACTTCTTCGGCAAACTGGAAGAATTGGCTGCACTTCTCGTTCAAGCATGCCCAACCTTGTCTGTAGATCTCCTTGCTTTCTTTGTGGCATGCTTCACAGGTGCATGCTTCGCAGGAGTACTCGCCGGGCTTGAACTCGCCGGCGCTGTGGCCGCTCAAATCCCTCGGCGTCCACCAGGATCGCTGATCTAAGTTAACCTTCTCGACGCGAACCATGAAGATTTTGATCAGCTTATTGTGAGCCCCCTTGGCTACTTCAGTCCATAGATCCGTGATATGAAAGTAGTCTAGTACATTGTAATAATGCACTGGTTTGCTTGGGAAAAGTCGATTATTCGCACCTAAAACTTATTAGCTCTGTCTTCCTAATTAAACTAATGTGAAGACTGAATGACTTACCGGCGACCATCACAAGCGGTGTCTTGCCTTCCATGCCTATCGCCAGCGGCTTAAAACATTTGCCGGCCTTGTCTTGGCTCTCCTTCCGGACCATTTTCCCAGCCTTGTCGCCCTGTTCACGACCACCTCCGCTTTTCCTTACGGTCAGTGCTGTACATCTCGGTATATTATGTGATAAACTTACACAGAAGTAATTATGACCTGACTTCCGAAATGGTCGCGGCTGCCCACCTCTGCATCTATGAGCATTCCTTGGGGAACATTCTTTATAGTGTGCAAGCTCCCTTGGTGGGACCTATAATAGGGAACTGCATCGTTCAGAGCCGCTCTCCTGTTTGACCACACTGGCGGTTCACCGGAAGCCTGCGGCTTGTCCTTGTGGTGAGTGCTAATAGCAGTCCTGAGAGAGGCCTCAGGACCGCCCACAGGACTTGCGGGAGGTCCAGCCGAAGACGCGGGACGACGAGCTCGACGCTGGGTAACTCCACCGGTGTTTGACTTGTGGCGCTTAGATTCACCAGCGCCGGGAGTATAGTCATCGTCGTCGTCGATCTGCTTCCTCATGCGCTTGCCATCACGATCACCCAGTTCCGAAATGTCGGCGATCGGCTCGCGATCACCGACAGACTCATGGTCGGCGACTTGGAATTCAGTCGAGGAAGACATGATTGATGTAGGATGGTATAGAACAGGAAAGGGTCAGAGTAGATGCGTAACTAAGAAGACGAAGGTGCTAAAACTATAGCGGGAATGAGTGCTATAGTAGGTATGTGTGAATAGGCTCGGACTACAGGTCCAAGTTGGGGTGTATGAGGCTGAGAGATCTAGAGGTAGAGATATCTAGTCGTTAGTAGAGTCATCAAGGCTGACTGACAAGTACTTTGATGATGTATGTTTGGAAAAGGGATGGGTGATATGGTGAAGACGTGAGAGTGAGACGTCAAGGGAAGATAGGTAGAAAGTAACAAGTTGCAAGTAATATTGGATGTGAAGTAGCCCAAGCCAAAGCTGAAGGAACTTGCGCTATCCTTTAATGATGTCTATTTTGGGGAAAATCTGGTTGATGGGGGAGGAGAGGTATGGTATAACAGGAATGATGTAGATTAGGGCTGAATGGCACAGACATGTCCTGGCTCAGTTCGTTTTGGGGGTGGAAAGATTGATCGCAATGATGATCACTTGAATGTGTAGAGGGCTCGGATGGATTACAATGAGAATGTCACATACCTGCAGACCAGAAGACCAATGCCCTAGTAGTCTGGCGCGAGATGTTGAAAGTCTGACAGGACTAGTGAAGTCAGTAACTAAGATCTCTTATACTAGGTGAAGAGGGAAGAAAGGAGACGCCTCGACGCGAGTAATAGATGGTTAATAGTAATGGGATATTAGAAGATGTGAAGGCTTGTTGATGTTGAAACTTGGCAGGTTGGTAATAGGAAGAAGATGTTCTTGGGATGTGGGTGAGATGTTTGGGGAAGAGAAAGGGAAAAGGATTTGGAATTGCGGCGCCAGAGATTATATGGGAGAAGTCTGGCCAGAAGAAGTAGCGCGCCTTCCTCTTGCCCTATCGAACATGGAGACAGGTACGGTTAGGCATAGATGGGACGAAACAAGCGTTCTTTCCGTATGGGGAAAATAGGGGGGCGGGATTGGGGATGGCAAGTGCTCAACTTCTGTTATTGTGGATGGACTGGGGGAAAAGAGAAGGCACCGAAGGTCATAGAAACGGAGAGAGGAGTGAGTCAGATGTTAGGAGATTCTAATGGAAGGGACGGCTTACCAAGATTCGCTGGTACTGCTGAGTGGTTCTGTGGCAGATCTTGCGCGCTAGTAATATGGATGGGATGAAATATGTAGAGGGTGTGGATGTGGATGTAGATGTGAATGTCTTCGAAATGGGGAATTGGTTGAATTATCACAAGCCCTTCAAGGATTGACTGTGGTTAGATGGTGCTTGATGCAATGAAGGTGTTGAAGATGTTGAAGGACTTACGTTGCTTGGTGTGCTGGAGAAGATGCCCAACTAGAGAAGCGCGTTGTCAGGTTGAGACTGAAAATAACATTGATGTTTACCCAGATGATGTTGCTCAGAAGGCAAAGGGGATGGGATATCTTACCTTGAAGTGAATGTTGAGATGGCTTCCAGGGATGGACTTGAATAATTGTATGATGTGTATTGTATGTTATATGTTCAAGTCTTCTTGTACGAACGATGAAGAAACTGGTGATGTTTGGGGAAGAATTCTGGCTGTGAGGTCTGGTAGTGGGTGGAAAGAATTGGGAAAATTGCTTGGGCAAGACCCCCGAGAAATAATGCCAGTGTGGACGCGATCTGGCTGTGTGATCTGGACTTGGGGAAAAGGAAGGGGCGACGATTCTGGTCATACACCAGCCAAGTCCAGTCTGCAGGCGAAGTTGCGTTATACCATATTGGGTAAAACGTACCCAGAAATAGGGGGTTCTCCCAGAGTTTTAGGCAGGGGCGTCCATCCGTTGTGGAAAGGGGGTCGATGGTACTGCTATTCCTCTGCGCAGGAGGGCATGCCGAATTTGGCAGTAACGAAGATAAGAAGGCAGGTGTGAAATCGATACAAACCACTAGGCATACTTTCAATGACTCAGAGTAGTGATTAGGAAAGACCCAAGACGCGTGGAGGCCCAACAAGATTATTCTCTGTTGGTAACTGCACAGGTACCTACTTCATCTTACAGATACATAGGTACCTACATGTAGGTATATATTAGGTGAATTACTATAACGAGGCAAGATACCATCTGATCTGTAGAGCGGATGCCTGTGATTTGAAGGGGGTTGAAGGTGATACACTTGTAAGAAATCCTGCCCACACAAAGGACATATTGAACAATGTTATATACCATGATTTCACTGAAGTTTCCACGAACACCTTGGGATGGCTTTGGTGAACATTTTATCCCGAAGAGACAAACACAATGATGCGAAATTGAGGACAAGTTTCACCTGTGAGAGGTTCTTGTCCTTGGAATGGCAATCTGGGATAGCTCATGTACGTATCTGTGTGCATTTTGGCTGCTTGTTCTTCATATACGTAGAAGGGTCGTGGTGCTATTATACATTGGGTTATTCTTGGAATAGAGATAGCTTCCAATAATATCGCGTTGTCGCTCTACTAAATAGAGAATTACTCTTAGGCTCCTCAAGACGTGTCTTCATTGCAAAGTTGAGAAATGGAAGCTTGCCAATAAACTACAGGATTTTCAGATCAAACCCAATTGCTGTTTTGCAGGCCAATCGCGACAAACAATGCGTACTGACCTGTACCTATGCTAGATGGATTCACGAATGGGATCAAACGCGACTTTTCAAAGAAACATCGAGAGCTTCTATGCAGTCTGTATGATGGAAATGTCGCGCGATCTTACCAGTATTGTAGAATGGAAGCTCACAATGATTCTTTGTGGAATTGTATGCCAAATGCTACTCTCGAGTCAAGAGGTACCTAGCAGGATACTCCTGTTGATCTGAAACCGAGAACAGCGTGCTCTACGTCTTGCTTTTGGTAGAATGTGCCATGTAATCTCCAGGAGTTCGAATCGAACACGCCGGATTGTAGGTCACTTCCCTTGCCTTTCAGGTTGGAATCAGCAGCAGCGTGTTTCAGTAATTACACCTAAGGGGCTTGGGCTCTCGCCTGTCTGATAACCTTAGCAATCCACTCATCTTTTGAAGGAAGGCACAGGATGGAAGCTGGCTTGGAGCCTGTGACTTTAGGTACATGTACGTACATACATACCTCTCTAGCCAGTTCTAGGTACTTAGGTACATGACTCATCAAATCAGCAAGTCACTTGCTTAGCATATCCGATGAGGAAGCACCCGCCCGGTACAGCGTTTTTGTGATTCAAAACTTGCCCATACAGTGCATCTAGAACTAGGAAATCGGGGGCCCACACTTTGGATGTGAACTCTACAAGAGGAATCGTACGGATATGGAGTTTCGTATGTGTTGGGTCTTGATGGTGCGCTTCTGGGGGTTGATGAAGCTCTACACAAGCAAAATTTGCCGTCCGGATATGTGCTGGATTCTACATTATGGGCATATGATAGGGCAAAGGGTAACAAAAGCGGAGTGGCTGCTGGAGGGACCGAGCTTCTGCAGCGTGGGAATACTTCGTCCGTATCTAATTGGGATGCTTCAAATGATAGGCTGTACAAAATCAGTAACTTGATACCAGCGTTTGAGCCTAGCTTGCATGTTTCATGGCGGGTGCGAATTCATGATCTCAGGTTGGCACAACTACGGGATGAGAAAACTCCATTACGGCCAGCTTCTCAGGCCCCGCAGAATGGGCCCGTCTTTCTCTTGAGCGAGGCCACATTATTCTGGCCGGTAGATACCATGGCTATTTTAATTGATCCGATGTTGTATGATCTCGCCGAGTGTTATTTCTAGGTTACCCATGTTGCGTGGCGGGAGACCTATGCGATGGCTAGGACTCTGAATATGGTTGGGAGACTTGTAGCATTGGCTTAGGTATCACTGCACCAATCTAGGATGTAAATAACTAGGTACATTCGTACTCTGCCATGTGCCCAAGCCTACCTACCATGTAGCCTCTAATTATTCTAAGTTATGAGGCTCAAGTCGTAGTCTGCAGGGGAGGTGACGTTGAAAGGATGAACAGGGATAACCGTGGCTTGCGATCCTCGAGGGTACCGCCGTACTTCTAGATATTGATCCAAAAAGAAACTCTTATTGGCTGCCAGTGTGCCCCCAACGCCAAGGATGCGGCGTTGGATGGACCGGGGGCCAGCCGGGGGTCTGGGGTAAAGCTGATTCGGTAAAATTCCCAACCGAGCAAGCCCGAGGTCCATCTGGCCCGTGGCTTATGGTGGAAGACGTAATCCGTTGCACAATGGCTGGCGCCATAAAAAAAGGGAAAAAAACGCTGTCCTGGAACTGATGGAGGGTAGTACCAAGTGGCTGTAGTAGTAATGGTACCTGGAAGATGGATCAGAGGCTTGGGAAGTTCAGTAGAAGTATACAACCTCAGCAATAAGCGTCGGAGTGCACTTCGTGTTGTGTTGCATACTTCATATATTGGACTTGCCAAGTACGGTACGGAGTCTGTTCTACCCCCGGTTAGCGGACCTGAGACATCTCCACACGGAAGACTCAAAGTGGCATTGTGGGCATTCGAATCGTAAGGGTCGATCAAAACAAGGGGTGCGGAGTACCTAAGTAGCTAAGGCAGCCGAGGTGATTTAATCCGCCAAACCGCCAATTTAATTTATATATTAAATTATATATTGTATATTTATTATTATAATATTATATAACGTATTGTAAGAAATATTTTAAGTTTCTTATTTTAAAATGAAAGATTTACATTTATTAATTAATTTGATAAATATTTTAAATATAAATTTTTATTATATATTTTTAAATAAATTCTTTAAATTTAAAATAAAACTAAAATGTAATTAAAATAAATATTAATAATGATAAATATAATTAAATACCTTTATAAAATTATAAACGAAATTAACGCTTTAAATTTTTAATTTAATTTATAATAATAAATAAATGATTTTTAATATTATTTATAATTTTAAATGAAATGTTAAATATATACTTTTATTATTATCATTTTTTAATTAACGTCGTAAATAATTCAGTTCTTTTAATATATTTTTTTACGTTTATAATAATTAAAATAATGATAATATTTAAATAAAATAATAAATTTAATATTTAATATATTTAATTTATGAAAATATTTATAACCTTTATTATTATAATAATATATAATATAAACATCGTTTAAATAACTTAATAAAATGATATAATGTTAAAACATGTTTTTATTTAACTGATAATTTTTATAAATATATTTTAAAGGTAAAATAACATTAACCATTATTATATAAATAATTAAAACTTATTAAAAATTAAAATTAAAAAATAATTAATTTGAATTTACCTTTATAATTAAAAAGGGGTAAAGGTATAAACTTAATTTCTTAATAATAATAGATTTAATTTTTATAATATTTATTTAAAAAAATAACTTATTTAACTTTAAATTAAAATCTTTATTAATAAACTTTTAAAATTAAAAATAATATAATAAAAGTAAATATTTATTTATATATTTAAATTATTAATTATCGAAATAATAACATTATTTACATATATTTTCTTTATTTTAATTAAAACTTAAATTATATATTAATTAAAGTTTATAATATTTGTTAAGTTTAACTTTTCTTTAATATTTTTAAGGAAATTATTATTAATAAATGGTTCGAATTAAAGTGGGAAATAATTTTATTTAATTAAATTTTAATCGAAATTATTTATTTAACTTTAATTTAAACTTAAGTTATTATTAACCGGTTCGAAAATAAAGTTTAAAATATTATTATTCGGCTTAATAAAATTAATCTTTCGTTTTTATAAGTTAACATTTTAACTTAAACTTAAATTCGACCGGTTTAGTTTAACGAGGTTAATTTTTTACTTTTAAAAATTAATGTTATGGTTAAGATTTAATTTAAACCGGTTCGATCTTTTCGAATATATTATAAAAAGTTTACATATAATAAAAATCTTTAAAATATAAATATATAATAAAAATTAATAAATAAATATAAATTAATAAATAAATAAATATAAAACGTATTTATAAAAAAGTTTAATTATAAAGGTAAAATTTTCTTTAACGTAAATTAAAAAATCTTAAATTTTAATTAATTTTAATTAAATATTTAGGAATTTTATATGGTTAATAAAATTAATATATTTTAAATATGATTATAAATATATACTTATATATTTACGTGTTAAAAATTTTAATAAAAAAGTGTGGGTAATGTTAAAATAATTATTTATATGATTTTATAAATTTAAAACCTTAAGAAAAATTAAAGTTATATTTTAAAGTAAAGAAATATATATGTTTATTTTATATAATATATAAGTTAATCTTAAATTTATTAATAAAATATAAGAATTATATGTAAATTTATGGTAAGATAAAATTAATTAATGGATATTAACATAATATTGAAGAATATATTACATTTTATTAAATATAAAACATGGTATTCCTTAATTATAATTTAAATAAAAGGTTTAATTAATCCCATTTAATTTATTTATAATTAAAGGTAAATATATAATATAAATAATGTTAAATTAAAAGGGAAAATGTGTAAATATATAAAATTTAAGTATATATGTGAAATTATGGTAAAAATTAATAGAATTTATAAATTAAAAAGAAAAGAAATGGGTAAAAAAATATACTTCGTTTAAATAATTTATTATATATATATTAAAATATATTTAAATAAATATTTAAGTAATTATTTACTTATTTTATTATCTTTTAAAATATTAATAATAAAGATCGTTTCGAAATTTAATTTATTATATCCATTTATTTATCATTTTTCCTTCTTTCATATAATTTATCCCTTTATTAAATTAAGGTTTTTAAAATAATAATTAAGTTTTTAAAATCGAAAATAATATATTATTATTTATTTATTTTATATAAACCATTATTAAAATCGAATTTATATTAAACCTGGCATTATATTTATAAAACCGATTAAATTTTATCCTTTTATTAAATTAACCATTTATTTTTCTTATTAAATTAACCATTTATTTTATTTAAAATATACGATAATTTTTATTATAAAGATATATGATAAATAAGATATTAACGGGAAAACATAATAAATAATAAAAATATAAATAATATATTATTAATGGGATAAATAGTTATATATTTATATAATTAATGTTTAAATAATTATAAGATAAAGGAAGAAATTTTAAACTTATAAGTTATTAATTTACGACGCGTCACTTTTAACCCTTTAAAATAAAATAAAGTTTCTTATTATCTTTTTTAACGTTATCCTTCTTTCCTTAAATATACGAAAATAATATATTATTAAATAATAACCTTTTAAATATCCCTTTTTTTAACCTTTTCCATTAATCATTATTTAATTTTATTTATTATAAAAATATTAACATTTATTATCCTTTAATTATGAATTAAAAATCGGTTAACTTAATAATTTAAACATTTATAAAGTTATAAGGTATTTCATAATATATATAAATAATTTATAAAAATCTTTTTTTCGATATTTATTTATTATATAATATAACTTTTACATAAATATACCATAAAATTTAATATCATTAAAAGGAAAAAACTATTTTACCTTTATCTTAATAAATGATTTTTTAAAGATTTAAGTTAATAAATACTTAATTATCTTTATTATTTGAAAATAAATTAATTTCTTAAATCAATAAATAAATATATCCAACTTTTTAAACTTTTCTTCCATCTTAAAATACCCTTAAATAAAATATTTAAATAATTTATAATATGGTTATATTAAGTTTAAAAATTCCTTTATAATTATATAAATAACTCATAATCTTATTTATGATAAGAAAATAATGATTAATTACACGCATATTTATATTATACTAAAAGATTAATTATAAATATCAATTTTTTTAATGATTAAACTTTAAGACTTTAATTAATATAAAGTAAAATAAAAAAAAATAAAATAATAATAAATAATTATACCTTTTAATGAATAAAATGTTTAAAATTTTAACATATTAAACTTAATAACTTTAATCGATAAAAAAAAATAATAAAAGAAATAATAATATATAATTAACCTTTTTAATAAATAAAACGTTTAAAACTTTAATATACGAACCGTAATAAAAATACCATATTAATTAAATTATCTTATATAATTAAAAAGGTGTTTTAAATATCATGATATAAAACGTTTATAATATTTTTAAAACCTTTAGAAACGATCAGAAATATAATTTTATTGCCTTAAATAACTTTATTTATACCGTCTTTATTATTATTAATATTTATATTATTTTAATTATTCTTATTTTTTTTAATATTTTTACTTATTTAATTACTTTTATTATTATTAAAAGAGTTAGATATGTTTATCATATAATCTTCAGTTAAAACGTTATATTAAAGAGGCGGTATTTTTTTTATCTTTTTAATTTCATAAAAGGTAATATTAAAATCATTTAAGAATTAAAGGCATTTTAATAAATGGTTATGTGGTTTTTTAATTACGTTATTAAAATCTTTAATTATTTTATTAAAATTTTTAAAGATATTATAAGAATTTTTCTTCGATTTATTTATTTATGATTTAAATTAATAAATATCCGAATTTTTTACTTTATTATTAAAAGACGTATTTAAGCTTTTAATTTTCTTTATAAAATTAATTTATAGTTTATATTTATTAGGATTGGTAAAATATAAATTTTAATCATTAATATTTTAACGTTTTATATTTTTATTATTAAAAAATATGTTTAAGCTTTTAATTTTCTTTATAAAATCGATTTATAACTTATATTCGTTGGGATTAGTAAAATATAAATTTTAATTATTAATATTTTAACATTTTATACCTTTATTATTAATCTTTAGATAAGTGGAGTTATGATTTAAGCGTGGAATAAAGTAATTAAATTTATACGTGTTATATATATTATATTATGGCTTTTTAAAGTTGGAAAGAATAGTTAAATAAAGATTATAAAATTTTTTTACCGAAGTTACTTTTTCGAAATAAAGTATATACGTGGTATTAAATAATGATTATATAAATCGAATAAAGAAAAATTGGTAAAGAATTTATTTAAATTAACGAAATAAACGATTATTTATTTTTAACATTAAATTTTATAAAATTCCTTTTATTTTTTTTAACGCTTTTATTTATATATATGAACGTAAATTTATTTCATCATTTCTTATACATATATATAAAGGGAATGGAATAAATATGTTATTATTAAAGAATTTATAAAAATCTTTACGTATTAAAATTTTATTCTTTTTTAACTTAATATTATTAAATTTTAACTTTATAATATAATATTCCATACCGTTACGAATCTATTAAAATTAATATATATCAGGAATTATATAAGTTGTTTTTATTAACTATATAACTTCGTTAATATGATATAATTTAAATAAAGCGGGTATGTATATTATAAATGAAAAAAGGTTTATTTATATTTTTAATATTCGATTATAAAAAAAAACTTAATTATTAAAACTTAAAATAATAAAGTATTTAAGATTAAAATTATTTATTAATAATAATTATTATTAAAAAAAATATAAGTTAAAAAAATGTAATAATTTACGAAGAATATTATAATAATTATTAGGTATATGAAAAAATAACCATTATATATCTTTTATAATATTATCCCTTAATTTTTTAATAATTAAATTTAATTAAGTTAGATTTTTCGATTAAGATAAATATAAACATATTAAAGTTATAATATTATTTTTAATTTTTATAGTAATAAGGGAAATAATTGGTTAAATATTAAATAAATTACGTATATTTAATTTAAGTTAAGGGTTATAATTTTATGATAAATTAACTTAACGTTAATGATTTAATAATAAGTTAACTTAAGGATAATAATTCTTTAATATAAGATGATAATATTTTACAACATTAATTTAAAGATTAAGATTTTACTTTAATAAAATATTAATATCATTTTAACAATTTTTAATTACGATATAATAAATATAATAAATTAAGTTATAATAAAAGTTAACGCTTCTATAATATATATAAGTAAATTTTAATATTAAGTTTTTAATCTTTAAATAATAAATAAATAATTAATTAAAGATATAAATTTTAAAATTATTAAAGTTTAAAAAATTCAACATAAATATTATATCTCAATAATTAAATATAATTAAATAATTCTTTAAAAATATAAAGTTAATTAAATCTATAACGTATTAAAATATCGCGCATATTATATTAATAATAATCATAACTAAAAAATTTAGAAAAGAAAAGAAAAACTTATTTAAAAAAATGAATAAAATTTAATAAATAAAAAGTAAATAAAAGAAAAGATAAAATATTTAAAGAAAGTTTTCTTTTAAAAGATGGAATATTTAAAGAAAGTTTTTTTTTAAAGGATTATAAAAAATAAAACGAAATAACGAAATTATTAAAAAAAAGGGATTAAAAAAATAACGATAATAATTATAAATGGAGTAATAAATAAATGGTTTAAAAATTAACTTTATTACTTATATAATTAAAATTTAATTTGCCCTTTTTTAATATATCTTTATATATATATATATATTTATATTAATATTATATAAAGATAATTATATTATTTCTTTTTAAGAATTTATTTATATAAAATCGATATATTTTAAGTTAAACATTTAATTAAATTTAATATATTATTACTTTTTATATTAACATGAATCATTTAATATATAACGAAATATATTATTATAATTTCTTTCCATTAAATGATTAACGTATTTTTTTATTATAATAATCTTTTTAATGTAAATAAATATATGAATAATTTATTTTATTGAATAATATATGTTATTTATAATTATGTTAAAATATTTATATTTTATAATATTTTAATATTATATTATATATATTTTTGAATATAAATATATCATTTCTTAAATATATATATTTTATTTTAATAATAAAATATAATATTAAGTAATATATATAAATAAAAAAAATATTATGAAATAAATATTTACTTATTCAATTTATTCCAATTTCTTTATTATAAAATATTACTTAAAATAACGGATTTAATTAAAAAAACGTGTCATATAAAACTTAAATAAATATTTTAATTATATTATCGATATTAATAACATTTATAAGTATCATATATATATATTAAATAACTTTTATCTTTTTCCCTTTAATTTTTAAGGTTAATATATTAATATCTTTTAATTGATTTAATTAACGTAACCGAATTTAAAATTTTATAACCTTACGTTAATTAAAAATATACGTTATAATATTATATGTTTTTTATATTAAAACTTGGCTTAATAATATCTTTAAATAATTTATTTAATAAATGTCGAAGGTAAATTTATAAAGAAAATTATTATAAAGTTAAAAATTATTTATAACTTTTAAATTAAATTATTTACGAGGTAATTTAAATAAAAGAATTAATAAACTTTTAGGAAAATATAATATAAAGTTAAAAATAATGTTACATATTTAAAGATTTTATAAATATAATTCATATGTTAAAAGATTTAAAATTAATTTTTAATTTATTAAAAGTAAAGGAATTTAAAGAATTATTATAATAATAATAACGTCATTTTAATTTTTTAAGAATTTATATATTTTAATGGGTTTAAGTTTTAAATTTAAACTTTTTAATATATTTAATTATATAAATATACCGGTCATTTCGTTAAGGTTAAATTAAAGGTTTAAATATTAATAATATTTTAATTAATTAAATATCTTTATATAAGATTATTAACTTCTTAAAATATATATAATTTATTTTAATTCATAACTTTATTATTAAAATTTTTTCTTAATATAATTACTTTATTTATATTTTACATAATGTTTATTAACGTTTAATATATTAAATTTTATCATTAAAGTTACTTTTTATATTATATTATAAATATTAATAATAAATTTATTATTTATTATTAAAATAAAGCTTAAAAATATTCCTCGATATATTTAACTTTTTAATTATTTTTAACGTATATAATTTTAATCGTTAATTAAAATTTATTATCTTAATTATATTTTAAATTTACGATAATAATATGTTTTTATATAATATAATATATATCGTTTATTATATAATCTTTAATAATATATAAATAAATGATAAAAGTTATAATATCGAGAAAAGTAATTTATTTTTATCCATTTCCTTTAATATAATAACTTCACGTTTTATTTTTAAAGATTATATAATTTTGGTTAAAATTTATTATCTTTATTATTTAAGTTATAAAAAAAGTTAAATTAATATTAATTTATACATTTCTCGTCGGAATATTAATATTTATTTATAAAGAAGTTATATCTTATCATGTTTTATTTTAATTATTAAAACTTCCTTAATAACTTATTTATATTATGGAAAGTTTTATACTTTAATATATTTATATTTAATATTTCTATATTTATTATTAACATATTTACCATTAATATATTATATTTTCGAACTTTTTCAATATATAATTTTAATTATATCTTTTATTTTTTTATAGGTTAAATCATTACTTTTAAATTTAATTATATTTTATTTTAAATAATTAAAACTTTTATTAGAAATAATAATATATATAAATTCCTTAATTTTAATAAAAACATGTTTATATATTTAAACCTTAAAAATAAAATCTATTTTCGTAAAAACGTTTATATCTTTTAAGATATAAATGTTTTTATTTTTATTCTTAAGTTTAATTTGAGAAATGGGAACCATTTAAAATTAATTTACCATATATTAAACCCCTTAAGGAAATCCGTTAATTTTAACTTGGAAATTTATACTTTATATTATAATATTTCCATTTTATAAATTCGAAACTTTCTTAAATTTCTTTTCGTTTATTTCGTTTAATTTTTATTTATTAATTATATTATTATACTTTTCGCGGATAATAATGGTAAAACGAAATATTTTATTCTTTTCCATAATATAAAAAAAGAAAGGTAAAATTATTAAAGTAATATTATCGGTTACGTTTTTTCTTTAATTATTATTTAAGGTAATTAATATTAATATGAAAGTTATTATTAATAAGAAATATAAATATGAAAATATAAATAATGTTATTTATAATGTTAATGATAATGGTAATAATATTCTTGATATTAATGAATTATATATTAATAATATTAATGTTAATAACTTTATTTATTTGGTTCGTATAAGTTAAATGGAACGTGATAATAATGGCGTTAAATTTAAGGATTATAATTTTAATTCACACTTTTCATATGATCTTTTTAATAACCTTTTTAATGATATATAACTTCCTCGTAAAAAGTTTCAATCCTTATTATTAAGTAAGGTAAACGTTAAAAAATATCATTATTTACGATTAAAGTTTAAAAAGAATGAATTTATTTTTACCGGAAATAAATCTTTAATTAACTTAAATTTTAATAATAAAACCAAGATATTTAATAAATAAAACGTTTAATTTAAGTTTAAAATTAAGTTTAAAGTTTTATATACCTTTATTTCGAACCGGGAAAAGGGTAACTTTTTTTCCCTTAAGCGGATATTAAAATAAAAATTTAATAATTATTCGCTTTTTAAATAAAATGACATTTTTAATTTTATAAAAAGTGATATAAAATATGTAAAAAAGTTAAATCACGTATTATATTAATATAAGTTTTATTAATGGAAAAACATTTAACATATTAAATTATAATTTTTTTCGAGCTTAATTATTAAATATTATCGATAATGAATATAATACTTTATATATTTTAAAAATAATGTCGTTATAAAAAACATAAATTTTATATTCCTTAAATATTTTAAGAAACCTTCTTAAAAAAGTATAAATATGATATTAAATCTTCTTTATCTTTTCAATTAAAAAAGTATAAATATAATGCCGGATTTTTTCCATCTTTTTAATTAAAAAGGTGTAAATGTAATATTAAATCTTTTCCATCTTTTTAATTAAAAAGGTATAAATGTAATATCAGATCTTTTCCATCTTTTCAACCAAAAAGGTATAAATATAATGTTAAATCTTTTCTATCTTTTCAATTAAAAAAATGTAAATATAATGTTAAATCTTTTCCATCTTTTTAATTAAAAAGGTATAAATATAATATTAAATCTTTTCTATCCTTTTAATTAAAAAGGTGTAAATATAATGTTAAATCTTTTCCATTTTCTTAATTAAAAAAGCCTTAAAAAGGTGTAAATATAATGCTAAATCTTTTCTATCTTTTTAATTAAAAAAGTGTAAATATAATGTCGGATTTTTTCCATTTTTTTAATTAAAAAAGCCTTAAAAAGGTACTTTAATTATACCGATTAACACATATTATATAAGCTAGTTTAAAGCTTAAAATATTAACCATTAATTATTAAATTATCCACCTTAACTTAATATTTATAATATTACTTAATATTATTAAAATTAAAAATATACAAGGCTTTTTTACGTTTCATAAAAAAAGTTTTAACGCGTTATCAATTATGAGCAACGATTAATTTAATTTTTATATATAAGAAATTAATCTTTTATAATAAATTGGTTAAGTTATATCTTAAAACCCTTTGGAAAGTTTTATTTCAATATATAAACTTAATTATGAAAAGTTAAATTTCGAAAAACTTATGATTTATATTTACATAAAAATATTATATAAACTTCCCTCTTTTAATATTTAATAATTTATAAAAGTATTCCATAACACTTTTTTCATATTCCTATTTTATTAAAAAAGAAGAAAATAAAGTATTATATATGTCACATTTTCGAAAAAGAATAACTAAGTTTAATATTCGATAAAAATACCTTATCTTTCTAATTATAAATTCAAAATATTATCGGTTATATAAAAATGAATTATATAAATCTTAATTTTATTAAATAAAAATAATATTTCTTTTATAAAAGAAAAAATCATCATTATATAAATTAAATATTAAAGTTAACTAAATTTATCTTTATAAATATTATATTAATTTTCATATAATAACATATATTAACGACATATTTTTAAATTAACGTCACCTTAATATTTAAAGAAATTAAAAAGAATTAACGGGTTAATTTAAACTTTTTCTCCTTAAAATAAATTAAATAAATCTTATAATTTAACCCATAATTTTTAATTAAAAAATAAATTAAATATTTATTATAAATGAAGCGTTATATTATTATAAAATTTATTAAATAATGATTATAAATAAGTTTTATTTATATCATTCTTGGTAAATTATATATATGATTAATTGAGGTTTATTAAGAAAAAAAGTTGATTTATATTAAAATTAAATAATATATACAATTAGTTAAATTATATAAGAAATTAAGGAATTTCGAAAAATTAAAGAATTTAAAAAGTTTTAAAGATTTAAAAGATTTAAACTTATTAAATTAATGGATATATTACCGGCGGAATTTTTCAAATTATTAAAGTTATTAAATTTATTAAAATTTCTAAACTTATTAAAGTTATTAAAATCGTTAAACTTGTTAAATTTATTAATATTAATGGAATTAATCTTTATAATTTTTTAAATAATTTAATTTATGAATAACGAATATATGAAGAAATATATTTTAAAAATATATAAAATTAAATAAATTATATTTACATAAGGAAAAAAAATAAAAGTTAAGATTAAAATTATTTAATAAATTTATCTAATCTTTCTTAAATTTAATTTATATTTTCTAACTTTTTAAAATTTATGAATAAAGAAAAATGTTATTTTAACCGTAAAATAAAAAAGTGTATATTTATATATTTAAATTATATATAACTTATCCATTATAATTATATTATAACGTTTTATTACTTTTATTTAAATTAAAGTTAACGTTAAATATAAACTTATTAATAATAATCATGATAAAATAAAATTAAAATAACCTATGGAAAATTAAAGAAAATATATATATATTACTTTAAATTTTAAAACTATTTATAAATAATTTTATTTACCACGTTATATATAATTAATGTTAATATTAACGTTTAAATAAACCATTCTTATTATAAAATGTTTATTATTATGTTTTATAATCATTGAAATATTATATTAAATTACTTAATTATTTATTACATAATTTTAAAGGCTTATAAATTTTTTAACAAGTTAAAAAGTTAAAGTTTTTAAGTTTAAATATTTCGAATTTTACAATGAATCATAAGACCATTTATATTAACGAGATTAATAAAATTAATAAATTAATTAACTTTTCGCTTCTTAATAATTATATTAATCTTCGATATACATTAAATAATAAGAAAAATTATTTATTTAATTAAACTTTAATTTATTATGTTAAAAAATATAGGTTTATCCATATTAACCATTAGCTTTATATTATTAAATATAGATATATTCTTTAATATATTCATAAATTATTCTTTTTACCGCATAAAACTTTTATTATAAACATGAAATAATTAGAAAATAAAATTAACATAAAGTTATATCAAAGGAAAGGTAACCACGTAATTAAATAATTTTATAAATTATTATAAAAATATTAACAATAAGTTATTAATATATAAAAAAACTTTTATAAAATTTATTATTTTAAAATAATTTTAAATATTCGATAAAAATATTAAATCTTTATAAAAGAGGGGATGATTAACATCTTTATTTTATAATCATCATTATTATTATTAAAGAACGAATTATTTAAATTTTCCATTTACCATCATTATTACCATCGTTTTTCCGTTAATTATTATTATTTTTCTTATCATTCCCACTTTCATTATTATTATCATTCCACCTTTATTTATATATATATTAATAGGTTAAATTTATATCGGAATATAATCATAAAAACTTTAAATATATTATTCTTAATATAAAATTTCATCTTTTATTAAAAATTTTCCGATTTTTTTAATAAATTATTTATCATTATTTAATTATATCCGGAAATTTTTATTAATTTTATAATAATATTATTCCATTTTACTATTTTAACCTTTTAAATAAACTTAATATATTAATTTTATTTATAAATCATTATTTAATTAAATTAATATTCATTAATAATATTAAATTAAAGCCATTTTTATAAAGTTTTTTCTTATTTAAAAATAAACATTATAATATTAATTTACCTTAAATAATATACGTAAAATTATATTTAAATTAAGTTAAAATTAAACTTATAATATATTATTCGTTAAGTTAATATATATATTTATTTAATAACATTTCCTTCGATATAATAATTATAAACGTTTATGATAATACGTAAAATAATTATATTTTCCTTTTAATTATATTTTAACTTTTTAATTATTTATTCTTTAATATATTTCTTTTTAACTTTATACCAATTATTTAATATTTACGTATAAATATTATTAATATTAGTTAAATTATTATTACCTTATATATTTAATTTATATTTATCTATTTTAAAGTTAATAAAACCGGAACGAAATTATATATATTAAAAAGAATTCTTTAATAATAATTTACTCGTTAACGAAATATTAAAATTATAATATATAATAAGGAAAATGGTTAACGATAAATTTAATAAGGTCGAAAAAAGAATAATAGGTAATAAATTTAATAAAACGACGATAAATTATAAATTTAATAAGTTAATAAACCTTTTACGTTATTTATCGTTTTTATATTTATTTATAATAATAAAATGGTAAAAAAAATTATAAGAAAGGTAATATAAATAATCCTTATTATTTAATTATAAATAAAAAATATTATATATTATTTAAAAATTATTTTTATAAACCTTAAATAATATTTATTAACAATCTTTTTTATACGCAACTATAATTTCCAATTTATAAAATAATTACTAAAATATAATATAAAATAAAAACGATATTACCATTATAACGTTAAAACCCCCTTATATAATAAATAAATCTTATATAACTTTATTAAAATTTAATTAATATTAAAATAAAGGATTATTCATCCCATTTTATAATTAAATATTTTATGCATTAATCGATTATAAAATAAACATTATTTATTTTATTTATATCTAAATTAATTTTATCGTATATTTACTTACCATATTATATATTTTTAACGGTTTAAAATTACTTCCTTAATTTTAATAAAATAGATTTACGTTAATTTAAATTAATAATGGTTATATTAATAATAAATTACATCTTTAATATAAAATCCCATTTAAATAAATTAATAAGATTATTAAAGATTTATATAATTAATAAGAAAAACTTTAACAATAATTAAAAAAACCTTAATATAACTTAAAATAAATACCTTTTAAATATATTTAAAAATTTTACCTTTAATTATAAATTAATAAACTTTTTCACCTTAAACTTATAATACTTTATCAAAAATATAACAACTTTAAAAAATAAAAATCATTAATAATTTATAAAAAAATAAATCTTATATATTAACCGGTTTATTTAAAATAATAATTATTAATTTAAATATATATTTAACCTTTTCAATTTATTAAAGTATTATTTTAAATACGGGATTATATAAGGTTTATTTAAATAACTTCGACGTTATTTATCGTGGAAATTTCCGTTAAAAAATTTAAATTTAAATTAATAATTAATCTAACCAATATTACCAATAATAAAAAATGTAAAATCCAACGTGTATTAAAAAATATCTTATAATATATCAAATAAATATAAGTTTACCATATGTAAATTTACTTATTAAAACTTTACTTACCTATTTTATCTCATTATTATCCTTAACGTAATTATAAAAATCATTAACATACCATGACTTTAAGTAAACATTAAACAATATAAAAATTTTATTACTCATTTATAATTAAAAAAAAATAATTCTTAAGAAAATATTTATATATTACTTCGATTTAAACATAATGTTAAAATTAATTAACGAATATTTTAACGATACTTAATTAAATAAAGCCTTTATAAAAACAAATTAAATATTAATATTATAAAAGAAAAAATCTATTAACTTTTCGAGGTAAAGTTATTATATTCGCATATTATTAATTATATTAAATAAGAACGGCCCGATATTAAATTATTAATATAATTTCTTAAACGTAAATTAATTAAATAAGGTAAGGTTTAATAAAAATAAATAACTTATACTCTTAAATTAATATAATATATATAATATTACTTTTTTTAAGAAAATTATTACGATAAAATAATCTTAACTTACCTCGAATATAAAGATAATATTAAGATTACTCGGGCTTTTTTTATTTAGATTTAAATAAAAAATAATATAAAAAAAAAGATTATTAACTTAAACAAATAATTATAATATATAAGAAAAATAAATTAATTTTTCGAAACTTATATATAAATATTAAATGCTTTTAAAAATTTAAGGAAGGATAACATTTAAAAACATATTCGAAAATATATTTATATTTTTATCATAAGAAATAATATATATAACATTTATCGTTAATGATATTTAAATATTATATGGTAACGTCGTGAAAATAAGCTAAATTATAAAAAATTAAAACGTAAAAAGTTCATAATTTTAAAACTTAATTTTATATAATTTATAAATGGTTATATAAAGCTTTAATTTACCAAATTTAAGATTTATACTTATATCGATATATATTCTCGTAAAATCTTATAATATAATGTTAATAAATTTAATTCTTTATTTATAAATATATTACACCAATATTTATTTATTATTAAAAAGCTTGGGTTTTAATTATAATATATTTAAATAAATTATAAAGTTGAAACATTATTAATAACTATAACTTAATTTTAATTAATTAACGGTGGTCGATATTTAAAAATCCGCCAAACTATTAAATCATTTTAATTATATATTTAAATGATGTAATATATTTTATTATAAAGATATTTATAATTAATATACATTTATATTAGATTATACATTTATGTAGTTGTATATTTAATTAAAGGGTTAAAAAAGGTATTGTTAAGAAAAGGTTATAAGTATATATGTTAATATTATTCTTATTCCTTCGATAAGAATTTAATAAAAGGCTTAAAATAATTAATTAATGGTATTTATAAATAAGCTTGTTAAATTATCCATTTTAACTTAATATAAAAAATTGATTATCTTTTATTTTAGGTATAAGGTAGTTATAAATCTTATCTTCTTAATAAACTTAAATTTCTAACGTTTAAACTTTTTTAAATCGAGCCTTTAATAAATCTTTAAGCTTTAATAAGATTATTTCTTAATAAGGGCGCTAAGTTAAGACTAACACATTTTACCATAAACATTTATAATATTATAATATATTAATTTTAACCTTAATTTTAAGAACCTTTTTCTAATTTATTTAAAGTAAAGTATGTAATTATTTAATCTTTTTTAATAGTAGATTAACTTTTTAATCGTAATTTTAAATCTTTATAATTAACCTTTGATGTTTAAACTCTTTAATTTAATTCATCATGATAAATAATTGGGCCTTAAAGTTTTTAATTATTTGAGAAGCGATATTTAAAATCGGCTAGGATAATTTCGTTTTATTAAATGTTAAAGATAAAATAAGGATTATAATAAATATACCAGTTACTTTAATATGTTTATTTACGTTTATTATGGTTAAAATAAAAACCTTATCATAATTAAGGTAAATAGATATATATTAAACTTATATAAACATTTGTTATTATAACCATTATAATGACACTTAATATATATATTATTAAGATAATTAAATAAAACGATATAATGTTAAAACAAACCTTAGTTTATTTTATAATTAATGTAAATATGGTTTTATGGTAATATAATGTTAACTATTATTACGTAAGTAGTTAAATCCATTGGAAGTAATATTTATAAATAAAAAGATATATTAAAATGAATAAATCGGGAAGAATATAAGATTTACTTTCGTGATTAATAATTAATAAATGGTATTAAATTAATTTGAGTTTTTAGTTATAATAATTTCAATTATATATATAACTATTAAAAAAAAAAGTCCATTTAACTTTAAGTTATAACCATTGTTAATTAAATAATTATTAAATATATTTAAAATGGTGGTTAATTATATATTTAAGTTTCTAACCATTAAAATAATAACTTTATTCATAAATATTTTTTTCACTTTTACTAAAACCTAAATAATATAACTTATAAAGTTATTATTATCCATTATTTTTAGCTATTTATTATTATCGTTAATAAAAGAATTATAAGTAAATGATATAAATAAAAGCGGGAATAATCTTTTTTTATTAGGATTTTAATTAAGAGATTTTACCTAACCTTAATTAAAACCTAACCTTTTATAGGTAATATTAAAAACTTCGAAACCAATTTTTATAAGGTTTATAAATTTATATTATTATTTAAAATTAATATTTCGGTTTTAAGGATAAATTTTTCGTATAAAGTTAACTTAACACTGGTTTAACTTTATTAAATATATCTTAAAAATAAATATTATAAAGACTTTAAATATGTTATGAAAATACAACAAGTAATAATCCTTAAAAAATCATAATTAAAATATATAATATTAATAAAAGAATTAATATTAATAAAGAAATAATTAACGTTATAAAAATTAAAGTATTATAAAACTTTTATTTACTTATTAAATATATTTTAAGTAAATACTTACCTACTTTTTATTTTATAAATATTTAAGTAAATAAATAAGTTTCGAAAAATAATTAATTAATATTAATAAAGTAATATTATATAATTTAATTCGAAGAAATATAACTTATATAAATAAGTATTCATTCATCGAAAATAATGAAATAAGAATTAATAAAAGGATTAAAAGATTTAAAGGTTTATTATGATTATTTTATTATGTAAAGTTTAAAATAACTTTAAATTAATACAAATTATTTCATAATTTAATACCTATTAATTATACTTGGTTTTATTATATATTTCTAATAATATAATATTAATTAATAATGTATATAATTCTTTAATAAGAAATCAAAGCTAATTAAACACTAGTATTACGTAAATTAATAATAACGTAGGTTAAGGGTTAAAAATGTGTGTTTGTTTATATAAAGTTAAAATAAGATTAATTAAACCTTTTTAAATTACGTTTCAAACTATCTTAAATTATGGTAAAACGGTAAACTTATATTAACCATATTTTAAGTTTAAATATTAACATAATCGAAAGTAATGTTATTATTTATAAATATAAATTTCGACCATTATTTAAGTAAGAAGTTAATTTTACCGGTTAAACCGGGTTTTACATAATAATCTCATAATGATTCTAAAAGATTCTAATTATTTATTATATAATATAATATATAATAAATAAAATATATTAAATATTTAATAATATATATATAATATTTAAATGTATATATAAATTTATAATATAAAAAGTAATAAAAAAAGAGGCGTAAAACATATATATTATTTTGATAATAAATAATGTATCGGTAATTATATTCCATTATTACATAAATAATATAAACGATAATATCATTACGTTTATAAATTTCCCTTTTTTAAATATAAACTTTCCATATAATGGTAAAATTAGGAAATATGTTATACCGATGATTTTACCTTTATAAAAACTTATACCTCCATTATATTAATTTATTTATAAAAATATCCAATTTAATTTAATATGATAAAAATACTTACTTTTTTTTTAGAATAATATAAATATCTCTTTATCTTAAATATATAACTTTAATATCATTAATAATGAAAAATATATAAAACATGATAAGGAAATGATAAATAATGTATCCGAGGGCAAAATTTTTAATATTATCATGGTTTATTAAGTAAAAAACCTACTTCTTTACGTTTACTTTATTGTGATATAAATTAATAAAAACGTTTTCGTAAATGTAAATTAAGTTACTTAATATGAAATATTAACTTATATGAAAAATGGCATAAAAATGTAATTCCATTTATAATGTTAATTAAAGATATTTTTATAAACGATTTTAAATGTGAGATTGAATATAATGATGTTATAATGGTTATTAATGTAATAATAACCATTATATTTAACGTTAAATATAATGATATTATAATAGTTATTAATATAATAACCATTATTATAAAGACGTTAAATATGATGATACCATTATAATTATTAATGTAATAATCATTATCATAGAAACGTTAAATATAATGATGTTATAATAATTATTAATGTAATAACCATTATCATAAAAACGTTAAATATAATGATGTCACTATAATTATTAATATAATAACCATTATCATAAAAACGTCGAATATAATGATGCCATAATAATTATCGATATAATAACCATTATCATGAAGATGTTAAATATGATGATGCTATAATAATTATCGATATAATAATTATCATCATGGAAATATCGAATATAATAATGTTATAATAATTATTAATATAATAATTATTATAAAGATTATTAAATTTCTTATATTTATTTCCTTTTGTTAATTATTATTAAGCTTTATCCCTTTAAATAAAAGTTCTTAACTTATAAATGTATTTTTAAAGTTAAAATTAATGATTAATTTCTTAATGAATTATAAATATAATTTTTATAAATAATAATTATTATTATAAAAGAAGTATATTATCTTATATTAAAGGAAAATTATATATTAAAAAGTATATAAAAGAATGAGAAAATATTTCTTATATCGATAAATAATATTTAAGTTATTAATTTAAATTACCGGGTTATTTAAGAATAAAATTAATACCTTTAATAAATGAAAGAAAATATTAAAGATAGAATAGGAAAATAACGAATAATTATCATAATTATTATAAATAAAAACCTTAAACCTTAAAAAAGATAACCTTAATTTAATTAAGCGAATAAATTATCTAAACTTCTTATTTTTTTATGACTTATATTTTATCCCTTTAATAACCTTTATTAATTTACATTTATTATTATTCTAAGCTTTATTATATAATAAAAAACCGAACATTACCATATTATTTATTTATGGTTAATATTAAATAAAAAAGCTTTCCATTTTAATTAAATTTTTAAAATTCTAAGTTTTCCTTTCCTCATTTTATCGATCGGCATGTATTCTTTATAACCTAACTTATAATAACATAATTTATTCGAATAGATATTAATTATTTAGGGGAAGCTTATATTTAGAAATGACGTTAATAATGAAAAGGCGGTATATTTATACTTATGTTTTTATATATATTTAATGAAATATTAAGATTTGGGAAAAAATGATGAAAATGTTTAAATAATGATAATAATGATATTAAAAATAAGGTATTATCTCGATATAATTAAAAACTATATTAGTTTAATAAATGTTAAATATTATGTTAATGTTCTAATAAATATTATATATTTAATTAATAGGCTGATTTATATTTAAAATTTTATTAGGGTTTATAATCATTATTAATTTGGAATGGTTTTATAAGTTTAGTTTTATCGCTTTTATTTAAATTGATAAAAGGTTTAAATAATGATAAAAAGGGTAAAAGATAAGGTTAATTATAACCTTATAAATCTACACCTTTTTCTTCCTTTTTTTAAACCTAGCTTTTCATTAATTCACTTATTTAAATAATCATATTATCCTAATTTTATATGGACGTAAATTAAGAATTGATAAATATTATAATGAAGGTATTTTAATGATAATAAAAGGTAGATATATGGATAATAATTAATAAAAGTTTACCTTAAAGTTAAAATAAAATAATTATAAAAGTATTATATTTTTTATATATATTAATTATTTTTTATAAAAATATACATATATATATACCTTTTATATTAAGTATAAATAATTTTATTATATATATTTTTAATAAATTTTAATATATTATATAATTATTATTTAATATTAAATATATATATATAAATAAGCATTATATATTTATGTTTTTATATATATATAAATATATATTTATATGTTATTAATTAATAATATATTTATGTATTATCATTTAGAAATGTATTTACATATTACCGCTTAGTAATAATATTTCCAATTATTATAATTATATATATAACCTATTTACATAATTATATAAGTTATGAATTTAATCATAAATAAATTTTATCTTAATATATTTATCGTTTTTTCTAATGAAAATATCCCTTTTTATTTTTATTCTATATAATCCTTTTCGAAACTATTTAAATAATATATATATTTATAAAACCTAAGTTATATATTTCCATAATTAATAATTAATTATAGTTTAAAATAACTTACTAATAAATCACCTTATATAATATAAATATAATCAATATTAACTCCACTTAATTAAAATTCTTTAAGATTTACGGAATTAATATAATAATAAAACATATATTAAGGTAAACATTTAAATATATAAACCAGAAAAACTTAATAAATATAAGTCATTACTATTAATTCATAAAATTTAATAATATATCAAGAATTATAGATTTAAAAAATCTAATATATTAACCATTATACTTTATTTACTTCCTTAACTTCTATTAAAAGTTTAAGAAACTTAATAAGAAATGGAAAATTAGGTAAAAATTACTTAATATTAATTATATAAACGTTAATATTTTAATCGATTTAATCGATCTTAAGGTTTTATATTAATTAAATTCATTATATTTCCATAAAGTATTAGGGTAGGTAATATTTTCGGTTAAATTTCTTATTATAATCTTATTTAAATTTACCAATTATGAATTAAAGATTAATGAAAAAAAGCTTCTTTATAAAAAATATACTTAGATATATTTTAGATTCCCATCATTAAAGTTGATATTGTAATTTAACATTAAGAATAATCTTAAATATGTTAAATATCGTAATAATTTGTTTCAAGAAAATAAACTTGTTAATTATTAATTGCTAAATTTTAAATTAGATGTTAACCTTTACTTTAATTAATAATATATAAGGGATTATCTTATTCATTTTTAAGAATTTAAATTAAATACGTTTAATTATATAAAGCCGGTTATAAACATGATTACCGATAAGATTTTTATTATTAAAATGATAATAAATCAAAATAAAAAAGTTATAACGTTAATTTACGAAAAGGCTATTTATTTTATATTATTGAAATATAAATCTATCTTAAAAATTAAGGAAACATGGTATAACCATTAATTTAAACCGTTGGTATATTTTTTTATGGTTAATGATAAATATAACGAGTATTTTTTATCTATGCCAATATATTTATACGATTTTTAAGTTTAGTTTAAAAAGTTACGGAACCAAAACTTTAAGAATCATAATATACTCTTTTTCAACGTCTTATATAAGCTAACTTATATTTATAAGAAAGGTTTTATATATTAAAATATTTCAAAAAGGAACTTATTTATTATATAAGATTTAATCAAAAGAAAATTTAAAGGAATAATTTCTAATTTCAGGAAAGTTTACCATAAATCTTCCGATAATTATTAATATCTTAAACCCGTGTATATTATTACCCCTAAAGTCATTTCCGGCTAATATTATATTAATTTTATAGATATATTTTCTTTAACAAAGGTATACTTTTATATTATTAAGTTTCTACTATTTAAACTAAGTGTGAAAAATAATAAAAGCTATTATATAAATATTATAAAAGATTTAGATAATTATACCTAAACACGTTCTTTTAAAGAATATAAAGTTAAATATCTTCGCTTTAAATTATAATGGGATCTTAAAAAGAAATATAACGTTGATAAAACCCTAAGATATTTAATTTAAACTAATGTTAAATATAAATAAAACATTTAAACTTATCCCTTTAAGTTATTAAATAATTAAATAATAAAGGTAATAAGATATAAAGTATGGGGTAATTAGATATAAGGTAACTAAATATAAAGTAATTAAATATAAAGTAACTAAATATGAAAATATAAAATAATGGTTAATTTAATTAATTAATAATATTTTAAATGTTTTTTATATATACTTATAATTAACTTTATCATTTAACCTCTTTTTTAAATACTTTTTTTACCTTAATGAGTAATTATTATTATAAGTTTTAAATTATGGTTTAAGGAATTTCTTATATAATTAATTAGCGTTAACCTTATATACCAACTTTATAAATATAAGTTAAATAAATATTAAGGCATTAAATGACATATATATAAAATACTTAACGTTTTTAATTATAAAATATTATTTAAAATAATAGATTTAACTAAAGAATTATATTTAACGAAGCTTAAATATACTCTTAATTATATCATTAATATTGATATTTATTAATATTAAGTGTGCATATTCAAATATATCCTTTTCTACGATTTTTAAAGGAATTAATACGTTAATATTATTTTAATCAATTTAGTTAATATAATTAAATTTAGATATATCTAACCTTACCTTAAAAAAGAATTTATGTTATAATATTATATTCCTTCTAATCTAAAATTAGGCTTAATATTATCATTAAAAGATAAATGGGGTAATTTTTATGGTTAAATTTATAAGAAAGATTATTATAAAATTAAGGAATATTTTTAACCTCTAAATTAAATAATTTATATTATGGATTAATTAGAAATATTAATAAACTTTTAAGAATTTATAACGAGAAGAATTGGATAATATAACATATTTAAGGACTTTATGAATATGATTATTGATCTAAAATTAACCCTTAATTTGTTAAAAGTTAAGGCATTTAAAGAAGAGTTATAATAAATATATCGTTTTAATTTCCTGAAATTCCATATGCCTTAATAAAATTGGCTTTTAAATTTATAACTTTTATTTTATCTAATTATATAGATAAATCGATTATTTTATTAAGGTTAATTAATTTTATTAAATTAATAAAGATTTTAAAGAGTTGTTTACGTTATATAATAAATTTCCCTTAAAGTTACTTTAATCATATTTAATTATTTTATTTAACCTAACATATTTAATGTAAAAGATAATATTATAATAAGACTTTCCATTTTTAAATCCTCTTATTAAAATGATAAGGTTGATATGGATTATCTTTAATAATTAATTATCAAAATATTTAAACTTATCATATTAAGCTTTATTATTATGAAAAGGTTTACGCGTTATTTTTTAATTATTCCCTTCTTAAATATTAAACTTCTTAATTAAATAATATTATTATATACTTATAAGTTTAAACTTAATATAAGATAATATTATGGATACTTAATTTAAGGTATTATATTAATAGAAAATTTTTATACCTTTCATTTTTATTAATATTTAAGTAAGCTTCTTATTATTAACCTTATTATTGTTTTTATTATTGTTATGGATAATACTTTCCTTTTTATTAATGATAATATCGAAAAATAGTTACCTTTTTATAATAAATCCTTTAAGATATGGAGATGTTTAAAGAAATTATTAATGATTATATAAAGAAGGAAAATTATTAATAAGTTAAGGCCTTCGTTTATAACGCCGGCGATAATAATAATAATTAAGTTAAGAAAGGTTATAAAAGGGCGATAATAAGGTTATAAATAATTTTACTTAAATTAAATATTAATATATAAGAAAAGTATAAAAATCTTTATTAAAATTATATTCTAAATTAAATATTTATATTCTTAAATCATATTTGGTTTAATATAAGTAGGTATATGGTAATATTATTTAATAATATAATAATTTTATATAAACTTAAATTATTTATTATATATTTATATTAAATTTGAATTTTTTAATATCGTTATTTAATTAATTTGTTATTCCTTTTACGAAATAAAGAAGATAATTAATCGTATACTTAAATTATACCAAATCGTTAATTATAAATATCAAATTTTCTAACCGCCGAATTAATAATGTTTATATTAATAAAAATAAAATAAGAATAATATTATTAAAGAATTATGAAACCTTCTAATTAATAAAACGTTTATAAACCTTATATATAAGTTATAAAAGAAGCTTTATATAATTAATTATCTTATATAATAAAGGTAAAATGTATGATATTTAAATTATTTTTAAACCTTTAAAATATGATTATAAGTAATATCTTAAAGCTTATATTAACCATATTCTTATTATCTTTTATACTTATGTTATTTTTATTTATCTTATTATTTATATTTATTTTATTATTTTTATTGTTATTAAAAAACGTAATTAAATTTTAAGAATTTCCCCTATTATTTAAAATAAGAGGATATAAAAATGGCATATTTTTTATTTACTTAACCTTATGGATAATATTTGAATAATTGAGGTGTTAAGGATATTTAAGTAAACCGCTTTATTATTCTTTATTTATTTTATTATTATCGTTATTATCATCTTTAAATATTAAATCGAAAATTCTTTTTAATATTTTATATTTTTTTAAATATTTTACTTATAATTTAGGTTTATTATTTAATTCTTTAATAAAATAATTAATGATTAAAAGTCATAATTTTATCGAATAATCTATCCAAGATTTAGATTTATTATTATCTAAATTTTTAATGGAATAATTGATAATTAAAGGGAATTATTAATTTATAAACTCGGTATATGATTTATATTTATTATTTAACTTTTTATTAGAATTATCGGAAATTAAACCAGAATATTTCTTTAATATTTTTATTTATAATTAAGATTAATGATGATTATGATTTATATTATTATTATTATTTTAATTATCGTTTGATTATGGCTGTTTAATATTTATCGAAGGTTTTAATATTTTAAATTTATTAATATATTTAATTCGTGGTTAGGGAAAGTTAAAACTTTTTATATATTTTCTTTTTTTAATTATATCATTATTAATAATAAAGGATAAATAAAAATCTTAATAATTATTCTTTTTTAATCGAAAATTTTAAAAAAGTAATATATATGTAATATAAAAGATAGTTTAAATGAAACGAATAAATAAATACTTACGATAAACCTAATGGATTAAGTGGAAGTGATAATTATAAAATTTATATATTAATTCTTATATATTTTAAGTTATATTATTTATTAATTAAAATATCATATATATAAATAAGTATATGTTAAAATTATCATGAATAGATTTCGGTATTAGAATGAATATAGAAGTATTAATTAAAGTATAAATATCTTTGCATAATAAGAATATATTGCTTAGAAAATTTAAAAATTTATTTATTAATGTTATTATTTATATAGTTATATTATATTAGTTAAACCATTTATTATATATTATTAAAATTATATAAATAGATTTTAAATTATTTAAATAATTAATAAACTTATAAATGTTTATATTATTTACGTTAAATAAGTTATAATTAGGTATAAGAAGGTTTTATTATGATTTCGGCATTCTTTTAATTGTTAATGGGAAAATTTAATATTTAAAATATAAAATAATAGGATATTTTAATTTAAGGTTATTTATTAACATTAATATTATTAAGAAAATAATAAAACGATAAAATAAGGTAATTTATAAATTTAAGGCCCATTAAAAACATTTTTTAATATATAAAAGTATAATTTAAATATCGCGTTAACGTTAATAATGTCATTTATAAATTAAAAAAGGTAATAATTAATATAATTAATAAGCTTATAGCTTATAAATAAATGCATATATTTAGATAAATTATTATTAAATAATATACTTTTATGATTTTCTTAATAATTCCTGGTAATAATATAATAAAAATAATAAATTATAAGATATAAAATATCCTTATTATTTATAACAAAAAAGGTTAATAAAATATTAATATATTTTTTAAGGATATTTAAATAAAAAATATTAAATTTATTAAGACGATATATTAAAAAAAGGCCGATAAGGGGTATAATGTTTTTATCTTTTAAAAGATTATTTAAAATTAATGTTATTATGATATATCGAAATGTTATATATGTTAAATTAATAATGGTTAAGATCGAAATTATTAATAAAAAGGGGAAAAAAGAGTAATATTTAAAAAAAAAGGAAATAAAGAAAAAAATAAAATAGATAATGTTATAAAGAATAATGAAAGCCGGGAAAGATAAGGTAGAAAATTTATAAAAAAAGGTAATTATTTATATAATTATGTAAATAATTTATTTTATACATAATTAACTTAAAATATTTATTAATATATATATTTTATATATAAAATATATATAATTCTTTTATAGATATAATTTTAATAAACATATATATATTAATTTAAAAAATATAATAATTTATTAATATTTTAAAATAAAGTTAAAATATTAATAATATTTATCTTTTTATAATTTTAATTCCTTATTTTTCTTTTATTATAATCATTATAATTATAATAATAATTATAAAATTAAATCATTTCGTTTAATCTTATTTCGACTTATTTTTATATTTATTATAATATTTGGTAAAATTTTAAGTTAAAATAATAATATATTATATGAATTAAATAATCATCCTTTTTTATTATTTTAATTTTATTCACGATGACTTAACCTATTAAAAATAAATTTAAATCAAAACCTTACGTTTTTAATTTATTAATTATAAAAAATCTTTTACCTTTTAAAAAACGTTATAATTTAATATAAAAGCTTAACTTATTTCTTATAAAGAAACTTAAATTAAATTATTAATAATTAACCTTTCTTTTATTTAATAAATTATATTTATTAAGAGATAAGCTTTAAAAATTAATATCTTTACCTTCCTTTATATTTATATGATTAAAATCTTTTAATTTAAATTATGAAATAAATATTTATTAATTAACCAATTTAAACCTGAAAAGTTTTATATAATTATCGCCAAATCGACCTGAAAAACTTTTTCCCGATTTTGAAAATTTTACGTTCTATTTTATATTTTTATCCGATAATTCTAATATAAATAATAATAAATCTAATAAATCTAATATAAAAAAATATTGTAACTTAATTTTATAATCTTTTTTTTAAATTATAAAATTTAAACATAACTATATTTACCTACGTAAAAATCTTCACGACATATTTAAAAATATTAAAATTATCTTTTAAATTATCATATCCTTATTTAACTTTCCTAAATTAATAAAGGAAAAATTTAAATATATAAAATTATTTATATAAAGTTTCAAACGGTTAAATTATATTATTAAAATTAGTAAACAATAAAGGGTTAACTTGGTAATATTAATTAAGGAAGTAAATATAATAATAGAACATAAAGATAATAAAAATGATAATGAAAATTATGAAAATAATAAAGATAAAAATAAATAAGATAAAATGGGAATTAAGTATTCAAAGGATAACGTAAAGACCATCTTTGATTAAACTTTATTAAACTCAAAACTTATCCAAAATCTAATCTTTAAAATTATTAATAAAGTTTTTATTAATTGTTAAATTATCCCCTTTATTTATTTCTTTATGGAGTTAAAATTTCCTACCTTAACATTAAATATATTCTTCAAATATTTATATATATTCTTAATAAGTTATCCCAATGATAAAAATATAACGGTTTAAGTTAATAATATATTTTATTATCCTTTTTTTATAATAAAATTTAAAGGTTCTAATATTACCCATATTAATATTTTATAAATGGTTATAAATTAATATATAATAAAATATATTATTAATTTTAATATTATTAAAAAACTTAATAATTTATTAATTAAATTAAGTTAATCTCTTTTAATTACTACCTTATTTAACATTACTTTAAATAATTTAAAAGCATAATTTTTTATATATTAACGGGAATAAACCGATATTAATAATAATTATAAGTTTATCATTTATTTAATTAAGGATTTCTTTTTTTAAAAGGAAAAGGATTATTTAAAGTTTTATATATATATATTAAACATTTTTAAATAGGTAATAACGAAATGAAAATAATTAATTAAATCCATTTAATAAAAATATTCTAAATAAATAAAGTTATTAAAAAATTTATAATGGATAAGAAAATAATTAATATAAAACTTAATAAATATAAACTTATTATTTTAAATTTTATTACTTATTTCTCCAAAAGTTTTAATAATTTTAAATGGTTAGAAATATAAATTAAGTTAATCTAATTAAAGGAATTATAAATATATTTATAAGAAATATTAATTTATATTATTATGGGAAATATTAATCTTAATTTTTAATTTATATTAATAAATATGTTATTTTTTCTAAATATATAAAAATATATTAATTTATCCTTAAATAAATAAATATTAAATTTTAAAATTAAAAAAAATATTATAACCTATTTTAAATTAAATAAGTATTCCTTTTCATAAAACTAAAAAATTATTATAATTTATTTTTATTTAAATGTGTTACTTCTCCTAAAACCAAAATGTTAAATTATGGTTTTATTAATAATATTATTTTTAAAAAATTTAAAAAAAGAAATGTTATTCCTTATTTTCGAAAAAATATATCATATATATAAATTTTATTAATTAATGTTTTATTATTATTAAATGAAATTATAAATTATAATTATATCATAAATAAAATTTAAAGGAAATATAATAATTTTTATAAAATTTAAATATATTTTTATTACTTAAATAAAGTAAATTAATCTAAAAATGTTTAATAAAAATAAAAATTTAATAAGGTTAAATATAAGGAATAAAAGATAATTTATAACTTATTTTTTATTTAATAAAGGAATATTCATAATATATAATTTAAACCTTTTATATATTCTTTAATATTTATTATAAAGTTAATAATATAAACTTATTTAGATTTTTATTTTAATATCTAATTAAAAAAAGAAATATTATCTTTATTTTAATTTGAAATAAAGGTATAATAAACCTTAAATTTAAGTTTATATTTAAACTAACTATTTTATTTAAAGGATAAATAATTCTTAATAAAAATTAATTTATTTTTATTAAATTTAAACCGGAAGCGTAAATAATAATGTTTTTTAATATTATTTTTATTTATCGATGAAAATTAAAATTTCTTACGAAAGGGTTTTAAATTATTTAAAAGATTATTAAAGGGGTTATATAAAGAATATAAATTAAAAGTATAATTCTTAAACTTGACGTTATTATTAAAATATTCCATTTACCCTATATAAACCAAGTAAATAAGATTATTAATATTACCTTTATTAACATTAAACTTATTAACATTAACATTATTAATATTAAGCTTATTAATATTAAGAATGTTATTATTATTATTACCGGTGTTATAAATAACATTATTTATATTTAAAAACTTAACTTCCTTATTTATATTTAAAACCTTAACTTTTTTAATAATGCTTTTTAAATTTAAATGGCCATATTTTTCACCGATAACATCTTTTATCTAAACGCCAATTACTTTATTAAATAATTAAGGAAAGAATTAAATTAGGAATATTAATTTAATTATTTTATCTTTCTTTAAATTATGAAGGAAAATAAAATATTTAAATTTACCATTATTATTTATAAATAATATAATAATAATATTAATAAATAAAAATTAAACAAATTAAATAAAGAGAAACTTAAGGAGGTATTAAATCGATAAAATGGGAATATTATAATATAATAAATAAATTTCTATATCGGAATTAATAGATTTCCTCGGGGGGGTTAAAATATAATAAATTAAGTAAAAATAATCCTTATTATTTAAATTAAGTTTAGGAATGAAAATAATAATATTTAAATCTTAAAGAATATAAATATCTTTATAAAAATAAATAAGATTTTTAAAGTTAAAATATATAAATATATTCTTATTAAAGGTAAAAAACCGATATATATTATTATTTTTTATAAAAATTTTTATTATTTAAAGGAGGATATAATTAAATTTAAAGATATTAATTTAATTTATAAAAAGATATAAAGTATGTTTAGAATTATATGTTAAAAAAGTTTAAGGATATATTATATTATTAATAAATATATTATTAATAATTAATATAAATATATTAATAAATATAAAAATATTAGTTATAGAATTATTAAGATATAAATGTTTTTAAAATATTAATAAAATATTAAGAAATTTTTAATGATTGAAATGAAATATGATAAGATATAATTTCTTTATAAATAAATGTTAATAATCTGATAAAAAAGATATAGAAATTTAATTTAATTTTTCTTATAACTTAAATAATAAAGATAATAAACCTTAATTAAGATTATATAATCTTAAAATATAAAACGTTTATTTTTTAATTTAAATAAAATAAATAAGAATAATTTAACTTAATTTATATTATAATTTTTATTATTTATCCATACATTATTAAAGATTATATAATAAATAATATAAATCATATTATATAAAAATATATTATCGTTAAAAACTTAAAGAATAATTAATGGAACCGGTAGGATATAACTAAAATAATAAATTTTAATAAATGATTAAAACTATTTCTTTTAAAAATTATTAAGAAGTTAAGTATAATAAGGAAAATTTTTAAACCTTATCTTAATAATAATAAAATTTAATATTAATTTTTAGATATAATATATGAGTTTTAATAATAATAAATCATATATTAAAAATTAATAATATTATATAAAAGATAAATAATTAAAATTATAATTAAAATAAAATTAAATATTAAATTAAATTATAAATATTCCAATTAATTAATTATCTTATTTAATTATGTAATTATTTATTTTAATATTTTATCTTAACTTTAAAAAATAATATTATTCATAATATTAAATGATTATAAAGTTTAAATAATATATAACATCGGTAATATAATTATTATTCTTAATTTATATAATAAACATTTTACCTCAATATTTAATTATATTTTTAGTTATTATTTAATATCTTTAATTTAAAACTAATTATAAACCATTAATTAAATTTAAGGCTTTTAATAATAAAGGTATTAATTATAATTTAATATATAACACTTATTATCTTTTAATTAAAAATATATAAAATTAATTAAAAATAAATTAACTTTATTTCTCATTAATTTATAAATCAAACAATTAATTCATACCTTTAATAAATAATGTTTTACTTATAAATATATATTATTTCTATAATCCTTTATATATAAATCTTAAAGGTAAATAATTTATATATTTATATTATTAATATACCTTTAATATTCATACCTACTTTATAACCCCATATCTTATTATATTAAACTTCACTTATTAAACATTTTTACATAACAACTTATCATCATAATAATATAATCTTTATATCGTTTTAATCCTGATTAAGAAATCTAATATTATATAAGTTAAAAGTTAACCGGTAATTATTATATATGATAAATGTTATCATTTAATTTTAACTTTAAATAATTTAAAAAAAGTATATATTATTCTTTACGTTAAAGATCCTTAATTTATATAAAATGATATAACTTAATACATTATAACGTTAATTATAATAAAGAAAATAAATGAAGTTAAAAATTTTATAACTTTCTATACCGATATATATAATATATAAAACTTAAAGATGTTTATAATATTATTTAAATTATATAATAATTAATACATTTTAATAATGCATTTATTTCATTTTAATGATTAAATTAAATATGAATTAAAAATGTTATATTATAATTAATCCTTATATTAATTATATAGCATTTTTATTAAATATTTATTCATACGTTTCATTTAAATTATATTAAAGAATATTATACTTTAACTTATTAATATTATAAAGATAAACTTAATGATTATCCATATTCATGAAAATGCATAAAATAATATGTAACTAAATTTGTAAGTTATATATATAATCTCGGCGAATTAAATATCATTTACCATTAAACTTATTACTTTAAATGGCTTTAAGAAACGTTTTTAATTTGGTAATTAACGTTCTTAATTTAATAATTAAACTTCTTATATATATATTATCGAAGAAAATTTAAATATTAAATATAATCATTGATAAGATTTAATTATTATTAAAATTAAAAGAAAGGATAATAATAATAATATTAATAGTAATTTAAAATTTAACGATTATAATTATTTTATTAAAAAAGGTTATATCATTTCTCGGGCTTTACCTAATCCTTCATCTTGCTTCATAACACCTCCCTTATTTAATTTTATCCTTAATTCTTTAAAAATGTTCCCGGATAATATCCAAAGCGATAATATCATAAGGATTAAAGTTAATGTAACTTTCGATCTAAAAACCTTTAATTATAATGTTGAAATTAATTAAATTATTCCCATAAAACATTTAAATTAAAGTAAAGATCATATATATTAATATTTATATATTATTCTTAAAATAATGTTAATGTTTTAGGGTAATTATAATTAATATTAGGTTAAATTATATTATTATTACGTTGGCATTTTTAAATATTATAAAATAAAATTTTTTACGCAATATATACGTTATTATTAATTAAAGACATTTAAATATATGATGAGAAAAATAATAAAAAAAGGTAATATCCCGTTTAAATAATAAATACATAATCAATAAAAACATATTATAATAATAACATGTTTATTTTTAAATGATATATTATTAAAAAAATAATACCCAATATTACTTAAGTTAAAACATTTAAATTAATATAATAATAATAATAATATCTTTATATTTTTATATCTTAAACATTAAACTAAATATAATAAAACATTTAAGAAACTTAAAACTTTTTAACCTATTTAAAATATAATGATTTATATATATAAAATATATACGAAATTAAATTAAGATAAAAGTTTTAAAAGAATAATTTCTTTAATCCCGGGGTTATATTTTAAAACTTTCAAGTTAATAATAAAATCAACTTTAATTTCTATATTATTATTATTTCGTAAATTATATGGAAAGGTTGTTAATAACCCAATTATAAAAATAAACAATAAAGATCCGGCCTAAAATAAAAAATAACCCTATTTAACTAAATAACAATTAAAAACTTTATCTTTTAAATCAACATTATTTTCATCATTATTATTTAAGTTACATCTCTTACTAATATAAAAATCCCATTAAATATTATAATTTAAATCATTATTAACAAAATCGGAATCAAAATCGAAATCGTTATTATTAAGGTAATTTTTAGTAAAGATATCATTATTAAGATTATTATTATTAAGTAATAAATGTTTCTTAAAAAAAGGTTTAATAAGAAATATAATTTAAGATATCTTCCTCATGTTATTAAAATTAACGATTTAAAAAGTTAAAGATTAACCATTTTTCACATCTTTATAAATATAAATAATAAACATTATTAATAAGTTAAACTTAAAGAATTATATTATATAATTTATTAATACGCTTCATGTAAAATAAATAAAAAAGAACTTAAAAAAGATATCATATAATTAATATAAAATATAATTATAATATAATGCTTTAATTTTATATATTATCTTTAATACTTTATAAATTATATATATTACTAATATATACTAACTATTATATAACTTAAAGAAAATCATAATATCCTTATAATTAAACATCTTATATACGTCGATATAAAAAAAGAAAAAGTTATTAATATCGTTGATTTTTTTAAAAATATCCGACGTTTAAATATACCGGTTTATATTATTATTAATAAATTAAACTACTTTAACTTTCAAGATAATATATACCTTATCGATCTCGATAATAACTTACGTCATATGGTAATACTCGTTATATATCATTATTAAATCATAGTTTTTAATTCATAAAAGTAAAATCTTATAACTTAAAATTAAAACGATGTTAAAATTATATTATAATAACGATATATTACCATGTAAAAACTCTTAATGAATAAAACTTAAAATGATTAAATATGGCTTTATATAAAATTGAAGTTAAAGAAATTATTAAAAAGTTAAAAAATATTAATTATTAACATTAAGAAATATAAAATTAATAAAATAATAAACATTTAAAAGTAAAATGTTATCATCATAATATATGATGTGATTTACCATGCTTTAAAAGTTAGATAAAAGTGAAAAATAAAGTTAATCAACTTTTAACTTAATTTAAACATTTTTAATTAAAAGGTAATAAACGTAATAAATAAAATCATAATAAATATCCCCGTTATTTAAAATAAAAAATATTATTAATAACTTATATTTAAATGAATAATTGAGATATAAAATTTTAATAATAAAGTTTTAAGTTATTTATAACGTGGGAATTATTATATGGAATGGGTAAGGGGATTAAACCATTAAGTTAAAAGGTTTTTAAAATTATATATTTCTTAATTAATATTAAAAAAACTTTTATAATGATTAAATAAAAAGAAAGGAAATTTATGATTATAATTAACATTATATTTATCTGATTAATAATAAGTTAAAAATGGAAAATCTTAATTATAAATTAATTAAATAAAACATAACAATTATATAATAAATATATAATATTAAAATAAATATATTCATTCAATAATACGTAATTTATATAATTAACTCACGTTTCATTTTTATTATCATTATTATTACCATTATTATTATTGTTTTTATCATTATTATTATCTTCTTTATATAAATTATATAATAACTCATTCAAAAAATTACTCTTACAAATATTATAATTTATAATTTTCATTTATATAAAATATAATAAAGGATAATAAAAGATTCTCGCATGATTAAAAAGAACATTAAATAATAAATTTCTTAACATAAACACTTAAAACATAACCACGTAAAAGAAACTAGATGTAAATTTAAGATCGGATATATTATATATCACTTTATTTAAAGTTATGCTTTAAAACTTATATATCATAATTATGTAATTAACGATTAATAAAAATTACTTTCGAAAGTAAATATTATTATAAAGAATGAAATCTTAATGTATGTGTTTAATAAAAACCATAAACTTACCATGGGAATTATATAATTCCTCGTTAAAAAGTAAATAAAAATATTATTTATTATTAATATATATAATTTATTAAATTAATAATTAAGGGGCGGTTATTGCCTATAAATTAATTATTTTAAAGAAACTTAAGAATTTTCTCAAACCATAAAAAAGGCTTCTATTTATAATTATAATAAATCATTAAAAATATTAATCATTTACATTAAGATAAATAAAAATCCGAAAATTTCTTTTTATCTTAACCATAAGTTAAATCTTAAACTGAAAATTTAATTTCGGCATTAAATTTAAGATTGAGAATAAGCCTTAAAATAATATGTTTCATTATATCATATTTTAATTATAAGAATTATAATTTTTAACTTAAGATTTATGGTATATTTTAACCCTTTTTCTTTAAAGTTAAATGTCGTACTTATTCGATCAATTATTACTTTTTATATAATATATTAATAAGAAATTTTACCTTATATATATAAAGTTAAAATAAGCCGATAAAATTTTATTTATTTTTAAAAATATATATAAAAGGAAATAATAAGAAAGGATAGAAAAAGGGGGGAAAAAATTCGGAAGTAAGTAAGTAATTATAAAGGCGAATATTATGAAGGAAAAAGCATTAAAGTTAAATAAGTTAAATAAATAATATCATTTTTAATTAAAAATTAAATATGAAAGTTATGAAAAATCTTAATGTAAATATATAATAAAATATTAAATTATTTTAAATGAATGTTTATCAAAATCACTTAATGACGTGTTAATATAATTAAAAAAGCTATATTCTTATTATTAAGGATTAAAATCTTTATATAATTAAAATGATAAAATTTTAATTAATGGAAAAGTTAAAACTTTCTTAAATTTAAGTGATGGATTATTCCCCGACGATAATAAGTAAATTAAGTTTATTTTTAAGTTTATTTTTAAACTTTAAATTAATTATAATTGGCGTTTAAATAATAAACTCTTTAATTATTTAAGTGGATAATAACCATATATTATATTCAAAGAGATTAATGTAAGCCTTAATATGATATACCTTTTAAATTAATTACCATTTGTAAAAAACATAATTTTTTCCTTTTAAATTATTCATTAAATGCTTAAAGAATTATATTTAAGTAATTGGTGATAAGCAATAAAAGTGTTTTATATATGCCTCATTTCTAAGTTATATTAAATCGGTTATTTTAATTAAAAACTTTAAGATACCTATTTTAAGCATTACGAAATAAAATTTAATTACCTTATTATGTTAAAATTCCTTAAGTAAATATAAACGTTCAAATTAATTAAAAAACTTTTCTTAAACATTAATTATTTTAATTATCTTATTCATTATTTTAATAAAAGAAATAAGATTTTAAGAGAACTTATTAATAATATCTAAAAGTTTCATAATTTTATCTAAGTAAATTTCCGGATTATATATCTCGGAACGGTCCTAAAGTAACATTTTTAAATGTACCTTAAATATAATTGATTTATTCCTTAATTTACAAATGAAATTAATTATTTTGGTAAAGAAGTTATCAAAATTTTTAACATTTTTATATAAGTTAATAATGGTTAATCTTACGCATTTCATTAACCTTTCTTCTTTAAGCTTTAATAAAAGTTAATGCTTTTTCATTATAAAAGGAATAAAATTATTTAACCGAAAAAGCTACGTGGGAAATATAGAAAATATATTATAATAAACATTAAATTTATTATAAGATTTAAGTAATATAAGTAAGGCAAAATTAATATCGTTAATATTATTTTTAACCTCGAAAATTGACGTAAATATAAATAAGGTGGTTATAGAAATCTTTATTATATATGAACTATTTTCCCTATTATAATAATATAAGTAATCATTAATAAATAATTAAGAAGATGATAAGGGTAAAGGTTAAGTAATTATAGGTATAATCTCGCCGTTTTTATTATTATTTATTATATAAAAATGATTTATTATAAAAAGTTTAAATATAAAAATATATAAAGAAGATAATAAATGATAAAACAATAATATATAACATATTATAGTTAAAGTATTTTTATAATATAGGAAATTTAAACGTTATTAAAGATTATAATAAATATAAGGTTTCTTACTTTTTACTTAATAAACTGAAGTTTATATAAAATCCTTTCTTATATAAGTTATATAATAAAGATATAAGATAATTTATATCTTAACCTTTTAAACCATTAATTTCTTTTTATTATAATATTTTAACCTTTATAATATAAGATAAGGAATATTTTAAGTAAGTAAAAATTACCGATTAAAACCTAAAAGGTAATTTACATAAGATCTAGGGAAATATAACGTTCCTTTAACTTTATCAATCTTAATAATTAAAGACGCATAAAAAGGACTCATTAATAACTTTAATATTCATAATCACTTAAATTAAATATTTATTTTAAGCATTATTTACATTTATTTCAAATTATAACTTATATTTATTTCCATTTAATTATATATCTTTTTAAATAACTTTTAACTTATTTATATCTTATTATATTTAATTTAAATCATATTAGAATTAATTAAGTTCCTTATAATATTATTTTATATCATTATAAAACATTTCATTTAATAATAACCTTAATTTTTTTCTTTTAACTTTATATTACCTTAAATAATCTCTTAAATTAAGAAAATTATCTTTATATAACATAAGGTTATTATGGTAAATAAGTTATAATAAATGTTACGTAAACCATTTATTATAAATTTGACATATCTTTAACCTTAAAAAGTTATTAAAATTATACTTAATTAAAGGCTCCTTAAGTTTATATGTTAATTATATTAATTTAACGTCCATTTAATTGTAAATATCCATGGCATAATTCTGGATATTAATGTTACTTATGTTTAACCATATATAATAAATATAACTTATTATAACATGGTTTTTACCCGGTTGAAATTTAATCCGGTAATTATTCCATTATTCTATAAACTAAATATACTTTTCTTAAATAATATCACCATATATAATATAAAACGTTATTTAATCTATAATTTCATTTTTATTAAAAAGGCTTTATTTAATTAAATTCTTAAAGTAACCTTATCATAATATTAGTTTAAATTTGAATTATGATAATTAATATAAGGCTTAAATAACTTATAATCCAACGCTTTATTATGTTTTTTAATAATTATATCCACCATTATTTAATCTTTTTATTTTCTTTATTAATCCCCTATTTATAAAACTTTATAATATCATTACTTTAATGTATTTTAATTATTATTCCATTTAAATTAATTATAATTATCTTCGGTTTATAAAAATTAGCTAGGTAAAATTACGCCTAAATTATAAAAAACATCTCAACCCCATAATCTATTCAGGTTTAAACTAGTCGGAAATTTAATTTAATGATAATGAGAAAATATTAATTTAATATATTTACGGATAAAAAATTAAACCGGTTAACATTAATCCATAATATCTTATGAGAATATGTGTTAATGTTTACGTAAATCTTGAAACTAGTAAAATAAAGCTTTTAATATCCGTCCATAAATTATATAAAGTTTAAACTAAGGATTAAAAAAATCATATCCCATAAGTTTTATTTAAATCATTTCCTTTTTTTATATTATCATATAATTTATAAATACCATTAACGATATACTTTATAAATTATTTCTTTTATAATATTTAACTTTATATATTTCCGAACTAATCTATGGATTTGGTTTTTACTTAAATTCTTGAAAAGGTTTATTATTTTGTTATATTATTTAAAGAAATGGTATAGCTTAACTTAAGTGCGTGCTTTTTTAATTAAACTTATAATCTTTTTTATCATATTATTTTTAAGATAAATCTGGATAATAAAGGAGATATTAACATTAAACATTTATATATTACGTAATTGTTTAAGGATTTCTTTATCATAGATATTTTAATGGTATACGAAATATCGTATATATTTTATAAGTTTAGCCAAATAATTAACTAGTTTATGGTAATTTATTTACCATTATTATAACTTATGTTTAAAAGATTATTATAAAATATTAATTTTAAATCATTCCTCTCTTAAATATATAATAATGTTAAAATATAATATCTTTATTTTAAAGAATTTAAAGATTTTAACCTTAATAATATCAATATTTTACTTTTTTTAATATAACTTCTATTTTATTAAATATTATTAAAATGTTTATTAATTAACGTAAAAATTATATTTATTTCCAAGCTTTTAAATAATCTTTATTTATAAGATTTAATTATTTAAATATCATTATATGATTTGGTTTTTAAAAGGCTTAAAGTTAGTTAAGGCAGGTGGCATATTAATTTAATTAATGATTTATAATTGATAAATAATAATATCATTAAAAGGTAAAAAGAAACATTTAGGAAATAAAGATGTGAAACTTAATAACTTATCCTAATAATTATCTTATTTTATATATCTAAAATTACCATATAAATATGGTTAAATTAAAATTAACTTATTAAATATTAATAATCAAATTATATATATCATAATAAAAGGTTTTTTATTTTATAAATAATTAATTCTTTTATATTTTAAGCTATTTTTAACCTAGTCTTTTTATATATAATTAAGATTATTATTATTAGTTAATTTGAAACTTATAAACATTATAATTAAATTTTATAATATTAATTATTTATTTTTGACGTTTTTAACTTTTAATGACGTGGATGGTTTATTAAGTCATTTAACTTTTTTAAGGGAATTTTCTTCAATAAGATCTTAAGATTTTACTTTTATAAATAAGAAGAAGCGGTTTATTTTAAACGAGGAAAAGGAAGAAATTTGGTTAAATATGTAATATTAATTATAATTACCTTATTAATCAATTTATCGGCTTTAATCTTTAACTTAATCAAGCTTAATAATATGATTTATAATTTATATAATAAAATAAAGATGTTTATAATGAGCATTAAGGATATATTGCCACCATTATTTTATATATTTACTTATTTAAATATATATTTAAAAAGGTTAAAAACTTCTTTAGATTAGATTGAGGTATTTTCTATAAATTCCTTAATTATAAAAAGGCGGTTATAATCATTCTTTAATTCCACCGAAAGTTAAACCGAATTATTTAAAGAATTTAATCGATTTTATCTATTATTTATTTTTTAGGGAATTTAAATAAAGTAGTTCCTTTACCGATTTACCATTCCTAATCTTTTATACGCTTTATTTAAAACTTCTAATGGATAAAAGAAAAATATGTAATATAATATTCTTAAATAAGTTATATAATGAAAGTTTCATTAAAACCATTTTAATATAATATATAACATTTTTATTGGCTAATTTTATCTATTTATTTAAGTAAATAAGTTAATAAAGTTTAATCTTTTAAACGTCTTTTTTAATATTAATTAACCTTTTATATAAAGTGTTATTAAATCTCATTAAATCTTATTAGTCATCTATTTTTATATTATGATTATTTATATTCTTTATTAAAATATAAATAATCGGTAATATTAACTTTATGAAGCTTTTTATAATAAAGTAAATATAATAAATCAATTAGTAATTATATTTAATAAAACTATTAAAGGTATATTTCATAATGTTTTCTTAACATTATTTATATAATATTAATCTGGGAATGGAATAAAAAGAATTAAAGTTTTTTTTAAGTTTTATCCTATAATAAAATCTCATTTTATAATATTTAATATTTACTTTATTAATTTCTTAAATAAGTTACTTAAATCATTTGATATATAATTTACCTTAAAGTTTTTATTATAAGAGTTCTTTTTTTATTACCTTTTTTCTTCGATTAATATTATTTATATTAATTCCGTTTCTATTATTTATTATTTATCTTTTCAATTATTTTAAAATGGTTTATTATAACATATATAAAGAAGATGATAAATAAGCATTATTTAATATATGTAAAGATAAAGATAATTTATTTTATGAGAAAATTATTTAATTTAACAATAAAGTAAACCACGTTATTTATTCTTTTTATCGTTTACCTTTCTATATAATTGTTATTAATAAATGGAAAGAGGAATATAATAATGCGAATAATTTATCACATCTTTAAAACTTTTTATTATATCCTTAAAGTTTTTTATAACATCTTTAAAACTTTTTTTAACATTTTTAGAGATTTTTATAATATCTTTAAAGGCTTTTTTAACTTCCTTTAAAGCTTTTATTTATTATATATTATAACGTAAAGGTTATTTATTATATAAGTTGGGATAAGTTTTAATATATATAACCTTTTATTAATTCCACTTAAGGTAATAAAGTTAAATATATATTATTATTTATACTTAATAATGTTTTATTAGTTAACATTAATATCATTACCAACGATATATTAGTTAATTATAAAGAAGTAAAGAGGATGAATATTAAGTGATAAATGGTAAAAAATTTATATTATATTTGAGATAATATAATAGTTAAATTATGAATTTATATATATTTTTATTAATATTATAAAAACGGAAAAGGTAAAGAGGTTATATTAATATTAATAATGGAACTTACACGATATAAGTTTAAAAAAAGTCAAATTAGAGAATTAATTTAATATTTATATTTTAGGGGTTATTAATATTATGATCTTTTATATAATAAAACATATTTCTTATATATTAAATAATTGGTTTAAAAAGGATATCGTTTTAAAATATAAACTTAACGAGTTATTAATTTATATATAAGTTAAATTCCATATGGAATTTATTTTTTACTTAAAGATAACTTAAACATTTAAGATTAAAGTGGTATAATTTGAGGATTATAATAATATAATGGTAGGTTTTTTATTTAATAAAGAGATAATGTTTTAAAAGTTTTTTAAGAATATTATTAAATATAAGGTTTATATTACTTATATAATTATATATCGAAAATAGGTTTTACCTTTGGTTAAAAAACTTAGGGCTAAATTTATCTTAATCTTAATTATATCGGTTAAAACATAAAATAAAGAAGAAAATAATAAATGTTTCTTTATTAATAAAAATGAGCGGAAATATCTTAGAAGGGTTTATTATTTAAGTAATTTCTGATTACCTTATCCCATTATATTAGATGAAGATTAAATTAAGGAAGAAGATAATTTATTCTTAAATAATAACGAGAAAGAATGGTTGGAATAGGTCCGAGTTAAGAAAGTTTTCTTTTTTTCCCCCTTTTTTATCTTAGCCATATTAATACATAAATAGGTGGAAGAATTAGATAATGATCCATCTCTTAAAGAAAGTGAATAAGAGCGTATAATATAACGCCGATTTATGGTAAAACCCGTCTCGTTTTCTTTTAATATAATTAAATTAATAAAGGGATAAATTAAAAAGTTAAATGATAACTTAAATAATATAATGTAAGTTTATATTTAAGTATAAAATAAAATAATAAGCTTTATTAAGATTTATTTTATTAACCCGGTTATTAATGCTTTATAAAAAAATGTTAAACTTAATATATATGTTCTGCCGAAAAAAATCATTAACCTTATTTTTAAATTGGATGAATTTTTAAATATTATAATTATTATTAAAGAAAAAAGATGATTTTCCTTATTTCGTAAATTAAAAAGATTAGAGAATCATAATCTTATAAAATCAACATAAGAAAACGACTAAATTATAATTATTAAGAAAGAATTAAATATAATTAATAACTTAAAATTAATAACATGGTAAGAAAAATTTACCATCTTTCTTAATAACTAAGGCCGGATTAAATAAATTAAAAAAAATATATAAGAGAAATGGATTGTTATTTTATTTGGACTTAAAGGTAAAAATATACTTATATTTAAAACTATAATTACTCCTTTTATAAAGTAAAATGATGTTTCTTTATAAGCGTGTAAATTATTAAATATATAAAGAAGTTACGTAAATAATTCTCTTTTATATATTAAAATTAAGAATTTTCTAACATTTATTTTGGCGTTTAATAATAATAATGCCTTAATAATGTTAAATAAACCATCTCCTTTATCACTTCCCTTTATATGTTTATTATTACTTAATATATCCCGAAAATGGAAAGTTAATTAATTATTTACTAAATTAAAAAGTAAAAATGGCCTTATAATTTGCCGAAAGGCTTAAAATTTACGAATGATTAATATAATTATTAATAAAAAACCTCTCATAATTTTATAAAAAAACAAAAAGACTAAGGTATCCTAAATTTTAAAAGCGTTAAATCATATATATAATAACTATTAATAACCATTATATTAACCTATTTAAATAAATATAATTAAAAATCCATAAATAAATAATAATTAGATTTTTAACCTTTAATTAGTGATAAAATAATATAATAAACATTATATGATATGATAAAATGGTAATTAATAAATATAAAAAAAATATTAAAAAGATTATAAGGATAAGTTAATTTAATTTATTATTTCAAACTTTAAGTAATAATAAATATTTAAATACTTAAATATTTCAATTAATAAATAATCATTTCATATTAACATAATGAATAATGAAATAATACTATAAAATTATGAATAAATTTAACGTTTTAAATCTTTAACTTAATTTATAAATATTAATAAATGACCTTTAATATCATTTATAATTTTAAATAAAATATTAAATATATATTATTATTATTCTTTAATTATTATGATAATTTTAATATATTTTTTCATATTTATAAGAATTAGAATATTATTTATATTTTGATTAATAATATAAAAATTAATGTTTAATATATTAAATCTATAAGAACATTTATAACCCCTATTATTATAATGGCATATAATATAAACATCATTTAAATAATTTAATAAAACGATATAATATTAAAACATATTCTTATTTGATTAATAATTTTTATAAACATGTTCCGGAAATAAAATAATACCAATCATTATTATATATATGGTTAAGATTTATTAAAAATTAAATTAAAAAAGGGTTAATTTAAATTTACCTTTATGATTAAAAATGGATAAAGGTATGAACTTGATTTCTCGATATTAATATACTTAATTTTAATAATATTTATTTAAAGAAATGGTTTATTTAACTTTAAGTTAAAGATATCATTAATTAGCCTTTTTAATTGATAAAATATAATAATATATATATTCATATATTTAGATTATTAATTATTAAATTAATAATATTACTCACGCATATTTTTTTCACCTTAGTTAAAACCTAAGCTAAATATTAATTAAGGTTTATATTATTTATTAAATTTAACTTATCATTATCATCTCCGAGAAAAGATTTATAAATAAATAATTCGAATTAAATTAAGAAATAACTTTATTTAATCATATTTTAATCGAAACGATTTACTAAACTTTAATTAAAACTTAAATTATTGATAATTAGTTCAAATATAAAGTTTAAGATTTCATCGTTTAGTTTAAAAAGGTTAACTTTTTACCTTCGAGAAATAATATTACGCTTAAAGTTAAACTTAAACTAATTTAACTCAAAAAGGTCGACTTTTTGCTTCTAGGAACCAATGTTTTTAATGAGACTTAACCAGGACCGGTTTAACTTTTTCAAATATGTTGTGAATTATTTAAATATAATTGAAATCTTCAAAAATTATATAAATTTATGGTAGAAATTAATAAGTAAAGAAACATTTATAAATAAATAAACATCATAAATATTAATAAGAATCTTATTAAAGGAATAAAGCTTTCCTTAATATATTTAAATTAACAAAATTTAGATTAACTATTTAAAAAAGGAGTTAATATATTTTAAACGTAATTATTAATATATATTAAAGTATTAAAGGCTTTAAAAAAGTGTATAAATATTTCTTAATATAAATATCTCTTAATGTAAATATTTCTTAATATAAATATTTCTTAAAGTAATTACTTATCCATCTTTATACCCTTTGAAACTTTATAAAAAATTTGAAGTTACATTATTAAAAAGAAAAAAACACCGCATGTAATTACTTTATGTAACATATAAATCAATCTTAAATTTATTAATTAAATGTTAAAAACGTGCGTAAAGATAAAGTTAATCAATGGGTATTAACATAATATTAAAGGATATATTATATTTTATTAAATATAAAACATGATGTTTTCTTATCAAAACTTAATCAAAAGGGTTAATAAATTAATTCACCTTATTTAAATTATTTATAATTAAGAAATAGATAAATGACATCAAGTTAAAGAAAAAATATATAAATATAACTTAAAATAAAGATATTTATATATATAAACTTATAATATAAATTATTAAAATCAATAAATATGAAAAGAAAAAGTAAATTAAAAGATACGTTTTATTTATTTCGCGTATATTAAAACATGTTTTAATGATATCTTATTTTATTAATAATAAAGATTATATAAATATTCATTCTCATTATATCCATTCATTAATTATTTTCCTTTTTTTATATAATTTATCCTTTTTTTAAACCGCCTTAATTATTATATCTTTAAAATTAATATTTAACCATTTTATCAAATGATTTCATTAATTATCTTAAGTTAATATTTAATAATAATTATTTTAAAATGTTAAATATTATTTTAAATCTTTTCTTTATAAGTAAATGTTGCTTTAACTCATTTATATATATCTCAAATATTTTAAGACCTTAAATAAGGGTTATATTTAAGTGGTGATATTTATTTAAGATAGATAGGTAGTAATATTACATATAATTAAAGGTTTAAAACTTTTTAAAACGTTAATAAAACCTTCGAGATTTAAAATAAATATATTATTATTTATTTATTTTAAATGGATTATTATTTAAATCAAATTTATTTCAAACCTAATAATATCTTTATAAGATTAATTAATAAAATTAAATATTAAATCTTTTTTATTAAACTAATTATTTATTTTATTCAAAATATATAATATATAATAACCTTTATTTTGGAAATTTATAATAAATAAAATATTAACGAGAAGATAATAAGAATAATAAGAAAATATGAATAATATAATAATAAATATTATTAATAGGGCGGGTGATTATAAATTAAAGATAAAAGTTTTGAATTTATAAACCATTAACTTATAACATATTACCCTCTTAACCTTTTAAAATAAAATAAAGTTTCTTACTTTTTTTCTCCTTAAATATAAAAAGATAATATATTATCAAATAATAATTTTTTAAACATTCTTTATTTTATCTTTTCCTATTATTTATTACCTAATTCCGGCTTTTACAAAAATGCCTTAATATATTAAACATCCTTTTACTATATTTCTCACGTCATTATATTTTTTATAAAAATATCAGCACTTAAAACATCCCTTTATCGTAAAATTAACACTAATTAATTAATAATTAAAGCATTTATAAAATCATAAAATACCCTATAATATATATAAATAAAACCTTTTTTTCGATATTTTTTCACGTGAATTTATTATAAAATTTAATATTATTAAAGAGAGTTACTTAATCTCTATCCTAATAAATAATAAATAATATAATTAATTATATACTTATATTATACCGGAATATTAATTATGAATATTAAATTTTTAACCATTAAACTTAATATTTTAAATTAATGGAAAAGAATAATAAAAGAAATAATAATAAATAATTATACCTTTTAATAAAATGCTTAATACCTTAATATATAAATTATAAAAAACGTTTTATATTAACTAAATCATTTTATATAATAAGTTTATAATGGATAAAATAATTTATAATATTTAAAACATTCTTAAAATCATTAAATATAACCATAAATATAATTCTACTGCAGTTTTAAGTAGCTTTATTCATATTATTCTTACCATTATTAATACTTATATTAATTACGTTACCTTTATTAATTACATTACCTTTACTAAATTTATTATCATTATTTAATTAATTACCTTCATAATTATTAAATAAAATATATAAATCTAATTTACTTTTTATAATTAAACCATTAAGAAAAGGAGATTCAACTTGATAAATAGTAATTAAATCATTTAAAAGATAAACATATTTCGGTAAATAACCGCATAGCTTTTTATCTTCCATATTGATATCTTTAAATATAAAAAGAAATCTTTTTTTTATACCAAATATTAATAATTTACTTTAGGAATAATTAGATTTTTTATTAGAAAGTAAAAATAACCTATAGGTTTTATTATAATACTTGTTAATATTTTCAGTAATATAATCATTTTTAAATTTATAATCTTTATCCTAATTATTACCGTTCCCCCCTTGCCTGGTTTTATTATAATTTAAACGTAGCTTAAAGAATTTAAAGTAAGAAAGTAATTATTATTTATATTCTACATTACCATTTTTATTAAAAATAAATAAATAAATAAAATAATCTTATATTTTAATATTTATTAATTCGAAAAAAGTATAATATATGGCATAAAATTTAAATTATATGAATCGAGTAAAAATGTATTTTTTATGAATTTAATTAAAGTCCTGGTATTAAAAATATTGGTATTTTTTTATTAATTTTTAAAGAAGTTTTAAAATATTTTTTATTAATATCTTTTAAACATATATAATTAATATAAATATATTATTTAGGGAAAGGCATAAGAATGGGATAATTATATTTTAATTAAAGGTTTTATAAACTTTTTTATACAGTTTAAATATATTCTTATTATAATTAATTATAAGGTTAACGGAAATAATAATTATATTATTTTAATCTTATTAAGCTTTAATTGTTTTAAGAATTATATAAATTATCTTTACTTACTCCAAAAATCTAATTAAATGATAATATCCCATACTTTTATAATATGGAAATTTTTTACGTTTTGGAAAGTTTATTTATAATTTAAATATTTAATTATAAAGAAAAATTTAATCTTTAAAGTTTATTATAAAAAGGTATTTAAATATAAGGTAATTTATTAATAATTATCATTATTAATATATATAAAATGATAAAATGTAATAACTTATGAAGAATATTATTATAATTTTAAAATATATAGAAATATAATTTTATTTCTTTTATTATATTATCATATGGTAAAATCTTAATAATATCCATTCCATTTTTAAATTTAAAAAAGAATAAATATAGAAATGTTATAATTTTTAAGGGAATATTCTCTTAAATTTATTTAGTATTTAAAGATTAAGATTAATATAAAATAATTTATTCTTATCGTCCTTACTAATCTTATTAATTTTGAGATTTATTATATAAAACTTATTTAATTAAAAGGTCTTTATATAATATTAGATCGGGTTAAAATGGTATTAGATTAGATTAAGGCGGTATTAGATTGCGTTAATATGGTATTTATTTAGGTTTAAAATCAAGTTAATAATTACCAATAATAATATAACATAAATAATATATTAAGTTAAAAATAATGTTTCCATTATTCATATAAATAAATGTTAATATCGGATTATATTTAAGGTTTAAGTAATAAATATATAGGTAATTAAAATTATCCTTATCTAAAAAATCCATTAAAGGTTTTAATTTTTAACTTTCGGGGAAAAATATAAGATTATTATTTAGGTTAAAATAAGGCTTAATTAGATTAAATAAAAACCTTAAAAAGTTTAATAAAAGGTATAAAAGGTTATTAAATAAAATTATGATGTATGAAAATATTATATACGTTATATTAATAATAAATAAACCCGATAAATTTAATAAATCTGATATAAAAAGAAACATATTTTTTAAAAAATATATAATTTATAATGGTAAATAAAAGAGGGAGATAAAATATTTAAAAAAAGTTTTCTTTTAAATGGAATGTTTATAAAAAGCTTTCTTTAAAGGAAAAATAAATAAAGTAAAGGGATTATTAAAGAAAAAGAATAAAAGGGTAATAATAATACTTATATAAATAAACCTTTATGTCAAAATATTATCACCTATTATAAATTATATCTTACTTTTTAATTTATTATTTTTACCTTTATATATATTTTATATAAATCTTGGTTAAAGATAATTATATTATCCCTTTTAAGAAATTATCCATAAAGGATAAATATTTTTAAATAAAAGATTTAATGAAGTTAATAAATTATTATTCTTTATGTTAATAATGAATATTTAATATATAATAAGATATTTTATCTTACTTATTTTAAAATATTAAATAATATATTCTTATATTTTATGATTATTAATATATATAAATATATAAATATTTTACTTTATCAAATATAATATGTTATTAATATAAAAATATTTTAATTTTTATAAAATTTTTATATAATATTTATATATTTTATAATAATAAATCATAACTTTATAAATATATAAATTTTATTATTAAAATAAAACTTATTTTATCAAAATATTATTTAACTTTATATTTAAATAACTTTATAAATATTAAGCATAATATCATATTATTGAAATTATAAGATAAATATTTTAATTATATATATTTTAATTTAAGTTACATTTTAATATAATATTTATAACCGGAAATATTCAAGATGAAAACCGGGAAATATTTTTAAGTAATTATATAATACCCTTTATAAGAACATATTAAATAACGAATTTAATAAGGTACTTATAAAACATTTAATTATTATAATATAAGATTTTATAACATTTAAGAACTTTAAAAAAGAAAGAATTCTAAGAGATATTATACGCCTTATAAAATAAAGTTAATAAAGGTATTTTATGATAATTTATAAAAACCTCCTAATTTCAACCTTAAATAACTTAAGTTATAAATATTGCATCAGAATATAACTTGGATTAAATTATACATATTTAAGTTATTTATTTTCCTATTTAAGTTATATGACGTCACGATTAATATTCGTAAAGTTATTTTAATATAAAAATAAAGCTTTACTTTTTAAATTTTACTTATAACTTAGCGCAAATTCAAATACTATATAACTTATTTAATATTATTTATTTTAATAAAGAAAAATAATAAGGCATTTAATATGTAATAATTATATAATCCCTTATTAAAAAGCAATAATAAGGTTAATAATAGTTTTATAAAGTTATTAAAAAATAAATACTTAATTATTTAATTTAAAATCAACTAATTAATTAACTTAATATTTTATATTATTTAAAATTATAAATTTAATAATTATATCTCAATACGTAAATCAAAAATGAACTAAGATTAAAATTATATTATAGTGTAATTATAACTTATCAAAAGCCTTTTTCATTTTTTAATAAGAGTCTTAATAATATTTAATTATAATTGATTTAAATAATGATTCATTTTAAGGCTTAATTTAATATTAATATCTTATTATCTATATTTCTATTATATAAATTCTTATTAATAAGAACCTTTAACGTTAATATTAATTATTTAAGCTCCGAAATGATTTTATTAATTTCCAAATTTCTAAAAGGATTTAAAATATTATTACTTAAAAATATATTATTAAGGATATACGTAATAATATTAAAACTATTATAATAAGTTTATAATTAATATTTTATTATAAGAATGGTTAATAATTAATGTTTATTCTATTCAAAAAAAAAAAAAAAAAAAACTCACGTAGCTTTAATATAACATTTTTAAGCAACGAAATGGTTATTCATCATAATTAATTAAGCTTACATCGTTTCGATTATTTATTGAATTATATTAAGTTTTTACAAAATTAAAACGTTATTTTAAATTAATGGAAGATTAATATATTTTATAAGTTCATCCGCTATTTACCTCATATTTTATGTAACTAATATAAAGTTTAGTTAAAATGATTAAGGTTAAAGTTAAAATTAAAGTATAAAAGTAACAACTATAATAAAAGGTTAAATTAAATAACGAAATAAATAAAGGATATTTTTAAATATGATAACAAATATTATAATATAAATATTATAATGGATATAATTTAAAGATTTAATGTTTTAAAGGTGGAACCTTTTTTTACTTTAGAACATTTTGGGTCGATATAATAACATCGGAAGATAATAAATGAATCAAATGAGGTGAAGCTTTAAAATATTTTAAACTTAAAAAGTTATCATAAAGAACAGGATAATAAACAAATTAAATAAAGTGAAACCTTAAGAAAACGTGGTTATGTTTCCTTATGCATATTTCCCTATTAAATATACGTACTAATTATCCATATGCCATTATATAACTTTAATAATAATTGTAATCCCTTATTAATTACCATTTTATCTTTTTTTCATATAATTTAACTATTAATATATATTGTTAAAGCAGAAATATAAATGCTAATATATTATATTACATTATACATTTATAATAAATTATATTATTAATGGTAAAATATATAATAATATCGTCATTATTATATTTATATATAAGCATATATTTTAATATAAACATATATTTTTATATAATAATATTCATAAATGTATATCGTTTTAAAAAAGGTAGCATATATGGTTTATAAGCATAAGTAAAATAATTTAACAATTTAACAAATACTAAAATTTCGTCCATTATATAATTTTATATAATAAACCGACAATAATTATAATAAACGTAAATAATATAAATTATTTCCGTTTTTAAAGTTATATATTCTAGAATTTATATAAATAAAAAATAAATAAAAGAAATAAAAAGATTAAATAATAATGGTAATAATTATTTCTAAAAGTTATATATTATTAAATTATAAATATAAAAATATTATAATTTTCTTAAATTTAAATTAATACTTTTAAAATTATTTCAAACATTTAATTAATATAAATAAATTTAATAATAACTCGATACCGGATTAAATTATAATATATGTTATTTATAATAATATAATACGATAAAAGATTATTAAGTTTATTAAAGATTAAAATACCTATCATATTAAGTATTATTTAAATATAAACCATGTTATTATTAGTTAAATTAATGAAATATAAAATAACCTTAAAGATATTAATGTTTCGAATTATAATTAAAACGTTATAAATAATCTTATGATAAAATAATTAATAAATAATTTAAAGGAACCGTTAATTAAATATAACTTTAATAACTTCTTTATATTAAAAACGTAATGTATTTATGACGAATAATTAATAAAACATCCGTTAAAACATATAAAAGATTTAAAGAATTTATATATATTACATTACTTTAGGTTGAAAATTTACCTCAAGTAATATATAACTGAAAATAAAGAATTAAAGTTAAAATTCAATGAATTCCCTTATGGTGGTCCGAAGTAATATAAAGATTAATTAAATATTTATAAAGATTAAATAAAAGAAGTATAAAAGGAAATATAAAAATAAAGAAAAAAAGTTAATAAGTTTATTAATTAATTTAAAGTAAATATCTAGATTATATAATAATTATATTACTTATTTAAGATGTTTTTTTAAAGATTACATTTATGTATAAAACTTACATTAACTTTTTTAAATAATCCTCGAACTTTTTCGAAACTACTTTTATAATTTATTTCTTAATAAATCATTTTTACCCCTTTTTTAAAATAAGCTTTTTATCCTTTTTAAAATGAAATGTTTGAATTTTAATTATTAAATTTTAAGTTAATTACTTTATATTAACCGGCTTTAAATTTATTATTTTTATTACTTAATTTAATTATTTATACGTTATAAAACTTATTAATGAAGTTTATTTTTCCATCGTTTATATGAAAATGTTAATGATATATATATTAAATTAAGGTAAATAATTTAACAATTAAATATAAAGATTTTATACATTAATTAAATAATTAACTTTTTAATGATATATAGATTTTCGTGAAGATATTTATAATATTATAATATTATAAAAGGTAATAATTACCTTAAATAAAATATTTTTCTTAAAGATAAAATTATATTTTTTCCATACCTTTCTTAAGGTATCTTTTACTTTAATTAATGATTTACCATTAATATTAATTCGTATTAAATATATTAATAATCTTATCTTTAATTAATTTTTTTAAATTACACGTTACGAATAACCTTACATTATATAAAAATTATTAATATAAACCTTTTAAATAAATTAATATTTTATTAATTAAGAATTTTAAAACGATATAAAATATAATAACTTACTTACGGCTTAATTAACTTAAATATATTTATTATTTTTTACTTTTAAAACTTCCCGCTTTAATTTAATATAAAGTTATAAATAATCTTACTTTTTTTAAATAAATAAGATTTCGAATAAATAAAGAATATATTTATAACCATATTTTATATATTCCCGTCACAATATATAAAACCACGTTTTAAAATTATAATATTAATTAAGATAAATTAACTTATTTTTATCATTAAATTATTAAACTTTCCAACTATATTTAAATAAATAATATATTTAATTATATATTAGTTTATATATATTTATATGATATTTATGCAAATATTATTATAACTTTTATATTTAAATATAATAAAAAGGGTAATTAAATATATCATTAATTTAAATTACCATTAATTTAATAGATAAATATCTTTTTAAGAAAATATGTAAATATTTGGAAAGTGAGTTAAACATTAAAATAAAGAGTTTCAATATTAAATTAATTTATAAAAAAAGGATAAATTAAATGATTAATAATTATAAAATTAATAAATTTAAATATTATATTTTTATTAAGTTATTTAATAATTTATATATTATGTTTTTTATAAGTAATTCTTATTTTATTTTCATTATTATTATCGTTTTATAAATTATAATTACCCGTTTAATATATTTAAAGATAATAAATATATTTTCTAAATATAAACGATTTTATTTTCTTTATTATTATTATTACTTTTTATAATAATATTTATTAAATTAAAATAAATAAATAACTTAAAAATAAGATATAAAAATTTTATATATTAATTAAATAATAAATTTTTTAATAATATATAAATTTTTATTAAAATATCCATGATTTTATAATATTATAAATAATAATAATATATTAATGTTATTATAAAGTTAATTATAAAATATAAAATAAAATAACGTTATTACGTGAAACTTTTAAATTATTTAACCGAAAATCGAATATATATATTAAAATACCTCTTTATTTTAAATATCTTTTATAAAATTTAAAATATTTAAATTTTAATAAATGATAAAATATATATAATTAAGTTTAATTTATATCGGTAAAAGATATTTCTACCGAAACTTTATAAATTTAAGGATATTTATGATTTCTTTCGGCACGTCGTAAAACTTTTCGTAAAAGAAAATATAATTTAAATAAAAGTTATAAAATTAAACTATTATAATTTTTTAAAACTATTTAAAATTTAATCAATATAATATCATCATTTATTTCGGATATATTATTTATATTTATTTCGGTAATAAAAGATATAATTAAATAAATAATTAAATAAAAGATATATAATATAAATTAATTTATGAAATTTATATATTAATTAATTAATAATTTATAACACTTTAATACGTTAAAAAACATTATAATTATAATAATTAATAACGTTATAAACCTTATATTTATAAGGCATTATAAGGTTAATATTATATATTAAATAATATATATAGTATATAATTTAATACATAATTTGAATTGGCGGTTTAGCGGATTCGGTCACCTCGTCCGCTCTCGTAGCTCATTACGAATAGGCGAGCCATACCGCAACGGTCCAATCTTCGGCATTCTGATGTTGCACCGTGTCGTCCATTTACAGTTTATATCCGCCGCCGTTGGCCGGACTAACCACCGAATTCCTTTCTGAGGTCAGCATCCCTTTGTGAAGCCCTCGACGACCGCTCTTTGTTATAATACATTGTAAAGCTGCGTTAATTTCCCCAATTTCTTCTGAACTCGAACGACCTACCCGGATACCTAAAATATCTGTACATTCCAACGAACAGGGAATTCCAAGATGGTATTTACCCCGCCGCCATGGGTACCTCAGCTGCCGTTTGGTGAGTCCCATGTTTGCTCTCATCTCACGATAGGAAAACATAACTTACATCGGATCTAGACCCGCCGGACTCAATTCCCATCCATGAATTCTGGAGTAGTGAGAGATATGGCAGGCAACCGCTGGCAAGGTCGCGGAACCCTTACACCTGCGGGATCACGGGGAAGACGTACACAGCGGCGGAGATGACCGAGCGGTATGAACTGCTGGCGAGATCATTAGCGAAACGCTTGGGCTGGCGAGCAAACGAGGAGACGCCTTGGGATAAGGTTGTCGGGCTCTTCTCTTTCAACTCGGTACTTTGAATGCTCCTGGTGACCAGGGTGTCGATGCTGACTGTCATTATAGATTGATTACATGATGTCGACATTTGCGGTACACCGCCTCTCGGGAATTATAACACCAGGCAACGCCATGTACTCTGCGGCCGAGTTGGAGCACCAGCTCAAGTCGTCTGGAGCCAAAGCGCTCTTCACGTGCATTCCCTTATTGGATACGGCTTTGAAGGCATCTAGAGCATGTGGGATCCCAGATGACAGAGTATTTATTCTACGGCTTCCTGGACAGTTTAAGTCGGTTCCTTTCAAGACACTTGATGATCTGATCGATGAGGGCCGGTCGCTTCCCGAGCTCGAGCCGCTGGTCTGGACCAAAGGCCAAGGCGGCCGTCAAGTCGCTTACTTATGCTACTCTAGTGGTACTTCTGGTCTCCCTGTGAGTTTCCTCCTTTCCTTCGTGGGGAGGTATAGACACTAAACTAGTAGGTCAGAAAGCGGTCATGATCGCACACCGAAACGTGATAGCGAATATGATGCAACTCCGGTGGCACGAAGATACAGGGAGAAGAGCCAAGGGGGTCGAGACCCAAGTACAGCTAGGCCTCCTACCGTTCAGTCATATCTACGGGTTGGTAGTGGTAGCGCAAGCAGGCACGTATCGAGGAGACGAAGTCATCGTCTTGCCAAGATTCGAGCTCAAGACCTTTCTAGAAACCATCCAGAGGTTCAAGATTAACTTTATGCATATTGTTCGTACCTAGCCCCTCTAAAGAAATGGGCTGCTACTAATGATATATCTAGGTCCCTCCTATTGTCATCCAAATGCTGCGGAACCCGGAACTGTGCTCCAAATACGATCTTACTAGCCTGCGGTTTGTCTACACGGGAGCTGCGCCGCTTGGTGCTGAAACGCACGAGGATATGCTCAAGGCGTTCCCATCTCTAAATGTCGGGCAGGGCTACGGAATGACTGAGACGAGTACGGTTATCGTTAGTACAGGGGAGAACGATGTGATGGTGGGAACATCTGGATCTCTTGTGCCCGCGACTCGGGCCAAGCTAATAGGCGAAGATGGGCATGAAATTACGGAATACGACAAGCGTGGCGAACTTTGGGTTCAGTCGCCATCCGTGACCCTTGGCTACCTGAACAACGAGAAAGCTACTTCAGAGGCCTACGTGTGGGATCACGACGGCCGCTGGATGAGGACCGGAGATGTTGCGGTTGTTCGGAAGGCGCCGTCTGGATATGAGCATATCGCAGTGGTTGATCGCCTTAAGGAGCTGATCAAGGTCAAAGTAGGATACCATCTATTCGTCTGCTACACTTCTCTGCCTAATGGGCGTTGTTGCTAATGTACACTATCTAGGGTCATCAAGTTGCGCCGGCTGAGCTAGAAGCCCATCTCCTAAGCCACCCCGACGTCAATGACTGCACGGTTATTCCTGTACCGGATGAAGGATCTGGAGAAGTGCCGAAGGCATTTGTGGTGAAATCTGCTTCGGCAGCGTCGAAATCGGATGAAGAGGTTGCCCGAGAAATTAACAAGTGGGTTGAAAACCACAAAGCCAGGTATAAGTGGTTGAAAGGCGGAATCGAATTCGTCGATGTGATACCCAAGAGCCCTAGCGGGAAGATTCTGAGGAGACTCTTGAAGGATAGGGAAAGAGAGAAGAGAAGGGCGAAGGGGGCGAGGCTGTGAGAAGCATTATGTTATGGTACTGGCTTAGTGGGTATAGTATAGCTGTTTCACTTCACGGGCCCCTTTTATAGACACAAATTTTGGCGAATTATTAATCTTTTATTCATTCATCGGCGCTATATGCTTGAGCACCTCGGCTAGGATATATTGAGAATTTCGGAGTTTATTTCTTGTGCTTTTGCTTCAGGTATTCCTCGTCATCCGCCTTCAGATCGGCGTCAATCTTTGCACCTTTCGATGGCTCATTACCGTGGAGCTTGGCCTATCGTGGAGTTAGTTGGCGAATTCCCAATTCGGCTGTCGATAACGACTTACTGGTAGAGTTGGGTCCTTCTTGGAGGCGGCAGTTTCAGGGTCGTCTTGCTCTTTGCGATTCAACTTGCGCTATAGGTGGTCAGCCCCCCGTTTCTTGTGACTTTCTGTTAAGGAGTTCCAAACGGTACCTCTTCATTGTCTAAGCGGTTGGCAATGGATCTTTCATCCTTGGAGTCATTGGGGAGGTGGGAGTGTTCAACACCCTCTTCATATCGAGGGCGGCCCGGGACCTCAGAGTTCTTTAGGTTCTTCTGGTCTCCGTCCTCGTAAACAGAGCCTTGACCGACGTTAGAGTAACCAGACATGCTGAATATGTGCTTTGTGTGAAGTAAGTGGAGATATAGTGTGAATTGTCCAATGGAATAGATTTATGGAAGCTTGTAAGTCGTGAAGAATGTATTGTCGAAAGAGACAGTCAACAGCTTGGATTCAGCTTTTATAAACGGCCCTGCCATGAGCCTGCTGGTCTTACCTACGTCATCAGGTGCCAAACTGCCTTATCGATATTAACCAGGTATGTAGGCCGATCTGAAATGATGCAATATTCTGTTAGCATTCACGAGCGAAAAGCTGTTTGCCATGAAGAGCAAGTCGACGTCATAGATGGCCCATATAGTTTGTTCAAGGCTCCGCGGCTGACGTTTAGGTACAACGGTCCCCTGGAAAATTGGACCTTGGGGCTTTTGACACGCCATTCTTATCGCCATTCTTACCGTCTCTTATCGTCTCTTATCGCTGTAATCCTTATCGCTACTATTCTTATCGAGTAGCCGCCAGCAATTTGCCGGGCTGGCACCAGCTGCGAGAATAATCGCGCCGAAACTGACGATTGAGCAACTACTCCAAAACTTTCAAGCCTCAACCCAATTCACGGTCCGGGGACAAATTTCCATCAACGCCGCCAAGATGTCGATGTTCCGGGCCAAGAAGCTTGATATTGGCTGCTTCGTCAATATCAAGACCATCCGAGACCATTCCAAGAGAAAGGCCTATGCTCAATTCGAGCCTGAGAGGTGCGCAAACGATCGAACCCAGTCAATTTAATATCTCGCTTCTAACTATTGCCTCGCAATTGAACAGACAAGCTTTGCGATACATCATCCGAAATACCACTCTCCCCCCGCGAACCCGAGCCGAAGCCCAATTGCAGCTGACACAGATGCACTGCTACACGCGACCGACGCAAATTCGGGGACGATGTTTGCTAGGTGGGAAGGGGAGAGGTATATTACGAGACTTCAAGCTCTCTAGAGTAAGGCTCCCGCTACAACTCGCTACAACTCGGCCAACTTGGACAAGTGCTGACTATTCGTGCAGTATAACTTCAGGATGCAGGCGCTGGAGGGTAACATTCCAGGTGTGCGCAAGGCTAGCTGGTAATATCGAAAGCGAGTCACGGCTGTTATAGGATGGATATCTGGTCACGGTACACCAGTTCACGATTGATGCTTGCGGCGTATCGGGTGTACATTATATTATTACGGCAATAGACCTGGATGAACCTCCACTCGCATACCCTCGACCTCTCCTTGGCGCAGTCAAAGCATCGAGATGTGACTAGTTACATTGTGTTCCGAGATCCCATTTTACAGATTCTCACTGGGCGAGTGAAAAATCGAGCTCTCGGCCGTGTATAGAGGAGCGGGGATTACGCACTTCGATGGGCGTGTCTTAGTTTTTCAAGGTAGAACAACTGTCACCCAATGTAATGTGGAAACCAGTCTGCAGCTTCCCTCTCTGTCCTTGTACAAACGACTCTCTGTGCCGTTTGTCGACTTGGTCTTTCTTCCGTTCTCAACACGACGACCCTTCTTTTCCCTATTCCTTCTACCATCTCCTTCGAAGATATGCACCTACTTGAGCAACTACCAACATTGAAGGTCTTGTTCTTCCCCGGCCGTATTACAGCTTGTGGATATCTCTATTGAAAGCTTACACAGGAGACTTGAGTTTAGCAACAAACCTTCCACGAACAAGTTCACTTGCGTCCGAGACCCCAGTCAAAGAAATATCATCCATTCTTTCATCTCTTCACAATCCGCCTCCCGCCGAAACGCCAAAATGTTCAGACGAAAGTGGTCAGGTCTACCAGCAGACCCCCAGTTCCCTAGTGATCTGAAAGAGCTCGGGTAAGTGATACTCTGACCTTATTCTCACTCGCCAGTACATTCACTAACAAGCCAACCCTCCCAGCTACTTCGTCAACGAGGACGACGAAATTCGAGCCATTGACAACCCGGACAATTACTTCAAGTTCTTCCTCAGCCGCAACCCACGATGGAACGACCGTCAGCGCTTCGCAATGAACCGTGAGTACCTCCCCTTCCCTCTTCCTCAGCTACCCTTTCCTTTCCCAGGGTTCTGGCTAACGCAAACGGAAATATAGAGGCCACCCAGAATATAATCTGGGAGCGTCTGGAGAATCTCGGGCTTAAGAAGGAGTTGCTGCCCCTGGGCACCACTGACCTTTCCAAGCCACACGCCCCCATCTTCGTGAGCAAGGACATTGCCTCCAAGACGCGTGTCGTCATCATCTTCGGCGAGACAGTGCAAGACCTCGGAGCTGTTGCTCACCGTGTCATTGGCGGCCGTGGTGGCGTGAACAAAGGTTCCATGGTCAGCATCGTCTCCGAGCTGCTCAAGCAGCGCTCCTCCCCTTCAGACCCCAGCCCTCCCGGCATCATCCTGGCCAACATGGGCGAGCTCATCTGGTGGCCAGGCGGCAACCGCACTCTCAGCCGCTCGGCCTTTGACGCCACGCCCATGAAGAGCGCTGTGCAGAATGGCAACCTCTTCACGAAGCAGAACGAGGTTCCCGGCAACGAGACCTTCAGGCGCCATGTGAACTACATCTTCGAGGAAGTCATCCCTCACTTCGTGAACGACCGTGCCGGCATTGACGTCATCGGCGTAGGCGACAGTGCTGATACGGTCGAGCAGTACCTGGACCTAGTCCCCGTCTGGGAGACCTGGAAGAAGCGCATCAACTGCCTTGCGCTTGTCGGTGGCTTGTACCCGATCTGGGATCTGAAGAACGAGGAGTTCGGTAACCAGTTCCTGCGAAAGGTGCGTATTTATTTCACGACAGTCCCCCCTCTTACCTAACACTCGCCTTTTCATCCTCTTTGTTTTTGTCTACATTCCTGTGACTCTGTGACTAGACTAACATGCCTACCCTTTCCAGAAAGCCCGCGCATACGCCACCTCCCTCGAGCCCGCCGGCATGGTTCTCTCGGGCCCCGACGGCAACCCCAAGACAACGACCTTCACGCAGATCGGCTGTCCCGTCTTCAGCAGCGGCGAGCCGTACTACACCGAGCTCACCCTCATCATGGGCCGCGACATTGTGCTTGACTGGTTGCAGGAGGTAGCCATGACACCTGAAGGCCAGGAGTACGCGAACCCCGAGTTTGAGGTCGTGTACGCTGATCCCATGGTCGAGACTGATGACCAGCATGACTGGAGTCACTGGCAGGATGACGAGACTGCTGGCGAGAAGGATGTTAGCGAGGAGGTCAAGATTAAGAATGCCACCGAAGAGACAGGTAGCAGCAATGTGGGTGGTGAGGAGCCGCGTCTTGTTGTCGTTGTTGAAGCCGAGAAGGCTGAGGACGACGACGGCAAGGTGAAGGGTGGAGAGAAGGGCGAGAAGTAGATGGTCATCCTCGGTTACCCCTGCCTTGACTTATGACAACGACTTCAACGACGAATAATAGCTCATGGGATACGCAGGACGAGCCGAAAGCACAATGCGGTTGGTAATGAATGATGAGGCAGATAATTGAATTCTGAGTTTTTTCCGTATTTTACTAGATTGCTCGTACGAACATATGTGCGACGTCCATAGTTTAACATCCTACACATAGCTAACACCGGCGAGAACGTTCAGGCTGTAGAGTCACGGCTTTTCCATATACCTCGGAAGCCAAATAATCCCAACTTTTCCCATCCAAGCAAAGTGCGTCAGGAAGAGATAGAACGTACAGTAGATCCCTTAGCAGATCCCTTGATTGACTCCGTATATTCCTACATTTCACGTCCAGAACAGCGATCCAATACCAGTCTTCGGAGCCTCCGACGCTTCCAGGACCTCCAACGCCCTTTTCGTCCTCTCCTTAACCACATTTTCCTCAGCCGTCCATCGTCCTCCCATCTCTTGTCCCTTTGCATTACCCCACAGACTCGGAAGCCAACCCCCTGAAGCCTTCACCGGCTCCTTTGCCTCCCTCTCGCGCTCCTCCCTCGCGAGCCGCGCCACCATCGTCCGCCAGTTGTCCAGGCCGCTGCTGAGGCACTCCTGACACGTCTTCTTGGCCGCGTCGTCCGCATCCTCGCTGTTGTTCAGCTTGTGCAGCTGCTCCTCCGCCAGATCGACCGCTTCGCGCGTCCATGCTAGGCCGTCCTCGCGGCTGCTTCGAGAGCTGGAGGGGGAGGCCGCGTAGATGATCTCCCCGATGTACATGTTCAACCCGGCTTCCTCACAGAGCTCCTTTGCGTCGCGGACCGGTGGGCTGCTGCCGTCGTCGGGGGGTGGTGGGTATGGTGGCGGGGAGATGAGCCGTTTGGTGAAGCCGATTACGTTCCGGAGAGTCCAAGGTGATGAGGAATGCGCTTCTTCGGGCTCGGTGTATGTTGTACTTGTGGATTGTGGACTTGGGAGGGATCGTCGGGCGCGCAGGACGGAGAGGAGGATGGGTAGGGCTGTGGCGACATCGCCGGTGCGCGCTTTGTGTGTGGCTAGGGCGGTTAGGGCATTGAGGAGATTGGTGGAGGGCTGACGTGTGGTGTCGTGGAGCACGAAGGATTGAGGGTCGTATAGGGGTGGTGCTGGTGATGAGCTTTCTGTTGCTAGTGCTAATGCCCATTCGTACGTGAGTTCAGAGGCGTCAGATAGGCCCTTGAAATCTAGCCAAGAAGCATATGCTAGTGCAGCGTCCATCTTCTGCTTCGATGTAAATCCTGTAGTCGCTAAAATCTTCTTGTAGAAGGTTTCTGGTGGCTCAAAGGCTCGTTCGCAATCCTTCTCATGAGGAGCACTCGGCGAACCGTGGGGGATTGGCTTCGGGTTGGGGTTCGACGGCCCTAGTACCAGATCTTTTGGGAATACAATATGTCGTGTCTTATCCACGACATCGCCATCGAGGTGCTCTGCTGTTTTTGCGCATAGCATTAGAATCTCGTAGTAGCCTCTCCTCCATGGTTCGCTCTTCGCCGTTATGTCGTAGCCAGATACCTCTCCGCCCTCCGTTTTGATCGGCAGCAACCCGGCACCTTCGACACTTTGATCCTCCAATCTCTGTAGCACGTTCTTAGCGCAATTGCCGGTTAAGACCCAATCGACAGTCGGCAAGTCTGTGCGATCAGGAGCCCATTTCGCCAGTCTATAGCGTAGCCGAGTCAAGAAACCCCACTCATGCGGACTTGGGTATCTCCTCTCGAGCCATTCCTGCTGTATACTCCAGTAGCCGAGCACAGAGAAACCGATAATACCCCAGACGTAGAGGGTGTATTTGAATCCGAGGTAGACCTCGTAGGCTAGCCATCGCTTCCTCTCGGTTGTCAGGTATCGGAACTGCTGATTCCTGGCTAACGGGACGGATAGGAATGGGATCTGCGGTCGCCCTCGAAATGCGAGATTGGTGTGTCTTGTGAATGGCCGAGCGGTAGAAGGGGTTTTTGAGGAGCGACGGACGACTAGACGACGGAGAGGAGTGCGTGGCGGCTGCATCGTGATGGTACCTTGCTAGTTAATGCTGGATGTAAAGCTCGCTGGTCTTGTCTCGAAGACCCTGGCAAGCCAAGCTCTTCACCACCGAAGCGCGCGATAGTGGTCGCGCATCATTGGTAGCTCCTTGACAAAGAATATATAACAGCCTGATATCGTTCGAAACTGTGAGTAACTATAGGTCAAGTGGCGGTTCTGCGGCGTATGCTGAGGCTCTTCTTGAATGTAGAAATTCTACATTTGTATGGATTCTAACCACAGTCGGAAAGGCTCCGTGCTGTCGAGCCGCGAGCCCCGCACTTCGAAGCTTTACTGGGTCGAATGACGATTGGCCCTAAAATTCAGCAGGGGTTCAGTGTTGTTAGCGCTACTATATCCATGTATCATCCCAGCAATGCTACTATGGGCTGATACATGATCGTGATTCAAGGTTTTCTAGCAACATTGAACGTTGAATCCCTGGGACACCATCAATACCTCCCGCCGTTGTCACTTCACTTTTAAACATCTCTTCAGTTTCAAATTCCACCCTAGAAACTTCTATTCACCAACATCGCTCTCCAATGGATTCAGAACAAAGGCTGAGTCCCTCAAAAGAAAGCACCTGGAGCTCACTGCGCCAGAACCTGTGGACGCTGATGAGATGGCTCGGCTGCAGCAGAACCCGCAGGTCCGGGAGCCTCTCGCGGTTCTTCCTCAATTTCGGACGAGTAGGTCTAGGAATCCCAAAAGGGTTCCATGCAAGAGGGCCAAGGAACTCAGAGAGATGATAAGTTGAAAGCCCGAACACTTAGGGGGCATTTTCCCGAGATGACCTATATTCAATTAGCCCCAAGGACTGGCTTTACAGCTCGCCGAATCCAGGACGCGCTACACGGTCCTCTTACCCCCAAGAAGAGGTCGGGCTTTAGAAAGGTCAAAGACAACATTCAACATATCCCTTTTAATTCACCGTGATGCATTAAGCCAGTAGCACGACCCCTAATCCAGAATCATGCTGTCTCCATTAGTAAGTACTAGTTTATCCTACACCAATTTGAGCTCGCATAGTTTGGTCGGAGGCCGACTCACCTGGCTTCCTCTCTCTTCGTAGATGGTTCACGCATCGAAGTACTGAATACCTAAATACGACTGAAGTTATACGAAGATGGTGTCAGAATAGCTCTACCCGCGCGAGAGGCATATCTAAATGTATTAAGCTATACATTCTACTTATACTATCATATCACCTACACGAACACCATAATTTAATTACGACGTAACTCTAATGCGGCTGGCATCGTATCCCTTTCAACAAAGTCAAGCTCCCAATTCTTTAATATCGAAGCATGTATAAAGGCTAAGAAGACTCCTAATCATAACTCTACTTAGTCGACCCGTGATAATCTAGAATGAATTAGAAGCCAATGATGCAGTTTAGGTATCATGTCAAGTGTCAGATGGCTGACCGCACCGTAACCGCTCATAGCTTGAATACGCCGTATAAGAGGAAGGAGGGCTACATAAGAGGACCTATGAGCATTTCAAATCATCAACCCAATCACCGACGATTTACACTTAGCATTCGCTCTCAGTGACCTGGTACTTCATTCTTCCTGGGCTCTTATTATCCTCATGGCCGCCGCTAAGCCTGGCGCCATTAGTACCCACCCTCTGTACCACCAAGTCTCAAGGATACCGTACCGGCAAAATGCAGGAGCAAAATACGACTGTATTTCTAACGATCATATCTTTCGCATATAATTATTGATAACGATCACCCGTATGATAATTCTTTCTCTTGAAAGATGGTTTCTTGCTGTATTGATGATATTGCTATTGCTGTTGTTATTATTGTGGCCGTATGTGATACGCGTATCTGTGTAACCATCTTGCTTATATAAGGATATCTTCCTCCTTTTTGATCTGGCCTTCTTCCTTTCCTTCTATTACTCAAATTTTCTGAATCTTCTAGGTCTCCAGGTCCCCTAGGCTCACAGATTTCCAAACACAGCCAGGTCTTTCATAGCTCCGGAGTCTCGTAGCTGTAGAAATAAGAATGGAAATATCAAGAACCCCATTTCTAATTTCCGTACGAAAAACCATCGGCGTATAGGAAACAATAGTCCCTCAACTATATCTACCTAGGAGTGGGAAAGATGGTTGTTGGTGACCAGTCAGTCCCGCTGCGGCACGGGAACCCCTCACTTTAAGTCCGAGAGCTGACGGTGATTATCCCATTTGTAAGAGAGACCGGATCTTCCAAACTGCCTACCTACCTACCTCCTAACCTACTCATCTCTCTTCATAGGGCTCATTTACAAACCATCTTAGGAAACCGCTTGATAAAGATATAGTCAACATCGTCATTCTTCAAGTACGATTGGTATTCACCTCTCAAAATGGCTCCGATTCCCACCTTGAAACTCAACGACGGAAACGAGATTCCTGTGGTATGCCTGCAATCTTATAGCCTCTTCCCCACCAGCATCTTTGTATTGATATGCTACAGCTGGCCTATGGCTTCGGCACGGCCAATTTCATGGGCGGCGTTGAAGACATCAGCAAGAAGACAGTGATGGCAATCAAGAATGGATACTACCATCTTGATACAGCTGAAGGTACGACTACTGTTCTGCTACTCTTCATCTGATACGAGCTCACAAGATTGTCCCTAGCCTACGCGAACGAAGCTGGAACAGGTGCCGGTATCAAGGCATCAGGAGTACCACGTGAAAAGCTGTTCGTCACAACTAAAGTGGTCGGCACCATCAACCAAGATGTCGCTGCTGCTTTAGATGAGTCGCTGAAGAAGCTTGGTCTAGACTACGTCGACCTCTATCTCGTTCACGTACCCTTCTCGGCTGGATCACCAGAGGGGCTACAGGAAATCTGGAGGCAGGTAGAAGCAGCCAAGGCCGCTGGAAAGGCGAAGTCGATCGGCGTCTCGAATTTCGAGAAAGATGACCTCGAGATCTTATTTAAGACAGCCAAGGTTATCCCCGCCATCAACCAGATCGAGTATCATCCCTATCTCCAACACGGGGATTTGGTTGATTTCAATCGCAAGCATGGCATCGCCATCAGCGCGTACTCTCCCCTGGCAGCCATTACTGCAGCGCGTCCGGGGCCAGTGGACGAGGTCTACGCCGAACTAGCGAAGAAATACGGCGTTACCGAGAACGACATCGCGCTTCGATGGTGCATCGACCAGGATATCGTGGCCATTACGACGAGTGCGAGCGAGCAGCGGCTGCAGGGCTACTTGAACAACACGTTCAAGTTCAAGCTGACCCCGCAAGAAATCGAGAGGATATCTGAGCTGGGCAGGCAGAAGCACTACCAGGGCATGGGAATGCGTAAGTTCTACAAATGCATGATTCTCTCGTTTTTGAGTCCTCTAACAGAAGTTATACGCAGAATTCATGACCACCAAATATGGAAACTACAAGACTGGCGTGAAGGCCCCTTGAGGAGTGGTATGATGCCAATTGGGCTGCCGTAGGCACGGTTATTGTCCACTCGTTTATGGAAATAGGCAGTTAGGGGTTAGCTGACTGGTACCTAACGAAGTCCTCCATGTTACTGCGAACTTGCCTATGTGAAGTGGTGACAGTAGGGTATAGCTATGAGGTACCATCAAACCGGCTTAGCGATAATATACCTAACCTAGGTATATATATGAAAGTGTAAGCTGCCTCGCTCAGCTGTCTGGCGGCATGGGAGTTGGATCCAACCAAGGGACTTATTCGCTTCCCGTTGCGGGATCATGCATGTAACCATGCGGCGTGGCGCGCAGAAGGGTCGCTGATCAGGTATAAACGGATTAGATCTGCGGTTGGCCCTTCACGGGCTGACGGGGAACAAGAGCACCCCGTCTCCGTAGTATCGAACCGACGGCTCCATTTGCAATTAGTAATACTACCAGGACTCCCCTGCAACCCAGGACTGTGTGAATTTGGAGCCAGTTGGACAACGATCTGGGCGGCGGCGACAAGGCGTTGCTCCTTATCGATGTATCGCATATGGACTGTAGGTGGTCTTCTGTGTTACCGCGGAATGGCCTGGGTGGCTGTTATCAGCAGGGGTCATCTTGACGACAATGCAGATCCAGGACCTTAATGACCTTGAGGAAGATAAGACACGGGGCCGCAAAAATACCGCGTCGTTTCTCGGCGAGACCATTTCTGGGTGTCTAAAGAACTTCTCCTGTGATTTTGGATGTGGGTGTGCGCGCTTCTGGGTTCCGAAAATTGGTGCCTCTGGTAAGGCTTTAAAGGAGGGATGTGGCTGTACCTAAGTCCTTGCCGGAGTCTTGAGACTACCGGGTAGTGGCTAGCTGATTACGTGTAGCGAATAGCTACCTCTAGGTAGGTAGATGAGCCATATAGAGCAGTATGGTTGATATGATTCGCATGAAGGTATAGTTGTTACTCTTCGAGTCTTTGCGGGACGGTGCGGGATAAGGGCCTAAGCAAAACACAAAAAGCTCTTATCTGATTGGTTCGATTTAACACAAATCCCCCGAAGATCACCATCCGCACTGCTGATCTCAGCTGGATACCTACACCTACCTCCCAAGCTGCACGCAACATATCCATCAAGATCCTCCAAAAACGCTTACATCGGAAGTTTCTTAACTGCTACGCAAGCGACTTATGAAACAATTAAATTATTGGAAATCTAAACCGCAGAATATTTGTCATGAAACCCCGAATTCAAAATTTCATAATCGAGCCGTCATTGCCAAGACGTGCTTAGAAGCGCCTGCTGACAAATATACCGTCTTCCAACCTCCTATTCCAAATAATTCACGATATAAGTTGCATTTCGTCGACAATGTAGTCCCCGTCCAATCATTCTAACTCGGCAATTACTGAGAATCATCTACAACATGCCACAGCTCAGAATCTTCGTCACTGCGGCCACCGGAACTCAGGGCGGGGGCGTCGTACGGCAGTGTCTCCGGGACGGGCACGATGTCTTCGCTCTTGTCCGCGATCCTTCTTCGCAAGCCGCCAAAGCATTATCAGAACTAGGCGCCAAGCTTGTCGAGGGCACATATGATAACCTAGAGGCCCTGAAGAAAGGAATGCAAAACATAGATGTCGTGTTCCTCAACGTCCCCGGCAACGGAGCCAAAGGCGTCACAGCCGACGTCGGATACACGAAGAACGTCATCGAAGCCGCCAAATCGGCGTCAGTACCCTGGTTCATATACACTTCGGCAGTGAACACAGGCAAGCACGAATCGTTTCCTGGCTGGGGCCCCGACCACCTGATGTACGAGTACTGGCTCGTCAAGCATGAGATTGAGAACCTTGTGCGGAATGCCGGGTTCCAACACTGGACTATCGTCAGGCTGCCTAATTTCCTGCAGAACTTCAAACCGCAAATGAGTCAATACTGCTTCCCGGGATTTAAGGACCGAAAGGTCTTGAAGACTGCTTACGACCCCCAGGCGAAACTGGGTTGGATTGATGCCTCGGATATGGGGAAGGTGGTCGCCAAAATCCTGTCAGAGCCCGAGAAGTATTCGGGTAAAGAGATTGACATCGCGGCCGAGTCAGTCACAATTGGGGAACTGGCGAAGACGATCGAGAAGGCGATTGGGAAGCCGGTTACTGTTGAGCCCTACACGGAGGCCGAACTTGCTGCTATGGGCCCTAGCATCAACATCACAGCTCAGAGATGGGCCAGTGATGTGCCCACGGGCGACTCTGCGGAGAAAGCTGCTGCCGAGTTTGGTCTTACATCGGCATATGAGTTCTTCTCTAGAAATCGTGAGATTTGAAGAGGACTCAAGTCTGCCTCGGAAACATTGCGTCGAGAATATCGCAACAGTCGAGTTCTCGTGAGATCCCCTTAGCTGCGAAGTTGGGGTGAAAAATAATTCCCAAAAGAATAAATTTCAGCTGGAAATTCTTCAAGGTTGTAGCATTAGCCCAAAGCTTTTCAGCTCTATAGAAGTTACCCTGGCAGCCTATGCGCGTGACTATGTTGCAATTTCCGATGCCTGCTGATAGGTGACTCTTACTCTAGCAGTATAGGTCCATCATCTCCTCATATTCTCCGAACCACTCGGCGAGAAACGGCGAAGGTCTGCAATTGAATAACTGCGCCGCTGGCCTGGGCTTGTGATGACTCTACAAGGTTGAGTAATATTGTGGTATTGATCATGTAGGTAACTGGCAACCTGACTTAGGCAGCTACTAATAATTATCTTCAACCAGATAGAAGTAAAATCAGACTCATCGTATTGGCCTCGGGTCGCGGCTAAATGCAACGTTGCGGCACAGGGATAGAAATGTAGGGTGATTTTAAGATTACAAGCCGCATTTCGCATGTATGTCGGATTTGGAATTGGAGGTGGTTGCCTATCTAGAAGACCGAAGTTAAAGCTGCCTAGTTAGCTTGCCATCTATATATAAGGTCGGAACCGGAAATGACTTTTCTTATAGACTTGATTCTTTCGTCAAGCTCCTGAGTATCTGTCTCCTATACTCGACGTCAAAGACTGTACAGTCCGTCGGATAAGCAGTTACCTCACTTCAAGATGTACGTGCAACATATCTTGAGCGGCTTGCTTCTAGCAGCATGCGTGATGTCTGGTCCTATTACCCCGGCAAGAGACCGACAGGTTGGGAGATCTGTGAATGCAGACAACGTGTGTGTCCTGATCGATGGCCCCGACCCTTATATCCTCGATCCCTTCAACCGCCCTCAGTGTGCTTGCAACTGTATCAAGCAGGCTTGCGCTCAAGTAAGTCAATTAGCATATGGTCGTCTTCCTAACCCGTGCTGACCGATTCTGTTTCGTACAGCCTGACCCGGCCCAAACGGATCTATGTCTTCGTTCGTCTTGGCCTTACGGCAACAGCACTTTCCCTGATACCCTGATACGCTATTCAACTTGCGTCGGAGTAAGTAGACCAGTCGGGACTTGTCAAGCGTCTATCATTGCTAATATTTCCATTAGTCCACACATTGTGTTGGCGGGTAAATTAGTTGGGGATAGGTTTTGCATAGTGATCTTGGGATCAGAGGAGAAATATCATATGCAGAATAGCGTGAGGAACAAATTTAGCGTGTTCATTCGTGATATGATGAGGCTTTGGGGGGATTAATAATATCTAGGCACCTGGCTGTCTCCTACCTATCTAATCCATGGGCAAGAGAAGTGACAGAGAGACGTCTCTGGATTCTCCCTTGGTTGCTTACGTTCAGGCTCGGTCTCGGTCTCGGCCGATAACAACTATTGCGATTAGCCATAAGATACCAATATAGAGTCCGGAACAACCTTCCGAATATGCACATAACGCAATAGGGGTAGTTGCCAACCCCTTACTGGGCCTGCGTGTGACATTTCTGTTGACCAAATTTACATAGTCTTCCCTTTCAGGTAGTCATTCTGCGCAGGGCATCGTAGGAATTTGACATGTAAGGTACAGCTTTGACTTGTGTAACGACCCCACCCCGCACTACACGATAATCTTGCTGGTGGCGTACTTACCTATTCAGCACGGTTCCCCTCAATCACTCTTCTACAACTGTTAGATCAAATCTGCACACCCTTATACCAGGATGGATGTCATACTGGTGGCATGCTTTATTATATATGAATGAAAACAAACCATATCTTAGTTTCACTTTTCTATCGAACCAAATTAATAGGCACTTACTCAGCGAGGATACCATCTAAAGGTGCGTGGTTACGTTCTAGTGCGCCTCTACCGGATCACGAAATCACTAGCCTTAAAGTATTGCAAGAGTTAGGACACTAAGGATGGGTATAATGGTGTATATGTAATTAGTTATTAAAGGTGGTCGAGAAAGCATCTCATGCGTTCTCAGTAGTAGGACTCTATGTGTCCACTAACCAAAATACAGGTTGAGGCATTTGCCCCATCTCTCTATCGTCAAAACAATCCTCCGGGCCGTTTCACACGTTCCCGCAAGCCCTGACAGCTGTCGGCGCACCTATCGATTATCCAACTCCTCAGCTGTTCTGATGCTAACTATCCTCCTCGATAGTCTCCGATGAGATTGTGAGACCACTAGCCTTGTCGACAGGGCGAAATCACGGGTCATACTCGAAGGGAGATTGAGTGAGGTTCGCCAACTCCCCAACCGGATTGCTTCTGTCCTGGTTGTATGTCCAAGGAACAGCTGCACCATCCTCCGCGTGATCCAACACCGCGAACTTCGTCATTTGAACGTTGTGGGTGGCGAAGTAGGTTCCGAGCGGAGTCTGCTGGAACATGGCGTCGGGATGAGGGTACGACTCGTTCTCGTCCTTATCGATGTGGGCTGAGGCGTCCTCGCCAATGTCGTAATTAGTTTCCTCATAGTAGTCGTCTTCATCTAACACCTGCTGGCGCAAGACAAGAGTCAAGGAGCAATCTGCTGCGTGGTCTTCACTGTCTCGCCATTGTTGGATTAGGTCATCGGTCATGATTGGGGCGTGCAATTCACTGGCTTGCAGAGTGGGCCAGACGACATTGTGGAAGCCGCGAGTGGAGGCGATCAGGTCCCAGAGATCACCGACGCAGAGTCCAGTGGGGAAGTGCAGCTCAGCAACGGCTTGAGGTAGATCATCGGGCAATGTCTCATCCACTCGGTCGAGTCGCGTCACTTCCCAGCGCAAGTTGGTGATGGACGGCAGCGACACTTGGAGGCGACGCCACGCTGTCGAAGCATCCAACCAGTCCCAGCGGTCGCCGCGGACGACACGCGCAAGACGCATTCCGCAGACCTTACGTGGTACCACGTGACGGAAACTCCAGTGACCACGGAAGAGTCGGTACTGGACCGCGAAGATGTCAGGGATGCGGAACGCGGCCAGCTCGTTCTTCTCGTAGCGGGCTCCTTCCGGGGTGTGGGTGGAGGGGTCGAGGTACTCATACTGTCGTAGGATCGGCGTCTCCTTGATGTTGGCCTGCCAATCTTTGCTTACCAGCTGAGCCTTGGTAATCAAGTCACGAGCCGGGACATGGCGTAGAATCGAGTTCAAGAGCTCGGGAATGCGAAGAGGGCTCGGAGTAGCCGATGACATTGCGAAGGAGATGTCAGAAGAGCTGGTGTGCCTTAGTGAGGGAGTTAGTATTGGTGGCAGTACAGATTGTGGACTTTACCTACTGCGAATATGAGCCGTTGTATATATATGTGTGCGTGGAGATTTTTGCTTTAGAAAAGCTGTTCGGAGAATTTATCAAGGTGTTTATGACTGAGACGTTGTTTTGATTGAGAAGACGACGTCCCAGTCGACAAGAAGCTGTTCTCCGAAGCTGTTGGTGTGTGATGAGGAAGGGAGAAAAGCCAGCAAATGTTTGGGGGTGGGGATTTGTAACTTTCGAAGCAGCAGTGGAGGCACCTGCAACAGTGAAAAATTCCTCAGGGTAACTCAGACGCCATTGGTGGTTCTCGGCACCTGTACCTAGGTGATATGCAATTAATACTGCGGAAGGTAGGACACTCCGTGAATCATGTGCATATCAGATGGTTGCGTGCACTGGAGTGGTCGATTGGAAGGAACGGCCTTGTACTGTACGGTAGGTGACTACCTGATCAAGCCCGGGCCCCTAAAAGGCCCCGAATAGGAGTGTTAAAAGGGGGGCAAAGGTACATAAGACAAACACTCGAGTGGGAGGTAGGTACTTCCTATTTCACATTTCACGTGTCCTGCTTTGGACATGTGATACCGTCTCCACGGCCATTTCACCTCCTTCTAGGTGGTTTCTGCAGTCAGTAATAGAAATCCGAAGGCCAGTTCCAGGCTACGAAACGAAGCTTGGACCCAGCATAGACCGGTACTTCGCTATAAATTCTTCTCAGGCTAATTGGATAACTGAATCGGTAGGTAGTTTTCTAACTCGACTTGTTCCGTATCCATGGCAATGGCTATTGCCCAGGAACTAATTATATCCTTTTGGAGGACAAGCAGTGTGGTTTAGTTTTGGCGGTATCTCTCAAATGTGCCGCCCAGATTACCTCCTAACCGTAGTTAATTCATTGTGGCATAAAGAAATCCCGGTCGATTGAAATATCGAGCTCTTTAACGAAGTGGCCGCAATTGGATTGGTTTGTTTAGCAGGAGAACAATGGTGGGAGTTGAATGGCTGCTACTTGAAGAATAAGGGCCAACTCATTAGGTTATTGGAGAGGTACGCACTCTACTGAAGAGACATATTTCGTGTGTATACCATATACTAATTTGTGTGGTAGCTTGTGGTAACCTTGATTACCTTAGATCCACTAGTATATACCTTCGTCGTCGTTCCTGTCGATATTAGTTTTACCGGTAAAGCTGTAAGTTCGGGGGCCAGGGCTATTTTCCCTGATGGTGTCAGGCCATTGCAAGGGCTTGATATGTGGTTAGCAACTCTCTGGCTATGTGTCTAGCGGTTGACCCCAATAAACGTCCAACCCTACAAGCATACGATACTTGGTTATCATATGCCATACGGACTAGAGACGGAGATTTCTATAACGACCCTGACGAAAGTAATACTTCCTCAAAGAAGGTTTGTGAGCGAATCATGTTTGAAGCACCAGAACGGGAATCATATGATATGAAAACATATTATACGGATTCTTATTATGATTCTGATAATTCTGACGATGACGGCGATTATAACGGCGACGACAACGACGATTATGACGACGATTATAACGATGATTATGATATGACAAGATAGGCTACCGTCGAATTCGTCGAGACGTTGAATAGAATTATAAAACGAGTCCATTTTCGCTTTCTCTTGGGGAAGAACGCTCTAAGCCATTTTTAGAGTAGAGAAGTTTGCAAGGTAATTTGATCTCCTTTTTTGTGTATCCCTTGAACATGGTGGCTAAAGAGATCGGGTGCCGACTATAGGGCTGGGATCTGATGTCGTTTTCGGTCTCATAAGATATACACACTTATCGAATGGAAGTAAAGCAGAAGATCTTCATCTGTTGCAGCTCTGGGGGTACATATCAAAATATATTGTACAGATTAGAGGAGTAAAATACTTATAACTAATTTTCCAAATTGGGTTCGTAAAAAATGAGCATATCTGTATAGGGACCGTTGGCATGGAAATTGCCATTTTGGGGCCCTAAAACCCTCCAGTCTTAGGAGCTTATTTTTCTGAAATTCTCTTTCTTGGGCATCTTTGAGATGTGGTAATAGGGAGTATACGATGATCAAGATGATAGGAAGTAGGATTTCTGTTGTAACTCCGTCCTAGATAACCTTAATCAGACCACCGTTCCCATGTCCCTTGTTAAGGTAGGTAGAAGCTTATAAAGTGAAACGTCTGCTTCCACGAGGACGGCGAACTAGGTATCCCTTTGCTCCCATGTTACAGGGCTGTATTGAGCGCCCAACTGACGACGCCCCCACCCGGCTTGGCCAAGCAATATTACTTCTGGGTCGTAACGCTGCGCTTTCGGTGAATCATGTCGGGTGTCATTGATACTACCCCTTATGTAACCTATAAATAGTATCTCCAACCCTACGTGGGCCCCGTTACACAAACAAATAAATTTAGATACTGATCGGATACCATGTTACTCTTTCTATTTCTCTATTGGAAGAGATAAATAACTTTTAATGGTACGTCTCACTGGTGGAACATCTGAACCAAAGCAGGGCCACAACCTATAGTAGAGTAGGTACCTAGTTAAATGGGCTTGGAATTTCCCTCAGGTATGTCAGCTGCTTCGCCGTATGCTTTATTCATATGGTATTGAGTGATCAGACCAGGTCAAGGCTTCCCACTGTGTCGTTTCTCGTTGACTTGATGCCATTCAGGGGCTGAGCTGATATATTCCACATCGCTAACTCCTCACAAACGAACCCCTTGTCCGACCCGTCATGTATTCCGCCTTGGCCACTGGGATACTCCCTGATGAGAACCGTGGCCCTACTATCAACATCATTAGATGGGTCGGAGCAGGCCTTTCCACTCTATTCGTCGCCTTACGCATATACACTCGAGTTTACATCACGAAGGCACAGGGCTGGGATGACTTGATTATCGTTCTTGCAGCAATATTCAACATCATAACGGCTGCCTTGTGTTCTGTATCTATAGCTCACGGTATGGGAAGACACGTTTATTACTTGTCTGACGATGACACTGTCAATGCGCTGTATTATGGCGCTATTCACATAGCTCCTGGTATACTCGCCTACAGCCTGCCCAAGCTATCTGTTGTGATTTTTCTCGTTCGACTGATGGGAAACGTGAGGCGTGGCGTATGGTTCTTATATTCGGTTATCGTAATACTCTTCATCACCTCTATTCTCGCCATCGTTACCTTCCTTGTCCATTGCATACCGGTGGATCACCATTGGCACCCGTTCTCACCAGCCGATTGCATCCCTGACCACATCTTGGACACGATAGCGTATGTTTGCGGTTGTAAGTACTAGATTCTTCCGATGACGGTCAGAAGCTAATTCACATTACCCAAAGCTTGGCCAGCATTCACGGATCTGGTCTTGGCTATTTTCCCAATCACCATGCTCTGGAATCTGCAGATGAAGAGGTCGCGCAAGATCTCGATTATGATTATTATGGCTCTAGGGTTCTTGTAAGATAATCCTGTCATATGTAGCTGTTAAAGTCGATATATATCTCCTAGGCACTGTTATTGATCTTAGCCTTTTAGCGCGTCAGTGGCGGCAATAGCCAAGACAGCCCAGCTTTCCAGCAGCCATGCTGAGGACGCAACATGGGAGTCATTCTGGCTCTTCATTCTGACATAGTTCGTTTGCAATTATTCTATTTACATGTATGCCTACGCTAACCTCCCGTATTAGCATCGAAACCGATCTAGTGATCACAGCCGCATGTGCGCCTACATGGCCGAAACTGGTAACTAAACTATTGGGTAAAGATAAACAGACATCAATAGGTCAGGGGTATCCTCTTTTTGGCCCGAAGCCTCATGGTTACAAGGCATTTGATAAGTACCAAGAGATTAGGGAAGTAGAAACGTTATAGCACAAGCCAAATAATCAACCACAGACAACATGCTAGCCTTCGGCCTATATGCTCCATATCCTTGCCCTTCAGGTCTCAGCCCCCCCTATTCCTGGATGGGATGAACTCCTATAACGTAGGAACCCGGCCACCGTTCCTGTGGAATACGGTCGTTTCTTTCAGGGTGCCTAAAGCGAATAATGCCACGAAAACGGTGCCTCAAAAGTCTAATATTCCTTGGCTCAAGCCACCATTGTCCGGTACATAAGCCTCTTGTGCAAGCGGGTCAAGACGTCCAATAGCTTGAGGGTAGTCGGACAAGATATACTCCAAAAGCCTCATGATCGGATTCCGGACTTTCAACATCCAAAGCTCAGCACAGCCAAGCAGACCCAGAACACTCAGATCTTGGATTGTCCCGTTCCCGTCCCCCCTCATCCCCGGAGTCATCACTAGGTACCTAGGTAGGTACCCATTCGTATGGAGTTTCAAAACCTTCTCGCTGATAAAAGTTGCATTACAGCGGGATATTTTCAAGTAATCCGGTCTCATTTTTATGCTGATTTGTGTCCGACATCCAGTAGGTAGAGAAGTTAGGAGTCTGACGTTGGACATGTTCGCAGAACCTCACGCCATAAAGCGCGGACATAATAAACATGCGCCACCCCCATTTAAATCCTTGTATGTGTGTATATAGGCGTGCTCCGTCACCACGGGATTCCGTTTTGGGTTGTGGCTGCTTACCATCAAAGCCTCAAACATTCTCGCTACTAAGTACTTCGATACGCTCACGTTAGGCGTCCGTATAGGAACACTAGAGCCTGCATGTTCTAGATTGTCGTACACAGGAAGGTATGGGTACTTTGATACGAAGTATTCTCCAGCTACATGTAAGACATCGTGGCTAGAGGTGTAACTCAATTTGTCGCACGCAAACGGGAATATTGGCATTATAGGCCTTTATTCCTAGATATTCGTTGGAGAGAAAGGAGAAAGGAGAAAGGGGGGTTGTTCACGCAGATCTTGCAGAAGAAAAAGCAATCCTTTAACAGTGCGGTTTATCACCTCTAATGTATGTCACGTATATACGGTCCACCCAGTCCCCTCCAGGGGACCCTCATAATCTTACAAGGTTAGCGTAATCCTCTCCATCCTGTAAATCCGGCACGCCAGCATCCGCCTGCACGTCCTCGCCCATATTCTCATCCATAGCCCAGCCCATCGTCATAGTCGCCCACAAGTCATGAAACACGGCCGGCTTGGGATATGCCGCCGCCGCTCCACTCCCAGCCCCAAAAGATAGCGCGGGGTTGTTCATTGCCGCCGATAAAGTACTTTCGTTTAGCGATGGCGTGGCATACGACGAGCTCGCGAAATTCATATTGCCCTGCTGGCCCTCCCACAGGGGCAAGTATTGGTCCAGACTTCCGTCGAGCATGGGACACGTATGGGTTCTCCTGTGGTTCTCCGCAGCCGCAGCAGCAGCCTCCAGTTCCGCGCTCTTCTTGTCGAACTTGGCCTTTAGGGATCTCAGGACCACCTTGAACGCAATTACCACGTTGACTTTCTTAGTGCTCCCTCCTCCGGTCTTGCTACTAGCGTCGTCGTCGTCGTCAATAACAGATAGCTTATCGAGGACAGCGCCAAAGTCCATAACTTTTCTACCCTGAGCGTAGTCATAGCCGGGACACATTGGCAGCGGGAATGACAGACGGTAGGCGAGGATGATAGTTAGGATGAGGCGTCCAAGGTCGGCATGGCAGAAATAGCCTATTTGCTCTGCCGGAAGACTTGTAACATAGTCGAAGAAGGCCCGGGCCATGTATGTAGCTGCCTGGAGCCTAGATGCGTCGATCAGGGGGTTTGCAGTGTCGTCTGCGCGCGGGCGTAATGTCTGCATTAGGGGAGCAGCCAGAATTGATGCGTCGGTTGCGAGGGACGCCATTAAGATAGAAGCTACATGCACCTTCTGTTAGCAGTTGATGCGAAAATGCGTTTATAAGGTAACGGTGAAGGAGAGTCCTACGTGTAGTTGACAGATGGCCAGGAATCTTGCTTTGAAAATCCCGTAGTTGCGTCTCGAGACCGAGGCGGATGAACTTGCGGTGGTGTTCGTTCTGCTCGCTGGTGACCGGTTTCTTGTAGCCCCTGTGCAGCTCCTCGAACTCGTTTGAGATGTATTGCAACCGAACGAGCCAGGCGAGGATGTGGTCCTGTTCGAGATCGCTGTACTGCTCGAGCATATCGCAGCACTTCGCCATCCACGATGTATATCTTAACGTATATGGCTTAGACCACGACCACGAGGATCTATATAGTCATTAGAACCGAACATATGACTAGTAAGGGGTATTGAAGCTCTGGCCTGCTGACATTGAGACATTGTAAAAGCAGGAAAGATATGCACGGATGGTCTGCAGTTTGATTTCTCTCCTCTCGGGTGACTGGGCTGAAAAATTTATATCCGTCTCCTCATCTAATTCTAGATCATGAACAATATCTACAGCCATTCGTAGATACTGTATTAACTGTTTGTTCTTCGGGCGTAAGTGAAAGGGGTACCTGCCATGGAGTTCACTTGTTAGAATGGATATCTTGAGGGTACGTATAATTCAGCTCCGTAAGGGGATACTCATGCGCGTCTGCCTAGCGTCTAGTATTTGATATAAAACAGACATGGGTAATGAGGCCGATTTAACTCACCAAGCACAATAGATGATCAGCCCCTGGAGCAGTTCTAGGGACCTTTCACCTCCAGCAACGAATTTCAACCCCAAGACCTTACGGAACTCTTCATCATACAGGCTATGGCCCTGCAAGCTCGAGGAACAGCTCGTGACAGCGAGAATAGCCAATAAGACGAACGGCATGCCGCGAGCCATGGACCGCACGTCGGCATCGTCAGGTAACACGATGCACGGGTAGTAAGGTAACATCGAGCGGAACGATTCGAGCAGTTTCTCCGCTGAGTCCAGATTGAACTGCGGCTTGATTCCCAGGCTGCTCACTGGCCGCGAGTGCGTCGATGCGGTACTTGCTGTTGTTAATGACGGCGTTGGCATTGAGAGATCGCTGAAATCGAATGTCTGCCCTGCGGACGGTGACATCATTGCTAGATTGTCTTCTGGATCGTCTTCCTCAATGGAAGGTACGAGATCATCAATGAAGCGCTCATGCTTCTCCCTTAAATCGTCAAGGTCGTCGTGTAGATCCTCATCTATTGGGATGGTAAAGTCGATGCTGAAAGTCTTGCTGGGGCCAGGCGGTGAAGGTAAAGTCTCTGCTTCCCTATTGTGGAATAATGAATAAGCCGACCAAATCGAAACTATAAACGGACAAAATTTTCGAAGAGACTGGTTACACTTGAGGTTTAGAGGGAGGCGTAGTAAAATGTATTACTTACGGCCGGGACCCCTTTGGCCGCCTCGTTCGTGGACCGGTTCGAAAAACACATTCCCGCTTGAACTCGGAACATCTGTATCGCGCAAGAGCACATGTCTTAGCCCCGGCTAGTTCAGGCAAAGACCAATACTAATGAAAGAATGGTGATATCACCATACCGTTTACAGATCCCTGGCTGGGGTCCAGATTGGCACTTGAGCTTGGAAATCCGACAAGCCTCGCAAGCATAGTTCATCTTGTTGGCCTTTGGCGGAGTCCGTGCCTGTGGTTTACTTGTGCTTGGCCGCTCCATTGGTACTATGGTCAGCTGGGGGCGTTGGTGCCGTAAATCTACTCAAAGAACTCAAATAGGCGAGTAAGTCAGACTAGATGGACCTCGCTTATATTGGTCGAGGTACGAAGAAACCAGCGTTACCAAGTCGATTAATAATCGGGATTTGCAAGGCTGATGCTATGTAAGCAGGAGTAAAAGACGGGGTTGCATAGGTAATCATGAATCCCAAGTAGATGGGATTTGATCGACACGATCGAGATTCTCAGCGTTTCTGGGTCGGCGGTGGGAATGGGCATCTGACGGCAGCAAAAGTCCGGAGGAGGTCGGCGTTATGAATTGGTAGTGGACCCCAGCCGGGCTTGGATCATGCCGAGCTGTTGCGGATCGGACCCTATGAACTAGTCCCGATGAGGCATACGCCTGTCTTATTTTGGAACAAAACTACTAAACCCCTCACCTCACCGTCGCTCCTAGGTAATAGAAGATGAATCACAAGCCAAACATACATCCCGAGAGAGCGTATGATCCAGATGAGGTACAATAATCCCAGGTAAACCTACATGAGCTCGTCGCGAGACGAATAAAAAACAAGGTGTGCGTACACACGTGTCTATCTTACCAAGGCTCAGCGCGCAGCCCCTTCGGTTTTTATACGTACATGTATACTTACAGTAAAAACACACACCTACCTCATCTCATCTCATCTCATCTTAACTCATCTCTAGTCTAACCTCATATGCCTCACCTTCTAACCTTATTTTCCTCTTTTCCTCATGCAGGTAGGTACCTTATATCGTGTATCATATCATAAAAACCCGTATATTGTGGGAGGTCAGGTATTATGTCATGCTATAACGCGGCAGACCCCGATACCGCAAGATAGATCCCGACGGCGACCCCAGCAAGGGCCATTAATAGTGCCGCTGCTGCCGCCCCGACTGCGGCTAGAACAATCTTCCTTCTTCGCCGCTTGGGCTCCTTCTTCCAATGCCACCGTGCAAACCCCGAGAAACGTCCGCCTTCCACATCGTGGTCCTTCTTTCTCCTTTCGCGCTCAGTTAAGGGAGTGTGGGGGCAGCCGGTGGGCCCATCGAGATCAATGGGATGAAATACCAGCGGTGTTGTAGAGTCTACGCGAGTGTTTGGCACACTGGCGTTGCTCAGTCGCTCTGGAGTGCACATTCCAGGTGAGTAGGGGGGTGGTAGTGATGATGGTGGAGGTGAGAGAGGTGCGTCCGGGTCTATTACCGATTCCCGGACTCCTTGAGTATCGACATTGTAGTTGCTGCGTCGCCGGGGTGGCGTCATTGGAGGCTCTAGTGGATATTCTGGCTCGGAATCAGGTACTCCTGAATGAGGGCTCTTGACCTTGGCGCTTGAGGGCACTTGGATACTTTCGAGCCCATTGGTGCCAGAGATGAGGCTAGCCAGCCTTCTTTGCGTCGGCGTTGGTGGTAGAGGCGCGGATGGAGGCGGTGATGGAGGAGAGAACCACTGGCTTACTGATTTCTGTGATCGCGATGTGCGCGGTGGCGACTCTAGACATGGACTTGTGGAGTGAGAGGTGGTGGGCGGCGTGGTGCCAGGTGTGTTACCGCATGGCGGCAGTGGAAAGAGTGACGGCGACAGCGAGACAACACTACACCTTGACGATGGTGAGATTTCCGAACACGGTGATACGCCGTCGCCATTTCCCTTGACGTACTGGAAATCAACACTGAGAGCGTGAGGCTGATGGGAGAAACGACTGGCTATTGAAGCTGTATCATGGTTCCCGGTGGATGGTACAACCAATCTGGGAAGAGCCGACAGCTCGAGGCTCTTTGTCTTCCCTTGCGTCGACTCGTTCGACGACATCATAATTAATGATTCCACGGCTATTCTTCCAGGGTCGGGTAATGATTGCGTATCCCTAGCTTAGGTATGTTTGAGGTATGGAGCCTGCACCGATCGCGTTGGTTTGCTGGTATGTAGGGGTAAGACTGCTACAGGTCGGATGTCGAATGTCGAATTCGCAAGGAGTGATAGATCCGGCTGACCAGAGCGCGTAGGCATACAATATTCTAGGTACAGATAACCGACTGTGAGGTTTGGACCAGGTGAAGAGAATGGCAGATCCAAGGCAGCGTAAGTTTTATTCAAACGAAGGACAATATGATCATACTAATCATTATACCATCATCATCATAATAATCATGATCATGCAAAAAAAAGAAGGAACGTAATAGCTAGGCTGGCGAGGAGGAAGAATTTCTCATACCTCTCTTTTTTTACTTTCTTTCTCTCGGAACCCCTCAGCCTACAACGGTGCCATATTCCCGGGAGAACCGTAAGATATAAAAACCAACGAGGATCTCAGAGTCCTACTGGATGGACCCGAATATGACCGCCTCGCTCATGCAAGGCACAGGGGGAAAGCGGATCGGAAAAGTAAAAGAAGGAGAGGTAAAACGGCGAAAGGAACGGTGAGGTATCTTCGCACGGAATCCTCCATCCTTCCCAGTTTTCTCCTCTACACGTTTCTCACATCATCAATACTACAATACCACGCACAGTACAGTAAAAAACAAAAGAGAGAGAAGGGACAGGAAAAAAAAAAAAGCAATGCAGTCATCAATAGCCCCCGCGCAGCCCGGCAGTTGTCGATCCCTCAGCGCAGGCCTTCCCAGCCCACGCGGTTCCACGCCCTACCCCTGCGTCAGCCCCGGGACTGGGTCTAGATCAGTCAATTCACAAATCTTGAGTCCCGTATTGGGTACTCCCAGACTTCCCAGACCTCCGGGCCGACGCACACCGCATGTCTTCAGCCCTTCAGGTCTTGTATTCTGTCTCTTCAGTTTTCCTTTTACACCGAAAATACGTGACCCGATTGGGCATCGTAAGCCTCGTAAGCAGCCCTCTCAACCCCCCCAACCCCCATGCCCATAGTAGGAGAGGTATGACATAGGTACCTACCTAGGTAGGCATTACGTTCTCCATCACGCTGCCTGATCTAATCTACCCACAACTGCATACTGTACGAGACTCTCCATTATATATGCGCCATATCGAGGCCGTTACGTACTGTATGCTATGCTATGTACTAGCACTAGCCTCGCATCCGCATGTCTCCATTTATGTACGTGCGGTTCTGTCTCTGGCCGCCTGTACCTTACATAGAAATCCACCAGCTCGCCTTAGTCTGGGTACCACCCTACCGAGACACCCACACCCACACCCACAATGTGGTAACGCTACCATCAATGCCACCAATACCACCAACCCATTCAATTCCCGCAGGATCTCCCCGTTCCGGTGCAGCACCGTGCATGGATAGTCTCTATCGTACCTGCGTCTTACCCTCTTTTACATACCTGATGTATTATTCCACCCTCTCACGGCGCGCTCTCGCCCTCCACACTTATCAGCACGAGCGAGCAAATTAATATTCCTCAAACCAAGCCCAGCCCGGGCTCAGCCCACGGCACCACGGCCCACGGCACCACGGACCCCATCGTGAGCCCCCTACCTCCAACGAATCGCCATCGCGATCACACACAAAAGAACGCCAGATAGCCCAGATAGATACGGGTCCCCGTACCTGCCCGTATCTGCGTTTCCTGGATTTTCCCAGCCCAGACCAGCCCCGGTCCAGGTCAGGTCAGGTCAGGTCAAGATAGATGGGGGACGCGATACGAATCTGCGAATAGCCCTCTCTACCTGATCGGCTAATGCAGGCCTGCCTACCTCCTACCTGGTAGCATTAGGTTTACTATATCCATTATAGAAACCCGCGTGCGTATTTGTGTGCATGACCGGTGCGACCAACTGCGTCATCGCCGCAAAAATACATTTATACCCCCCCAATCTTTACCTACTAGCCTGGTATGTACCTAAAATATAACGAAAAACGGCAGGGTGAACACGCGAGGTTTTCCAGGTTTTCTGCTAACCGAGCCAATGCTTGCTCGTGATGCTTATAGCGCGATGTAATGCACTATTTGTGTATTTTATGCTATCATTCCCGTATTTTTGTTTAAGGGTCGAACAGATTACCGTATCGTACCGCACTGCACAGTATAGTACATACGCCAAATGATCGCGTCCATACTGTAGCCCTCGTATCTGATCTCCAGCGGAGCTCAGCTCCACATGCTTGCGCAGCAGCGCTGACTACAGTAGGCTAGGCTCTCTACAGGGACAGAGGGACAAAAGATTCTCGCTGCTCTAGCCTCACCATGCACTAAATACCAATGCACTGTGCGCTGCCCTGCCTGCCAAGTCCAATACTTTAGGTAGACTAGAGAGGTATTTAATCGCGGCAAGCGGAAAACCAACAACTCAATAGAGATTCTGCAGTCAGCTCGTACTGAGAATGCTATCAGACCATTTTGTGAAATTCAGTTCGATTAAACATTGCCTCGAAAGATTTTGCTCGAGCTGTCTACGAGTTTTCCCCTATCTACGCCGGCGCTAAAACGTCATCCTTACACATGCAATTGCTCTCCCCGTCGGTGCTGCTCATGCGTGAAAAAGTCGATAGGAATATTTTGTACATGAAGGCTGAACCCGCTCCGGGTCGCCCTCGGTTTAGAAAATACGAGAATGTAGTCATCCGTCCAGCGCGCAATGGCTCCGGAGGCCCATGACGCATTGCAAGCTCGCTTGCTGGTGTTTCGCATATCGCGAATAATTTAATTTTGTTCCTCATTCGGAACATGGTTTGAAATATAGAAATACGCCAAGTCGGTGAGATCCATTCAACTGGCGCGACCGCCAATTCGTCCGGCGCCTATATCGACTAATAGGTTGACGAAATCAATTGTGTTTCCCCCACCAACGGTTACATTCGTGGCCTGATCTATTGATACAGACGAAGACGTATTTTGGCCCGTCTCCACACTGCTAAAGAACTGCTGGACTGAAGTCTGGGCAGTCGATGCATCGGCCAGGGTCTTTTCCTGGAAGATATACAAAACTGCGACGCGGGCAAAGTCGGCAACCTCTTCGGTAACCTTGAAGGTGGGAGTCGGTGTAGTCGATGTAGTTGTGCTGCTTGGAGGTCTAGTCGTTGATGCTGATGTTGTTGCCGGGGCTGAGGTTGGGTACGGCGTAGGAGACGATCGTTTCGGGTTACCGCCTGTGATAGTCGTGGCGAATATCGTAGAGCCGGAAAGCGTAGTCGGGGCAGTTAAAGTAGTCACCACAAACGTCCCAGAAAATCCACCAGTGCCTGCTGGGTTCTCAACAGTCAATGTAATGTCGACATCTGGGAGCACGCTAAGAGTAATTGGTACATCAGCTGCAGCAACGGCAGCCTGCACAAGATCTGAGTCTGTGCTAACGTCGGAGACCTCGGCTGACGCGTCTTGCGTTCGGAGAGATTGGCCATCAAAAGTAACCAACGCGTTTTCGGTGTTGCAAGAAAGGTTCTCCTTGTTGAATTTCGACTGTATTAGGGTGGCGACGAGAGGGATTGAGAAGTTAGCTTGAGCATCTCGTATAAGTCGAGGTATCGCCTGGCCGATAGTGACATTGTTAATATTGGAGCCCGCTGTACTGATTGACGTCGTGGCACAGCCCTGCGAGGTGGGAACTGTACAGTCTGCGCCTGTGAATCCGTTGGAACAGATGCAAGAGCAGGCGCCCTGCAGGACGACATTCGTGCCCCCGTTCGCGCAATTTAATTGTGCCTCGCAATCTGATATGGCTGGTTGGGCTACATTCTTCTGCGAGTTCTTGTCGATGACGAGGAACTTGACGGGGACCACAATTGCGGCCGCCACTATACACAACAAAATAATGAGCAAGGCGAAACAAGTCCAGAAAGGTAATCCGCAACAACGGCGTCTCCTCTCTTGCGGTCCTTGCGGTCCAGGCTCCGCATCGACGTCTGCCTCCGTTGCTATAGGTGGTCCCCGGAAAGACCTCCGCCCTAACGGCCAAGCGCCCGAAGCTCTACTCTGCCGGACTCCATTTCGACTAGCTGGAGGGGGAAAGGCTGCTAGCATATCAGACAATCCAGATTGGTGCCTTGCGTCATCTGCAGAATAAGTTAGCACATAAAATATTCAGAAATGGGTGATATAACTAACAGGAAAGCTCCTTCTCTGGATCGCCGCCGTAGACATCTTCTGGAAAATCGAGCTCGTCAAAACGACTCGCTGGTCTACGGCCTCTGTCCATCAACGCTGCTAGCCTGGTTGCCCGTTTGATTAAATCTGGTAGACTTGTTAAGCTGCCTCTGGCCTCAGCTGCCCTCACTGCATCCATATCCAGACGTGGCGGTCGTCGAATAGCTGAAAATCGAGCTGGCCTGGGTGAAGGAGTGGCTTTTCGCATTGACGAAGGATCCATGGCACTAGCACCCTCGAAGGCGTTCAGCATACTATCCGCAGTTAGGGCGGTTCCAACAGCTTCTCGGGAGCCGTTTCCAGATGAACTTGAAGAACCTTCGATATACCCAGTCCCTTCTCGAAACGGGCCCCCTTGGATAGGCGTCGGTGCCGGTCTTGTCGCCGAATCTTTCCTTTCAGAACTTCCCGTATTTACTAGAGCCGGCCTTCCCCTCTTTCCTATACTTGCATTTCTTACTAGCCGACTTTCATCCGCATCGTCACTAACGACTGACTCTTCCGCTATCGTGTCATCGATAGAGGCGGCATTGGGACTATATTGTGCTGGTGATAAACTCCCAAAGCTTTCCGGTATCGCGGCGCTGGATGCGTAAGAAGTATGTGACCGCGTTCTGGGGCTCTCTTCTGGTATTGGCGAGACGAATGACGCAGTCGAGTAGAATGACGAGGCGCCCCTTCTTGAAGACGGTGGTGGACCCAGATTCACGCTTCTCCTGGATGCAGGTATCGGAGGCGCAGCCACTGGCAAAGGAAAATCTGGAATTGTTCCAACAGACGAGTTAGTTGACTGCCTCGAAGATGTACTTTGTATAGTATCTGGCGCTGACAGCTCTGATACTCTAGCGTTCTGAGGCATGTACTGGAAAACCGGGGTATGATCCTGGATACGAGAGCCATCCAGAATCGACGGTACTCTACTGGGTCGTGGAGGGCGTTGAGGTGGTTGTGATCTTCCGGGTGGCGGTCGGTATGGCTCCGAGTCGGTAGAAGACGGTGCTGCGATGGGACCGGCAAGTGGCCATTGAGCGAGCGGTTGCGGTCTCGATATCGCCATCCCAATCTGCCCTTGCCCATCCCTAATTTGCAAACCCGGTGGCGCCTGGGGCCGTCTTATTGATGGAGGCTCTGGGAAACCTGATATACCTTCTCTTGGCGCACCCGCTTCAGCTAGTTCCCTTGCCCTCCTAACGGATCCCCCCATCCCGGGTGATTGACCGGTATTCCGTCCATATTGAGATTGACTCATTTAAACAAACAATTCAAGAAGCGCAGGACCCGGGTCAGATCTCCGCATTCCACTCGTCCACTCTTTTCCCAATTCCTTCACGGCGGTTGCCGTCTATATGAACAGCATATGCAAGTCCAAGTCCCTTCCTACAAGTTCGAGTCGATACGATGCCGGCAACCGATAGCCTGCCGGCAGGTGGATCAAGAGAATCAAACGAAAACGGGTCGGAAACTATTAGCCTCGTGTTCGCCACAATGTCGCGGGAAACGACTTCGACGTAAACGAGTCAAAGCAATCGCAAACAGAGAACTGATTCAACTCGATCGACGGTCGTGGAACCAACTCTGCCGTTTTCACTCTATCCAGAACAACGGTGAGATAACCAAATGCAATCCCGATCCTGGCCTCGCCCAAAAGGAATCGCACGAAGGAAAACGCCAGGAGTGCTGAGCCGATGATAATATGCAATTAAGAAAGTAATCCAGTCACTTCAGAGCGAAAGGTGTTGTTAGTCGAAGCTGAGGCGTTGGTTAGCATATACAGAAGAAATGAATTGGGCTATGAGACGAAGATATTCGGGGATTCAAGAGTCAATGAAGATTAAAGAACGGCAGTTGAAGCTGGGATACAACCCTTCTAACTCGACAGAGCCAAGAGAAGATCATGTGCTAGCAACCAGAAGCTGTCAAAACTAGGATTCGGCACGCTCAATTCCACTGCCAGCAGCAGGATTAACCAGCGAGTAGCATCTTGACGGATATTCAGAGATGGGACGAAGAGGGAAATCACCTACGCTTAACGTTTCGAGAGGTACTGACCCTTCCTTGTACCAAGCCAAATTCGACTAGGGGGTGTGGTTCAATAATGAGCAGACTAGTACCAGACCGAAAGGTGACCCCCGATTGATAGCATTCAAACGAACGGGTCCCCGTGGCTGTTTCCGAAGTCTTCCAAGAAAGCCAAGGATCAGACACACGGTCGGACATGCGATTTTTGCCGACGGGTTGGTAAATGCAATGACGAAGCTGCCGTGGCCGTCGCACAGCGTCACCTTTTGGTTAGACGGGAGTGGGGTGGTAGAGCGAACCAGATGATGCGACCCTGAAGCCTTGGATACTGTTCGTGTTTCAGATGTGCGAACGGGACAGGGTCGGAATGACAGAACAGCAGAGAGAGACTAATGCCCCAAGGCTTGTGCAATTCCAGGAGAAGGGCGATCAAGAGAGAATCAGGCAATCAGGCAAAAGCTTCGCTGTTTGTACTTGTTAGACGGTTGGCGGGTAAATTCTCGCGGAAGTCGGTTTAAAAGGCGACGGCGAGATTGATGATTTGGAAAACGAAGGGCGCGCAGGCAACCAAGTGTCATCAAGACAGGATGGAATGTCCTGCAAGAACGAAAAGAAAAAAAAAACGAGGGTAGAGAAATTGAAGCGAGAAAAGAGCGTTAAAAGGCAATTGGAAGAATTGCAGCGACTTGGGACCAGACGACACTCGGTCGTAGATTGATATCGTGGAGGTGGCCGAACAAAGATTGAAGTTGGCAAGTTCCAGTCAAACCAGTCAAGGCGGACAGAAAGATCCGAGCAAACAAGTTGCATACAACAGGAGGAACTCGAAAGGAAATAACGACAGCACTATGCAGGTAGCAGAGGAAACCGCGCGACGCTGCGACACTGCCAATCGTGACCCCGTTTGATGTGGCCGTTCTGGGTCGACTAGGTTCGTCGGAGTTCAGGTCGTGCCTGGCATTAGCTTCATGTCGTCTATACAGAAATATGGGGAAAGGGGGACCGGGCTTGACTGCGAAAGCATCAAAATGGCAACGAGGGTCAGTGCATTAGGATGTCGACCGGCCTTAGACCCTAGAAATAGCCAAGGGAACCCTAGCAATGACGGCCAAATCTGAGAACCTCATTCCCAATCCTTACCTTCAAAATCGATTTACATACCACCTACAACTTCATTTACCTGTGCCCAAAGCCCCAAATTGAACTTGTGTATCGCCAAGAGGGTATTATAAATTACATACGTCGCATTGCCCCCTGCCAACGATGCCATCTATAGCTTCAGTCTCCCAATGGCCACACGCAGGTTTGGATTTTATCCAAAGAGCATAATTCATAGGAATCGTAGAAGCCAAGATTCAAACGACGCGATGGTCAGCAGACCCCCTGTGCCATGTCTAGAACCCCTGCTACTAAATAATTCCTCCAGCAAATCAGCGAGCGAGGACGATGAGCTTCACCAATTAGAAACACTAGCGTTGTTACTTGCAGACGGGTTCCACATTCGTCATCCTAGTCTGAATCGTCTTGACCTCCAGACTCTAACCAGTTCTAGTGCGTAAAACCAGTTTTGAGCGTTCGAGACAGAATGAAGCAAACCGACCTGATGAGAGTGTTGTTGGGCCAAGAGTGAGTCAAGTATAAAATCACTAAATGCGGACACAGGAAAAAGTGAGAACAGTATGAAATACGCGATACTAGACCAGTAGACTTCTGACCGTCCGGTAGGAGACTTAGAAATGACATGTACTTGCTTAGTGTACCGCCACTCTCCTTTCATCTCGACAGAGTATCACTCCGTCGTACAAGCCAACAGATCGGGTTGGCGGCGGACATTTTCTATTTGCCAAACAATTTGCTAGCAAAATCTACACTATGTATCGGCGGATCGTAAAAAGAATCTAGATCCGCCTTTCGGTATGTCGGTCCAAGCAAGGAGATATAACGGATGACGAGCCACAATCGATGGATCATCCCCCCACATGATGAATATCAAAAGGTAACACAGATGACTCGGATATTTCAGCCTTTCCAGTGGTAAGGCAATTAGGTCACTACCCGTGCTTTTAGATCGATAATACCACGATGTCCCAATTTACTTGAACGATGATGTGGTACTATTGATGTCGAGACCAGCTGTGGTGACCCGCGAAGGGCGATCACCACGCTAGCCTATTCAGGGGCTATAAAATCGCCTATTGGCTGCGTCCGCACCAGTCTTCAGCACTCCTTTCGCGCGCATCCCACCGCATCTAGCGCTAGCTTGTCCACTCGTTTGGTCAGATTGCTGCGAAGTTTGCGCCCAAATTTTGCATGTCGATCCTCATGGAGTACCTACCTAAATACCTACCTGCCTGTGTATGGCCGACCGAAAATAATACTCAACGATGATCCTCGCGGACTCCTCTCAATCAATCCGAGATAATTGGCCGTCGCCCACGTCATACGTAAGCTCTGCTGCAAGCATCTTGCAAACCACCCGCCTTGCAGAAGAAAAATAATCCCGAGACGCTGGACTCTCCAAAAACAATAGTTGGGTCGGTTTCAGGTCCACCAAATCGTGTTCCATACGAGGTTTCCGCTTCTAGCCTATTTCCAGCCCACTTTTAGCCCGTCGGCGCAAACTTCTTGCGCTTTACCGAGCTGAGTCAAAGACGGGGACGGGATTAGGTATCCCACTCTAATGAGACTTTGTGCGACTTACGTTCAGTACAACCTCGTATTACTGGACTGCTGCAGGGCTGAATCTCGTGACTTCCGCTGCCTTGATCCTGGATGCCTACATAATCGTTGAATTGGCAGGGCTGGGAGTGGAATATACCGTGCGTTGAGAGGCAATCAAGCCGGTTTGCTTTTCTTGAAGAAAAAGAAAAAAAAAATTGCATCGAAGTGGAATCAAACCCGTGACCCTTGGAAACATCGGACCCCAGCCACGGACATCCTAACTGCCAGCAAACTGATTGGAGGCGATCCCTCATGTCGATAAATAACTCATATCCGTCATCCGGCGGTTGAGGCCCGAATTACCTTTCCCTTGCTTCCGCCTCTTAGGAGGTTTTAGCCACGAAGGGAGCCGATGTCTGGAAGAATCCTCTCCTGGGATGTTTTCTGAAGTCACCGTGCCCCACGTAACCGTTTTCTTAGGAAGTGGCTCTTGATGTCTCCGCTCACTTCCGGCATGCATGAGCGTAAGGATACGCTCCTCAATTGAGTCGCCCTTGTACCCATAAAAGAAAGCGAGTGCTAGCACGACAAACGTGACCGGTATGGCAACAGTCCAGAAGAATCTCTGGTCGTAATCTGTATCCCTGATATCGGTGGTGTTCATTCCGAAGAAACTTGAAATGAAGGATCTGTCATTATGAGGTTAGGTTGGAGAAGCTAAAAATCCAAGTAGGCAACAGGCGAAAGAACTTACAAGGGCAAGAAGAAGACCGTCACAATGGTAAACACCCGGATGGCCTTACCATGGTTCTCCTCAAGAATCTCGATGGTCTGCTTGACCTGCTCCTTGAGGAAATCGGTCCGTTCACGTTGAACGCGGAGTTGCTCATTCTTATCACGAAGCTTGTCCAATTGAGAATCGATATACCGCGATTCGATGCGAAATAGACCATCGCGGGAGGAGTCAGTCACTCGGTAAGAACCTGGGAAGAGAAGCCTCTTGTAGTTATCCAACACCCGGAGCTGCGACGAGACAACATTCTGTAGCGCCTCTAAGTCTTCCTGCAGCCTATGTATTTCCAGGAATACCCGCCGTCTTGGCCGTCGGTATGCCTGGTAGCGAAGTCTCGAAGTGTATTCATGATAGATTTGAACCGCATCGGTGTCAGTATCCGGGAAGAGAGGCCTGTTCTGTAGATTGGCTGCTAGAGCGGCAGCAAGAAAGTGCGGCCCAACGGACTCTATTCCAAGGGTATCGGGACTTCGTATGGTTCCCGAGAGTATGATATCAGCCTTGGAGTTCTCAAGATGTTCGCAAGCATTGGCAAAGGCGGTTTGAGCGTCAGATTCAAAAGACCTGATCTTACGCCAGTAAGACCCAACTTGGAGCTTTTCATTATCAGACTGTAGCGCATCCAGCCGATTGATGTGCGAGAGTTGCCTCGAAGTGAGGATGTACATGGATAAGATTTCCTGGAAAGCGTAGTAGACGCCCTCGGGAAGGAATAGGCGAGACTCCGACTCGCTGCCTCGACGAGATGTAGTGGCAACAAGATAGTGTAGTTCCATTGCCAGGCTCTTGAGGTTAGTCAGTGTGTCAAGGAACTGGTTAACTGTATCGAGGATGTTCTTGTTGCGGGCTTGCTGGATCTGGGATCCTTTGTAATGCCCTAGCCAGACGAAACAAGGGTCATCGTATGGTCGTTTGTTCTTCCCAGAAGCGACACAGCTCAAGTGCTCGGAATGTAGATGCTCAAGCGCCTCGACATGGGAGACATATATCTTTCTGCTATTACAAGCCTCGCAATCTGCAAAGGTCTTCTTGTTGGTCGGGGCTCTAGGCAGCGCCTTGGAGAGTGTCAACTTAGGGGTGAAATTACGTATCACCCATTGTGTTTGGTGTGTCGTGTCTACGCGAGACCATAGTACGTGCTGATGGGGGTCATAATCATTAGTCATGTATATCGTATATCCCAGAAAGAGAGCTTACCCGAAATATCTCGTCCAAGGCACCCCAAAACCGCTTGCAAACTTTTTGGATGGGAGCACTGCCTTCCTCCGGAAGAAAGGTCCCAAGAAGCTCCTGAGATAGGTCTAAAAGACGTTTCATAGCGACTTCATCTGAACTTAGTAATCTGGTTGGTTCCTTGTTCTCTTGCTCCAGATCCTCTCCTTCGTCGTTGGCTGATAAGTTGAGCGATGCATGACTGTCTCTTGTGGCGCCTAAGTCCTCCTGTTCTGTCGTGGAAACAACAGCAGCGGGGACTTGGTCATTTACTGTGATTGTATCCGGCTTTTCAGTTTGAGTATTAATATGCGATGTTGGATTTGAATCCCCATGATCTGTTGGTGATTCCCTTACTTGAGGCTTGGGCGCTTCATTAGTCGAGGCTGCTCCATTGGAATTGTGGTCTATCGTAGTATCCTTGGTGGGTTCATTCTGGTTGCTTCGTTCCGTGTTCCCTGAAGACGGCTGGTGAGCCCGTGTACTTTCTTCAATTGATGGAGTGGTCCTGCCCATGACATCTGCGTGTCTGTAGAGAAAGTCATCCAAAGTACAGGCGTACGTTTTACTATAGAACTTGTCTGAGCTGAGTTGTTGGTCAGCTCTACTCAACATCTGAACGAGAATAATGTCGGCATTAGAAGAAGACCCTTTATCGTCATCGCCCGCCCCAACCTTCCAATAGAAGAAGGGCAAAAGGTTGGCTGTAGGTGGTGGTGGAATGCCGGGCTCAGGAATTCGGGTAGCTGAGCCTCTTGATATGCTCCTTGTTCGAGACGAGTTAGCCCCGGAATGCTGGAACCGAACAGTTGGTTCGTCAATCCCGGCTTCAGCTTCGATATCTTAGTAGTTATCCATTAAAACTTGGCAAAGGAGCTTGTACCTACCTCTTTTGTACTGTTCGCTAATTTTCAACAGCTCGTCTATTAGTGGACCATTCAACGCCCTTTGCAGCACAACTGTATCACCCTGCTCTCGCTCAGCATTTTGGTGGAAAATGGTTAAAAGAGGTAGGTAACTTACTTCAACAACGAAGGGGTATTCGAGTTCGATTATAGCTCGGATGGAGACGAGCTTTGCAGGGATGGTCGTCTTGCCTTTCCTCGGGTACTGATCCCTGGAAGTTTCATAGCTGCTGGTATCTGTGTCGGACGAGTCTGCGGATGATTCAGGAGAGGCTTCGGAAGAGTCCTCTTGATTCCGCATTTGGTTCGATTCCTGAGGCCGCCCTTCTCTTTGACTATGCGGCGATGCGCTCCGTTCACGGCTACCCCTTATGTAGTCGTCGTCGGGCGTCGTATGATGAGATCTGCTAGATTCAGTATCATCAGACTCTGTATCCTGACAGGAGATTAGCCAAAGTTGATTGCGTTCCTGCGCCGTGCTTTGCTCATACTTACTAAAGAGTCTAGAGAGAGCTTGCGATTCCGTCCGTTATCCGATAACGCCCCAAGAGTTAACAGCTTTGGCTTAGCTGCAGCGTAACTGGCATCATTCACGATGATATTAGGTCCTCTCGCACGGGACCGTGAATCTTGCCCCCTAGAGTAGAATCTAGTATTCGGGCCACTTCTCCCTCGTATATCTCCATTGTAGGATTGGGTTGACTTGCGTGGGTTGGGTCTATGAGACGTCTCCCTCCTTGGTGAGCGCACATCCACAGGCAGAGAAGTCCGACGCTGTCGTGACAATGAGTCCCTTTCTATAAGGTAGGCCGAGCGCCTGGGGCCCCTGTGCCTATACCCGGGAGCCCCGCTCACTCCACTAGAGGATCTGACGGTATACTCGGTAGGCCTTCTAACAACAACTTGATTGTCTTCAGTTGAATTTGGCTCATATTTCTGGGTGGATCTTTCCCCATCCTTACTACCCTCACTCTGATCTTCCTCTGATTGATCTCGCCAAGTGATCAACTTTCTTCTGTTGCCGTTTTGCGTGGGCGACCCTCCCAAGTTGCCAACATTGTTTCTATTATGCTGGTACTTGACAAGAGCCCATTTATCTGGGTCGTAATCTGATCTAGGCTCGGGCGACATCGTCCTATTCTCCGTTATCCACCGCGTGGGCAAGATTGAGTCTCGGTTGGCATTATTCACAACCACCCCAAACGCAGACGCCCGAGCCGGATGGGGCCTTCTACCCCTGACAACTGCCAATGGACCCCTTAGACGCAACCCTTGCTGCCGTGGCATTCTTAGTCGTGACCGAGACCGGCTTTCCCGTAATTGCTTCTGTTGCTGTAGTTGAAATCTCGGCACGATATAGAAAATCGTCTCCTGGAGTCTTCCTTGTTGTATCAACGTGAGCCATTCTTGCGGCGTAACCAGTCCACGATTTTCATTCAATAGTTCGTAATCTGTCACATAGGTTCCTGTGTCTTCCTTGGCTAATGCAAATGTATGCCTGAGAAAATCCTGTAGGCGCGAATGATTAGTGTAGGTAATCTCTGACAGGGAGAATTCAATGAACATACCACATAATTGCAGTCTGCGTCAATAACAACGCTATGAGGTCTACTGTATTGGTCTAACACCTTCACAGTAATGGGCCTTCGCAAATTAGCGGTTTTCTGGTCTATTTCGATGAGTTCTTTCGCCAAATCTTGTACTGGTAGCTCCGATAGAGTGATGAGAACATCTATTCAAGTCAGTCATCTGGTGAATATGCCATTGTAGAACAGCGAGTCTTACCATTTCCCACCAGGAGACACCACAATTGGGGAACATGCAATATGTCTTTCGATGATCCCAAGCTCGTTCGCTTCATGATTTCAGTATCTCGCCTATCGCTCTCGACATCGTATCCGTAGAGACTTTCAAGAAGGCTAAGCATATGATGCTCTTCATTGGTGCTTGTAAACGATGCTTGTCGGTTCATTAATAAATAAGGACTCGAAAGAAAGATAACCGGCTCGTCCGGCAAGTCTTCATTGACGTCGTATCTATTGATACCGCGAAGGATAGAGCCCGTCTTAACATAAGGGCCCCCGATTAGTTTGTGAGATGCTCTGTTCTTTATATCATTCAGGACATTCAAGGTCACTGCTTTTAACTGGCCCGGGATATAAGGCGAATTAATGACCAGTTTCTGGCACCAAATTAGCCTTTAATTCCCCCAATCAATGGTAGCTTGCTTCATACCTCTAAATCGTCCAATCGCGGACATTGTTTCTTCAAATGTCTGGAAAACAGGTTAGTAGGTCTGGTGTCAATGAATAGGTAGCCGGGTACTTGCAGCCACCGGAATTGCACCCCCGATGAATCGGATTCCGTAGATGGGGGCCGATCAGGACATAATAGCCGGACATTTTGCCTCCCGTCTTTATTCAGACTATATTCTGATGCATGTATAACGAACAACTTTGACACGGATCCGTCTTCAAATGTTGCTTCTGGCTGATGCCATTCTCGGTGTACCGGATTAGAAGCAAGATTTGGCGGTATATGCTTGTCTTGTTGCGACCTAGGGATCATGTACGTTTTCGATAGTCCTTCACCTTCGACCTTTTCAAAAGTTAATGGAGAATCCCCTCCAGAAGGACCCACGGTTTCAACATCGATCATGTGGCCATCATCATTATCGTTCCAATCGGAGTCGTGAGCGCCGGTGCGCCTTATAACCCTCGGAATCCCCGAAGAGGGAAATCTCTCGGAATAATAGTATGGAGGCGGGGTAGAATCACCCTGGGATGTGTAACTATCATCAGAGTACCATTCATAAATTCTCTGCTGCTCTGCAGAGCGACGAGGCACATATCTTGGCCTTCCCCACCTGGTGTCTGAGCCGTAACTTTGTTGTCGCCTAGGGGGAGAATAAACGTATGGGCGCCTAGCAGGGCTAAACTGATGACGGCCCCCGCCAGAATCCAAGGAGCGCCTTGAGTAATGGCCAGCCATGATGCCGGGACATTTATAAAGTTGCCAGGCCTATCTTCGTAAATACCTAGAGATCAAGAATTGTAATACAGAGCGGGATCGAGCTTTAAAGCTGAGGAAAAAAGCAATGGCCGACTGGGGGCACCCGGGTTACATCGCATCCCACTTACATACATTAGAGCACTTACAGTATGGTGCCATACAACCATTGGGGGCCAAATCCGACGCCAACCCCTCCTTATCGTTGCCGATCTCTTCGTCAGTCAGCCTCAATTTTGAACCCCAGCAGCTCGACGTCAATCACCTACGATTAGTCCTCCCCGGCTCTATTTAATTACCCCTTACATCAGTCAGCAAGATCAGATAAAGCAACGTGGATTCTTCCCTCTGGTTCACTGAGCGCCTTACGTTGTTTCCAATTGAAGTGCCCATACCAATCCCATATAACGGCAAATGCACGTTTTGTTCACATAGGAGCCGCAGTGCGGTTCTCGTGGCTACCGACCTAAGAGGTACCTAGGTACCTAAGGTAGATAGATTTACAGTCATTAGCAAGACTACCACCTATTTACTCACATTTGCTTTTACAATTACGATGTACGAGGATGTAATTAAAGTGCAGTGCCGAAGACGCGGAGGCGGCTCAGCCACTGCTATCCGTAAAGGTCGATGGCAGCCATAGTCGGTCTATTATAACTCTGCAATGGTGGCTTTGATGCACCTCGAACTCTCCAATACTAAGGTTGAAATGTACCGCCTAAGTATGTCTCCTTTTCAAGTCCACTTCTCAGCACCAGGTATACACCAATGCCTCTTCTATTGTTATATTCGTTCACTGGGAGTGAAATTCGAACTTTCCGAGGTTCTGTCACTTTCACTCTCCGCACTGTGTGACACGGCATTCACAGCCCCTACAAGACTGTCTTTCTAAAGCTTCTTCAAATAGTAACGGCTGCAGCACAATGTTGTTGTAGTAGGTACCTCTAAGTATAATATCAAAGACAATATGTAAAATGGTCTGCATCTCCTATAGGAAAATAGGGGTAAGTATACGAGCACATAAAGCACAATAGCCGAAACCTAATGAATAGTTTGCCAACTCAAGTTTCTCTTCTTCCCCCTTTCCGCCTGCTTCTTAGCCTTAACCACCTCCCACTCATCCAGATTCTGAATCAGAATCCAATCAAGAGACTTGACTCGCCTCATTTCCAGTCTGCTCTCCTTAAGCTTCTTGCCCTTCAGATGCCTCTTCCAAGCCCGCTCCCTGCTTCTCCTGGCCTTCTTATCGGCCTTTGCCATCTTATGCCTAACCTCCCACGCAGCCATCCTTGCAAGCATATTGGTCTGGCGACTTGGAGGGGGAATATCATCGAACGACAGCTCACATACCCATTGGGACAGGTACTTGAGGCATCTTTCCCGCAAGCTTAAGTTGAGGGAGTCTTCATTGAGGGGAGCCACCATAGGATCCTTCTTATTAAGGTTGAACATCTTCATTACCTGCTTAGAGCCAACGATCTTTGCGTGGAGTTTACGGGGATGGAAATATTTCTCGTTCATCAACCCAAGATACTTCTTAGAGCGTGTGTGAGCCATGACAATTGTAGCGAGGTCCGCTGCAACTTCTAATGCGCTGGCGATTCCGTCGGCTCCTTCGTAGGGAATGAACCCAATAGCAAAGGCGGCTAACTTGACCACGTGAATAGCGGGATGAGGCCTAATGATGATGTTGAGATTATCAACGAAGGCCGTAAAGTCTTCTCGAGTGATCTCATGGCCTGTTAGTTCTGGCGCCCACGCACGCGTGAATGGTATTTGCGGGCCTGGGTTAACCCGAGGAATCAGAACCGGCTTCGGCAGCGGTGAGAGTATGGAATCAGGCGGCAAAGGAGGGAAACATGATGTTGCGAGGTCGAGGACACAAGACTCAGTGACTTCCAGCCCCCGGTTGGGGGCTGTAGTCACTTCTGGTGTGAGTAACTCATCGTTACTAGCAATCGTTCTGTAGGAAGGGGGGCGCGACAATGAAATTTCGGCCCCCTTTTCGCAGTGGCTGTTCTTGTCCTCAATTGTGGTGGCGCCTTGCGGGATAGGCTGATCCGATTTCTCGGATTTGGCGCCCATAGACCGCCGAGCTTTCTTCAGCAAAGTAGCAACGAGATCTCCAAGGAGCTCCTTGGATGACATGGTGGAGGCATTGGACCTAGATGAGTTGCTTGATCTTTAGGATCCGTGATGTGTTGAATACTATATCAAGCGGAAAAAAGAGATAGAAACCCACGTTGGGAGCCCATCCCATTTTCACCTTTTAGATCATTGAAATCAACACTTTTGGCAGCTCAAGCTGAATTTAGCTGGCAATTCAGCCGCACTAGTAGGCATCCCATTGTGAACAACCTAGGCTAGGTATGGGATAGACTGAGTTCTGATAGGACTATCTCCAACTTATGACGGCAATGTGTGTTGGATGCGGTGGTAACGCTTCGCTGCATCTCGTAATTCGCATTCGAGCATTAAGAAAATACAAAGGTACACGTGCACAGCCACGCTCAGTCACACTCGAGTCAGTCATGTGACATGGTGTGCTGGGAGTCCGGCAAGCTCGGAGGATTCTAGAACCGTTTGGGATAAGCGCTGAGCCTGGCGCATAATTCGTTGCTCCACTGGCAGATGGCCCCAGCTGCCCAGGTGCTGGCGGGGCGTTCCGCGTCCGCAGCCTGTTGCCTTTCACCAACCTGTCAGCACGCCACCCATTCCATTCCTTTCCTTTCATTCATCAAAACAACATCGAATTCCTACTTCCTTTCGTGCCTCGCGCTTCCATGAAGCATTAAACCTATTTGTCTAGCTGTGTTGAAACACGCCGAACATGCAGTTGACATCCATCATTGCCGCCGCGGGTCTGGTGGCCTCAACCACCAACGCCTTTCTACTCCCTCCCGACCTCTCCGAATCCGACAAGAATCCAGTCACCACCCTCCCGGTTCCTCTCTCCGCCGTCTTTCCTGACGTTTCCAGGAACCTGAAGCTCAAGTGCCCTGGATGTACCGTTCACATCCCCCACCATGGAAAAGTCAAGGTTGTGAACAATGTTCCGAGCCATCTGGAGTTAAACTTCAGCGTTGAGCCTGCCGGTTCTGCCGATCGCTTGATGCTGAATGGCTTCGAACTCTATCCTAACGCCGACCCCTTCCGAAACAGCCTCGCCGCTGTTGTTCGTCCCGACATCCCACACCGACGAACAAAGCGACCGCACTACAAGGGCCCGCAATCAGAGGCAGCCCAGACCCTTGGTTTTGGCATGCAGACACGTACCGTCCCCACCCCCGATGAGAAGGATTCATTAGAACTCGTTATGATCGACCTTGACATCATCGAGGTTGGCGATGTCTTCATCGATGGAATTCCGGATGTTCAGATCAAGCTTATGAAGACCCCCACTGGACAGTTGATCATTGGCGACATCGAGACTACGGAGTCGGCGACAAAGCATAGTAACCCTATGGACAATCAGGAGGAATGCACCACATTCATCTGCAAGTGGAAAGCTATCGTGATGCAGAAGCTTGCTAGTCTCCGTCTTCGCAAGGGCTGTGGTGGTCATCGTGCTCATGCCAAAGGCCACGGCAAACCCAAGCAGGAGGGACAAATTGACCAGCCTGTCCCCGCAGACGGTGACAACGACCATCACCATGGCCATCGCCAAAGGAACTGGGGATTGCTCTTCAAGAACATCGCTTCCCACATCTTGCTCCCGGTTGCCATCGGTATCTTGGCTGGTGTTGCTGCTAGCATGTAAGTCTTTTCCCCTATCCTACATTGTTGTATAATTCTATATACTAATTGAACAATAGCCTTGGTATGATGGTTGGCACATTCGTAGTCTTCCTCTGGCGATTGGTATTCCGCCGAGGCAGTTCGCGACGACACCACCGACACGGACATCATCACAAGGCCTCCCACGCTGAAGCTGTTGCCCATGACGAAAAGGCTGGCCTGATGGCTCACGTTGAGGAGGATGAAGTTGCTCCTCCCGCCTACGTCGAAGAAGGTGTTGTCGTCCTTGACGACAAGAAGACCGAGAATGTTGCCTAAATGTGATACCCCTGCCATTTATCGGCGCCCCTGTAACCCGGCTTTAACAGAAGAATTTCCTTGTGAGGATCGAAGAAAGATTTGCGGATGGCTCACTGTACTGTACTGAGATGGACCGAGAATTGCATGCGTTGAGATCATTGCTTACCCACATAAGGAGGAGAATTATTTGGACCTGGAAAAGTGGCCAGCTTGGGATTACTTTCCTTTCCACACCCTTTCCTTTCTGGTTGTAACATGTACCTTGGCAGACAGAATACCCACGTTCCTTTAGATTATTGATATCAATATGAAGCATCTCTAGGTATTCCAGTTTGCTGCGGCTGTTATGACTCGAACTGCTTCACGTGAAAGTCGAACAGAAAATCCCGTTATTCGTTGTTTAACGTAAGTCAGTGCTGCTAAGATTTAGGCTGCGGGTAGTGGATACCGCCGTTCGAAAGCATCGGACGACCTAGAGTTTATTAAGCCTTAGTTGAACTATATGCATCGCTTCGAAGTGGAGAAGAGCAAAACGAAGTCTAAGCAAAAACGCGCTGCCAAGCTTGAAGATACGCGGCGCCATGCTGCCGTCCCAATTCGAGAGCCGCCTTCTCGTCCGGGCCTCCACCTCCAACAAGGCCCATGCTAGTCCAGCCCTTCATGATGGGCCGCAGGGTCACAGTGAAAGCTACGATGGTCCACGCGTATCCCACCAGAGTCTCTAGGCGAGCGAGCTTCTCCCTTCGTGTAGGGTCGACGGACTTGCGCCAGATCCACTGCACGATGTCTTCGATGGTGATGATCACAGGTTGCGACATGAAGAACGCAAACTCGCCGTTGTCTCGACGCGTGCTCGTAAATGACTGCCACTCGTGCACGCTGAAGCTGAGAAGGAAGGCGACGTAGAGCTGCACATAGCGCGAGCCGAGCGTGCCTTGCTTCAGACCTAGAAAGCGTGCGAGTCGGACCCCTGGAGTTTGAAAGGGCTAGATACCACGAAAAAGGGTTAGTTGACATGTGGTAGAAGGTTGATATAAGTTCATTTCAGAGGTCACTCACTCTTCGCATGATCTGGTGGTACGTGGTACTGGTCATCCAGGGGTTAGTTCAGGCTCATATTAGAACCGCATATTTGGACCTTGAAGAAACACTTACCTCCATGCTTGCCTAACACTCCAGGCGTCACCAAGCGCACCGAGTACCGGCGGCCACTCCCACGGTTCGCAGATCCCAAGCAACACCGTGATAGCGCCGCCGGCCGCGTGGGCAGCTCCAATGGTATGCCAGCTCCAGACCGCGCCACACCACCCAACGACCGCATCGAGCAGCCAGCTAATTACCGGGGATGTCACTGGTGGTTGAACCGCCTGGCAAAGCCCGATGATATAGACAGCAAAAGCCTTCAGGGCCGTACGCCAAACGAATTCGACGATGCGCTTCCAGACAAACTCGAGACGCAGCTGATTCGCGCCGGGATGGGGCGGCACGTTCTTCACCTGCCAATTCCAACCAATGCCACGCGGCGTAGTAGCCAGGCGGAGCGACCACTTCAGCTTCTCCGCCCACGTCTTCGAGTCCCGCTCGCTGATGCCGCCGTTCGGTAGCGGCCTATCGGGCCTGCCGACGTAGCGAGGGCCGTTTTTAGTCTTGGTTCCCTGGTCCAAGTAGGAAACCAGGAAGACGAAGAAGGTTCCGGATTGAGTGTAATCCGTCAGCACATCGCCGGTAGTGAAGTATGGTCTGAAAACCCCGAGTAGGAGGAGGATGTAGGCCACACCCCACGTTTGAATGACGCCGGGTCCGAGGAAGTATCCGAGAACCACCGTGGCGAACGCGGCCGGTAATTGCTGCGGTGGTAGTGGATCCCGCTCATCGAGCCGGGGGTATTGGGAGAATATGTCTATTATCGGCTGCATGCCCTTTCACCCCGTCTCTATAAAATACTTAGGTATCCTTCACTCAAATGAGCGCGCTCCTTCAGCAAGGAAAAGAAAAGAAAACGGAAACAGAACCAGAAACATGGAGTTTTAAGATAAAATAGCCAACTCCTGGAGTGTGATATTAATGAGGCACAGCTCCGGGCAATTCGGCTCTCACTTGTCCATTTCGAGACGGTGAGCCAGGATGACCGCCCCACATACGAACCAAGCGCATCTCCTGTTCAGCTTTAGGTACCCGCCAAGTGAAAGATCCTCAGCCAAGGTCTTCAGCTGGTGGGTGTCGTGTCTGCACTTTGAGCTCCTAACATCTCTCACTAATATTTCATAATATTACTTCTGAGGGGATGCCAGGCTGTTGCCTTAACGTCCCCCTGTTTCATTCAACTCCCACGGATATCCTCGTTCGAAGTGTCACTTCAACCTTGATGGTCTTCAAGTTCGTCTTTCAGCTTACTAGATACATATTATATTTACTTATCGTTTAACGAAAATGCACATGAGCTAAGAAACTCGTACCCCCGAACCGCAGCTTTCCAACCCTCAAGAGTTGGAATCGCTGCTCAGATCACGGATATGCGGAGCACCCTCAATCAGGACCAGCTGGGCTGGGATATTCTTTGCAACCATGGTCACATATATGTGTTGGCTCTGTTGCCATGGGATCAAATCATCAGCTGTGCCGTGGATTAAGAAGGCCGGTGTTTGATAATTGCCGAAGCGAATCTATGCGAGAGGACTAGTGGCCACGATCTTGTCGAGGCTGGGCTGCGGAAGGATGGTCCAGCCAGTCCTTGACGTCGGGATATTGAGTGCTCTTGCTCTTACTAGGGAGCCCGCTCATGATAACAGGGAGCGTTCGGGCCTTCCAGTTAATGTGGAGCACGATGCGGCACCGGGGGTCTGTCGGGATCCGTGGATCAGAGAGTGGCCCCCATGCGCCTACGACGCCGTAGCTGGTGATGGGCTCATCTTGTACGGCTTCGAGGATGTCGTATTCATCGCCTTTGTCTTCCGCGCCGATGGGCTGGATCGGATGTCCCCACCACTCATTCTCGTAGTTGGTGGGGCAGTAGAAGGCGAGAATAGCTTCTGGGGGTTGCAACCCCTTGAGGGGCGGTTCATGCGAGTGACCTGGCGAGCTGACCGCCGGACGACCGTCCCACTACTACAACGTTTTCGCCATCGATCTGTAAACCCGGTCGGCCAGCTTCTATGTGCGGTAGTGTATTACGAGCCCAGTAGAGCGTCGCACACGTCGGCCATCGGCCCCTCGGAAAGACTCACCTGTGGGCATAATCGATGATCCCAGCTAACCGGTAAGAAACCCTCTCGAACAGGAGACGTGTCTGGATCGGCCGTATGTCTTTCCTAGAGAAGATAATACGGCTATCATCAAAGCTAGAAGAGTTAGTGAGGTGCCCGAATAGTCCGGGTCCATCACGCACTGATAGGAAGCTTATTTGAAGATTCGACCTCGTCAGGATAGTACACGTCAGCGTGAATCTCCTGGTCTTCTACCTTCTTGTACACGGCTGTCTCCAAGGTGGCTTTCACAGACTTCTTGTGTGGTGACACAGCATGAATTGGGGCCGGATCTCCGCGCGGGAACGCACCAATAACACGCACTGTTTTAGACTCAGGCGTAGCGCCATCCGACCACAGAACCTCACTAAATCATGCTCTCTTCAGGGCCCCTCCCCAGTGCTTCTCGTCGACAAGAGCGTGCGAGAGGCTGTCCTCAAATAGCTACCAGCCTTCGAAAAGACCAACGACGATATCGAGCCAGAACATGATTTTGATGATTTCAACTAGCGTCAGCGTCCCGTCGTCACGAAGCACCTGGCGCAGATGAGAAAGCGAGACTTCGAGGTTTCTCGTTGCGTGGATACAAGTTAGTTGCGATGATGCAGTGGAAAGCCCCCTCGTACTCCACCCTAACTGGCTTCCCAATATCTAGAACTTCGAAAGACATGCCGTCGACGCCTTTAAACTGCCTTTTTGCCGCTGCGACCAGGGAAGATGATATATCCGTAAACACTTACTCAAAAGGAATCCCTTGATTCTTCAAGTGGTTGACGATGTACCGAGTCGTGCCACCGCAAGCTCCGAATACAAAGAGGCCAGGGCGAGCGCCTGCCCAGCCATGACGTGGCCACCCAGCATGGACTGGAAGCGATCGGAACGAAGATCAACTCGGAACAACGCTTCCTTCTTGGAGTTGCCCCTGAATCCTATGAAGGAGATTAATTGATGTCTCTTCCACTACTCCTTTTCGTTTTCTTTCGAGGGGTTCTCACCGTGAACGGCAGCCAATGTCTTGTTTTCTCAAGTTGGTACGGTAGCAGGCTGAGGTAATTGTAGTCTGTCTTTTGACTTCTGTGGAAAGGCCAATACTGCATATCCAGATCTCCAGAGGTCAGTAGTCGCCTCAGTGAGGGAACCTTGCGCATTAGTTGAAGTGAGCTGCGGGGATAAGAATGTGTGTCCTTGCAAATTTGGCACCGATAGAACTACACGGCGCTTGCATGGCTTAGACATCCTTCAAGTTCATAGGTGAGAGTAGCATATCCTATTGGTGCACAGGCATACGTAAACTACCTGCTCAACGAGCACAGCGCGAGTCAAGTTCCCAAGTAAGGCGGTTGTTCATTTGGCGTCTCATGCCTTATAAGGGGTGCGCATACAGCTTCTTATATGTGCTACCTACAAGCAGACTATTCGGGAAGTACGTCATTTTCCGGGTAGTACCGGTAGATACCCCAATCGTACTTCTGTCTTCTATCGCTGGCAAGGTACGCAGCCACATTTGGTCGAGCCTTGACAGCCTCCCACAGCTGGAAGACATGGTCGTATTTACCGGATTCTTTGGCGTGCTTCATTGCCTTGGGGAAGGCAAACTGAACGCCATCAAGACACTGTTCCAAATGTTTACCAGTCAGTGCCAATGGATGTGACGCCATATCAAGGATGAATTCAGGGAGGACTTGAGGTACGGAATCAGCATGGAAAATAGGGGAAACTTGCCTGGAACAATACTAAATCGGCGTAGGTGAGCGTGTTTCCCAGAAGCCAGGGGCCCTTGCCGCACTCTTCGCTCTTCAAGGCTCTTTCCCAGTACCCAAGATGCTTAGGTAGGCGGTTCTTGACCCATTCCTTACTTCGCCTGTGACTTTCCTCCTTCTGGTCTTCCCAGTACAACTCCACAGCAATAGGGTGGTGGCAATCATGGACCTCGTTGCTCAAGCCATCCAGCGCGGTAAGAGCAAGGGCATTGATTCGCCAAACGTCGTTTTCCTTCGAACCAGCGAGTCCGAGCTTTGGTCCAAGGTACATGAGGATATTGCTCGTTTGCGAGATGATAAGGTCGCCGTGTTTGAAAAGCGGAGGGGCGTAATACGGCGGGTTGCCCTTTTCGCCTAGGTAGCTGTCATTCAGGTAAGCTGTGACAGCCTCCCGGCACTTGTCCATAGGGAGAGACGAAGTGTCTGTGTACGAGGCTCCGGCTTCTTCCAGAGCTAGCCGGATGTGTTCTCCACGGCCGGGAACCCCTGTATAGTAGATGAGTTCATAGGGGGCAGCCATATTGATTGACGATGAGATAGCCGGCGGTGTTTATGAGGGTTATGACTGTTTGATTATAAAGGCAAACACAGAAACGAGACGTCTACCCCTACCTAACTGCCAGGTCACCCACTGAGATAAATAGTCTCTTTGTAAGCTGGACGAAATAACGAATCCGAGTCGTCGTTATGCTGCGAAAGAATAGCGATTCCTTCGGTGCGTGCCCCTCTCCGCATCTGCGGGGAATACTGCTTGTCTGCATATGCAGTTATCCAGGAGAAATAATACCTATTAGGTTCTGAGTTGAAAACCACGGCCTATTTTCTCACCTGTCTTTTCGGCTCCAAATGCGCACTTCGGCGCCGAGGATAGGAGGAAGCGAGAGTTAGAGGAAATTCCGATCATAAAACGTGAGTGGATGCTTCGATGGGTGTCATCGATGGACTCAGGCCACGAGGTAGCACGCTGAGAGGTGCATTCGCTTTCTGGAATAAATACCACGTTTGTTTGTCTGGCTACTGCGAACATTGGACGAATATCGCGCTTCTGAGGCTCGATCTATCTTATCCGTGGAGTTCTCCAACAGCAAGAGGCATACCTCGAAAAGAGAAATGATCGACCAGTTACCAGACTATTGAACGCCACTGAAGAACTCGAACTCGGGGCTTGACGATCATTTCCCTCATCCAAAAAAGAAATACTGTTTTTCTCTATTACGGAATATGCCGTGTGCAGCTGTTATATAACGTACGTCTGTGGTGCGAGTTATGCTTGTATGATGAGTCGCATCGAGGAGTCGTAATCGGCACCGACTATCACTGCAGGGCTGAGGCGCGGCTGAGGATTAACAAACATTATTAATGTAATTCCAGACGATGTCTCCAACCTACGTAGTAGTAGCAAGGCGATGAAGCAGAACTTCATTGGAGTGCTCGCGGTAGCTGACGTCCTTTGGTTAGTTACACAGTGGGGAACGTTGATTTCCGAATTAGGCAGGTCATGCAGCGCCGAGCCCAATTAGGTACGATGCACCCAATCGAAAGCGGTAATCTGTCGGCGATCGGTAGTCGGACCCTACGGCAACCTCCCCGGTCTCCATACTCTGCAACGGCACGGTTCCGCACAGTCACTCAAGACAACTATTCTCGTCGCAACATGCAGTAATCTCGTTGGAAAGGGGAGATTGCCGAAGTATCACAGAGATCGTCCAGTCATGCTATGAGAGTCAACCTCCTATGCTATAGGCCTTTATCCGGATATCTTTTGACCCTTTCTGCGGCGCAGGAACGAAATAGTCCGCTTCCATCTCCACATCGCGCAAACCGGTTTCGAACAGACACAGTACGCCGACGTCGTCGCCGAGCGTCGCATCACGGCTACCCCAAAGCCGCCACATGTACGCCAGCGTCAGGTACAGCTCTCCGTACGCCAGATTAATCCCCACGCAGCTGCGGCTACCTTTGCCAAAACTAGTGAGATATTTCTCCAGTTTTCTTCCTTGATCTCCGAGCCAGCGTTCGGCGACAAACTTGTGGTTCTCGGGGAATATGTCCTCGTCGCGGTGGGCTTGGACACTCATCATACTTACAGATGTCTTTAGTCTTTGCCGACCGTATGCAGAGCCCCATTGAAACCTTACCAAGTCTATGATCGCAGCGCGCGAACGAATAAATATTGACCACGTCTAATTGCCATTGTGGAGCTTCAACCATCCGTTAACACGTCGCATTCTTCACGGGCCTGTAGATCTGTTTCCCACCCGGTGTGGCAAACGTCGGAGGCTCTATTGCGAGGGCTTGGGCGGGAGCGCTAAAGCAATCAGAGAATGGCGATATCGTACCTGTAGAAACCTTCGACGTCCTAGCACATGGATTGAGCACCTTCTACTCTGAAGACTCGCGCAGTTACAAGAAGCCCGGCGAAGCAAACGAGAAGACGGCGAATCTCCTACGGCTAGCCGAACCGTATATGGAATGAATTGCAGAGCTCTTCTCCACGGTTCTATTACCAGGACGTCCGCATCCGAAGACACCAGTGATCAGAAGCCTAGGGAAGATGGACGACCTACTCAAGCATGAATACCCTCGAGGCGATGACGGTGCGACCATGGCGCCCAAATTGCACGTCACCGATTTCTGGGTGGGGGTCGACAACGCCACATCGATGATAACAGTTCACCCTTGGAGTTGGAGAGAAGAGCTAACCACTTCAGCTGCCTGGAATGATGGTTTCTAGAGTGAGGAGCTCGCTGTTGACATGCTCGAGAAGGCCCTCGAAGAACTCGGCGATGGTTTGAAGATAAGCAAGTTGTCGTATCGAATAGTGACCAGTGAGTTAACCTACCCCTCAGACCCTTGCGTCCCTCACATCCAAATCCATCATCATTCGCATAAGACGGTACCAAGAGGTCATCTGATTTGGCTAACTATTTGCGTTCCTATAGGCTGTCACGACAAGTGAAGGAGACCCCCGATGATGCAGGAGCGCGTGGCAGGGTCGGGGTTCGCTATTCCGAGTCTTCCGCAGCTGAAGCGAGGCACTCGCTAAATGATAACGACTAGACCACAGCTGCGAGGACCAGATAGCAAGGAGTACTTAGATGAAGGTAGTTTTTAATGGCTGACGTTTGGAATGCTCTATATCAAATTTCTACCAATAATTCGAGACTGTGGTTATAATCCGAATGCAATCGAGTTTGAAATTGCGAAAATGTGGTGAAATAAGGGACGCCTCGATAATTGCGATACGTGGTATTAATACACCGCGATACCTAGGTACATACAGATATCAGTAAAATTGAACTATCGGACATTAGAAATCACTTGTATCCGTGTTCCATCCGCCCCTATCATTCTTGATCAGGTAACAAGAAGAGAGGGAGTGTCAGACGATCATCCTCACTTTTAATGTTACGTTAACCCGCTATATGTATGTATATACAGGGAGAATATGCTATCTTGATCCAACGCCCTACCTGATACGCCGATGTCCTCGACTTTAGCCCAATGCCGTCCTTGGTCCCGTGGATATCAACGCAGAATTGTGCCTGCTTATGGCATTTTCCACCTTGATCTAGTCATCGAAATAGGATCCCTCAAGCTGACCGATGTAACCTATTCACTGTATGAACGATCTGGCAAGCATGTGTTTATATTCTCTCATCAGGCGTTCAATACGCATCTCGTACGAACCCAGAACTATCCCCAGAAGCATCTTCGGCAGTAATAACATCTGGTCAAAGTCATTATATATCGGATACCCATGTCTCCCTCCGTAACAATCAGTGAGAGTGATGTCTCTATTGCCGCACTCGCTCAACGAATTTCTTCACTCTCCTCCCAAATATGCTCCTATCTCACTTCTAACTCGCTTCCCGAGCCAAAGTTCACAGCAAATCAGGGGAAAGTTCCAGAAACTCGAGAATATGAAGCCCTCCGCGCGCCCCTGAATGATGCGCTGCTTGACCTCCACCGTCTAGTTAACGGGCCAAAGAACACGCTACAGGATCTTTTCTTCTCGCATTATGATCTTGCGGCCCTGCAGATCGCCCTTGACCGGCGGTTATTCCACCATGTTCCACTGCCCCCAGTCTCGGCAGACGTGGGTGGCGTGAAGAAAGCCAGCATTGCCGAGATCGCTCAGAAGGCAGGCATGGATGAAGATCGCACGGGACGGGTTCTGAAAATGCTTGCAACACATCGCATCTTTGAGGAAGTTGAGGGCGAGCCTGGGAACTTCACGCATACAGCCGGCTCGGCACTTCTTGCTCGAGACGCCGACTTATACGCCATGGCCGACATGCAAATGGATGACATGCTGAGAGCCGCCTCTGAAGCTTCAGGCATGATCTCTAATTCCCCGTTCGTTTCAGACGCATCGCATTCGGGCTTTCACCAGAGATTCGGTGCCACGGTCTATGAGTATTTTGAGCAGCGGCCCGAAAAAGCTCGGAGGTTCGCCCAGGCGATGAGCAGCTGGTCTCAGAGTAAGCTAATTGTTCCATGCCCAGTCTGACCGGTGATTCTAAGCCACGTAAAGTCAATCAGCAAGTAGATGAACTCCGAAACGGCTTTGATTGGGGATCCTTGAAGAACGGCAAGGTTGTCGATATCGGCGGCGGGAGCGGACACATTTCCGTCGAGCTCGCGCGGGTGAGGGCATCGCAATCACGCAGCTCCATCCCATTGATATGCTAACAGCCGCTACCTAGAAATTTCCATCACTCCAGTTCATCGTTCAGGATATCTCGCCCCAAATGCTATCTCAGGCGGAACAAGACGTCGACAGTCGGGTGACGTTCCAGCAGCACAACTTCTTCGACCCACAGCCCGTTCACGACGCATCCGCTTTCCTCCTACGCCAGTGTATTCACAACCATAACGACGAAGACGCAGTCAAGATAATCCGCGCAGTGGTCCCCGCTCTAGAGCGTTGCGCCCGTGGAACGCCATTGCTCATCAACGATGTGGTCCTCCCTGATAGTGGCACAATCACCAGGCCCGAAGAGCATCACTTGAGACAAATTGACTTCTGCATGATGATCTTGTTGGGTGCCAAGCAGAGGACCGAGGGAGAGTTTAACAAGTTGATTAAGGAGGCGGATCAGCGTTTGGAAATCGTGAGCGTACACAAAAATCCACTTAGTCTTGGATTGGTTGAGGTTCGTCTGAATGTAGAGTAGATAACCCCCTTACCCTACCATATTCACTTGAGTGCAAATACTCGCCTAAACGGTAATGGATAAATTGAATATCAACGTGTTATCTAAGACGATCAAAGCCTTAGAGCCTCTCATACATATTCTAGATTTAGCTAGTATAGCTTCAGCGCACTGTTGAGTCGTTACGAAATGCTTCTTCTGAGCTATATGCCTTAGGGGTCCTCCTTACTGAAATTAGCAACTAATCTTCAACTGTAAAACTAGTCAGAAAGCCATTACAACTGTCGTTGAATAACATGGAATATCTCCAGGCCTCTTCAAGATATTTCCAGACACTCTTCAATGGGGAAATTTGACCCGGCACTTATAGCTGCCATTTAATTAAGCTCCAGGAGAGAATAATGAAGTACTCTTGCAATATTCTTAGTGTATTCAGCTCTCAAATATTGCACTACATGGGTATTCTCAATTAGTCCCGTCACATCGACTAGGATCAGTGGTGGCAGGTAGGTTATCTCCCGTCCCTTACACACCGATGCTTATAAGACGGGTTACAGTACGTCATTAAGATCAATACATTTTGCTGCCTTGGTTATATCTAATCCTCAACGTTAAAATCGTTAACGTTGTCAAATTCGAGTAGACGGGGTCCATCTGGATCAAAGAACCCGTTGTCGATAATGTGAACGGGATAGCCTACTTGTCTTATTCAACCATACTCGTAATTCTTCAACTACCTGATGTTAAGCATGCTACAAAGTGTGCTCGGATTTTCGTAGACGAGCTACAAGCTTTTATATATCCTCAATGTCTATAACTCCATGAAGAGTGATCTCTGGACTGCGACTATCAGCCTCAACCACGAGCCCAACCCAGTCTATCTCCTAGAAAGGCAACTAGCTGCTATTGGGCGAATGTAAGTGGCAATTTCCTCTTTTAGTAAGAGAGCATTGAGGTATCTTCGGGGTATAATGTACCTCTACGGTTTTAGTTCCGATGTACCAGTAAGTTCCACTCCAACGTCCCTAAGTATAGGAACATTCTTTCCATCTTAATCATTCCAAACATCACTTTACCCATTTAGAGCTTACTTGTCTGAGTGTTCCATATTAAAAATCATATAAATCGTCGCTTATACAAGCCTCTTGAGGTAGTCGGCGGCCAATTCCGATTGTCGTACACGAAAAGCGATTATACCCTTCTGCGTGGGCTGATCGTAAACAAACACCTGCTCATATCTTACCTTCTGATTTTCAGCGCTTATAAACGGATATAAGGCTTCAGAGTCAGGTGCGAATATGGTACGGTACGGGAATGGGTTGCTAGCAGCCGCGTTAACCTCGATACCCTCCAAGATCGAGGCTCTCGAGACCCCGAAACAGTATCCAGATCCGAAACATTGCTTTCGATGATGACTATCAAAGGCGAAGAGGTAGTTAACCAGCTTTCGGGATTGCAAAAAATTGGCTAATACAGTGAGTCCGGGTCACCTGGACAAATACGAAATCATGTGTACCTAGTTGTCCGATGTCCATTACCGAGCTCTTGAAACCACGCCTAAATAGAATCCATAATGATGCTCGTGAATCACATTATGCCTTGTTATGTAATAATATACGATGACGAGGCCTCCTATACTTAGAACGTACGAGTGCTATTAATAGGAGAGAATACAATATCAAGATTCCGGGGTAGTTATTGAGAGTTGAAGATTTGACAACAAAGCCTTCCCGGCCGCCGCATGAGAATTCAGAAAGTACCTTAGGTAGGTACCTAGCCACATAGTCAGGCAAGTTAGGTACCTCCAGGTACACATATAGATCTATAGAGCGAATTCTACGCCCCCAGTTGTTAGTACGATCAGTATAGGGCAGCCTATCAACTACCCAGACAATAATAAGAACCCGATATACGACAAGATACGAGCTTCCGAGTATCCTCTTCGATCCAACAATTTACCTAACCTAGTACCTTCCCCACCTTTTCCACCCCTATAGCTCTATACCCTCTGCCGACATATCGACTCGCCCGATCGCGGCACCCTATCATATGTCAATGGAGGGCTACCTTAACAGAAGCGATCATGGTCATGATGATGACCTGCTAACTCGAACCGGGGGGAGGGAGCATTACACTACACTAGGTACGCTACCTACACGCAGCCAGATAAGCGAATCACCGCATCTACTCGCCACCTACGCTCCATCCGCGCGCATCTGACCTGATCTGTCACAAGAAAATTAATTTATCATGATCTAAGCGGCGCTTCTTCCTAGGTCGTACTTCCCCTCGCTAGCGCCAATCGGGCGCCCTGCCTCGACCCCCCCAAGGACATGCCTTGCGTTGCCTAGAACAGTCGATTCGAAGGACGCCATTCGTGCTACCTTGGGCGGGTAGGTTAGGCTAGGCAGGTATGTATGTAGGCATGTAGGCAGGGAAGTCACAAGGATGGGATGGGACGGGGAGGGGGATGGGCCATTACTCTGCATAATGCTGTGCTTATATTACACGGCATGCTCCGGTTGCCTCCGCGTGATTGCGGGCATGTTTTCTTGCCAATGCGACGACACGGGCAAACGCGCGTTCGCAAGCTCGCGAAAACAAGTCGTATTTGTCAACACATCTGCGGAGTAAACTCCAGTTAGAGCCATTGGACGGGACCCCTTGCATTGACTTCTCGAGGGCATGTGCTGTGGCTTTAAGTCGTAGTAATATAGCTCTATTAGATATCCCGCATTCAAGGGGGGTTGAATTTCCTCAATGAACCGTGCATGGGTAAGGTAGGACTTGTTGGATTGCGAACTGCCTACCATGCATTAGAACTATGGGGACGGAACGCAGCATGCATTCGACGGCGTATCTCTACACCCCCCCCCTTTGCTCCTCATTCCCCATCGAAAAGCTCAACAACGTCTAGAACCTCGATCCCTTGCCGATTGCGTGGGGGAGCGAACCGTGAGTTCCCGTCTACGGCACAGCATCCCTTTACCTTTAAGCCTCCAATAGATTGAGCCAGTTCAACACCATCATGGCCTTCAATAGGTTTCCACGCATATCCATATGCACGCCGTCGTACAAGGTTGCTTGGATGCTCATGTTCCATGTCCCGAGATGGTCGATCCTCCTCTTAGCGGCATGAATCGCCATTGCATGCTCAAATTGGACCAGAGCCTTGTTGCCCTGACTCACGATCCACTCATCGGGCTTCTTGTCGCCGGCCGCATTCGGTGTCAACAGAAGAACCGGAAGGTTCCTCCTGGGGCTACGGCCCCGCAGTCGCGTGCGTGCGCCGGTCTTTAATTCGATTACGTCGAGCACCAAATCCAGCCAATTAAGGGTCCGGCCAACCTCCAAGTCGCTCCAGAGCCCGTGGCCGAGGATGAAGGCCTTTCGCTGCGAAGGGTTTGAATCGATTGCTTTCACAAGCCTTTGGCGCTCCTCGTCCGGGATGGGATACCGCACTATCTGCTCAACTGCCAAGAACATGTCAACATGACGGGTCAATGTCGTCAGGATCCTATCCCGGGACCTACTGCGCAGATCTGTGTTCCATTCCGGAATCAACCTCGGGCACATGAGGCTCAGCGGGTCGTGTTTAACGACATCTGCCGTGCTGAAGATGCCTTGGATGGAGCAGTCGCGAACATCGAACTGGTTGTTGCAGAAGCACTGGCGCCTGTCGGCTTTATATTAGCAATAAGGTAACACAAGGTGCAGGACGATGACCAATAGACCCTCCTTACTTTTCGTCCTCTGAGAAGTTCCAATCGGTGACTCCGCCGTATCCCAAATCCTCCCGAACCAATATGTTAAGCGCCCCAATGACGTGCCTCAGCATCGAGTCGCCTACGAGGATGACCTGATTGTATCGGCCTAGAATCTCGCACGCCTCCATCGTGCTGAACCACTGCATGTCGCAGCCTCGGGGCATGTATGGTGCATCCCTACCAATCCGACCGCCCGACGACATAGCCGTTAGCATCGAGTTCTTGTCCGAGCAGATAGATCCTAATGGCATGTGAAGGTCTAAAGAGGACACATTACACCCTTCACCACGATACTTGTACCCAGCTAGTGTATCTCTCAATTCCCCCACCCGCGACCACGGTAGAGAACCAAGAGGAAAACTACATTCAGGAGCTGTGACTTGGCGGGCGCGGCCACCATAAAATCCGTCGAGTGGGGGCCAAACGAAGACGAATACGATGACACACACGAAAAGAAGTAGGTATCTGCCGCACCTCTTGTAGGCTCTTGGAGCAAGGAATGGTGGTGCCGCGAAAGGTGCGGAACTGCTTTCAGAGGCCGGAAGCCAGGAACTCGATCGTCGACGGCGATGATCTTTGTCCTTATAGACTTCAGGCGGGTTTCCCGAGCATAGGGGATCGTAAAAACTGTCGCCGAACATCGTACCGGTGATTCTTTTGTTCTCTTGCTTTCTCGTTCGCACATTGAATTGACGAAGTGTTTTTCTATTTCACGGGTATCAAGAGGTAAGTAAGGAAGATGGTGTTTTACAGATTACAAGATCACAGGAAGTACGTCATGAAGCGGTTGAAGCTGCCAGAGGTTACTGTTAAGTTAGAAGTCACGATGGAATGATAGCAGCTTCCTTCAAGGATCCCGTACATTGCAACGATTCGATCGAAAAATCCTCATAGCACCTTCAATTTTACTTGTACGTAGCCCTAGATTTGTAGGCAGTAAACTGTTCGGTATGATCTTTCCAATTATTAAGCCTTATATTATCGGACTTGGGGGGCCGGTATGCTATGAAGCGCCTGCTATTATGGCCACTGGAAGGTATACTTTGATGGATGGTTGGGAACTTACGCTCATTCTCGTATGAATTCATTTTTACCTGCTCAGTCTAGCCACCGAATTTGAGGTTTGGTGGTGGAGTGAGTAACATACCGTCTGGCTATAAATCTAATCATCCGTACTCAATGGCATCTTACAGGTATGTACCTGTTTACTAGCAGCAAGAATGTTGGTCATGGTAACGCAGTCCTGTAGAATGTGCCGTGTATGTTGCCTAATACATTATACCTCTATTCGAACCTCGCATTATGCATGATATTGTTTTGTCCTTGCACGAAAGAGATCTGTACCTACCCAAGATACGCATTCTACGAGAACGACACAACATATCCTCTTTGAGGCGATTCTCGGGTAGTATAACACGAAATAGTGACGGTTACGCATCAGAAGACGATTCTCTAAATTAATATACGTTCCATACTCTACGTCAAAACGTCTTGCAAGCGAGACTATACACTATGGAAGGCTTGCTATTTCCTTAGCAGAAAAATGCATTATGTACCTGTCTATCAAGGTAATGCTATTGTTTCTCTTTGCGTGTCAATCCAGAAAACGATGAAAGCTCAGAGGTATTGGATATAACAGATGTTTCATAATTCATGACCAGCACAGTGTGGTGTAATACACACCCACCTACAATGGCAATAGAAAAGCATGTGGGTGCCGATTCCAAGTCGACCCGGATAGAACCTCCGGTTTCATTGCATCCGAGTCCTCGTATAGATACGCCGAAGGTGCTCCGGGATGGCAGACATGTGACGCCGAGGCTCTTAGTCGTTCTAGGCTATTTACCCTTACAATACTACGTTCACCAGCTGTTAGCCTATCTAGTGGTGCTCCGTAAACTGGGCGAGTTTATGTTCGCAATTAGTATTACCTAAGAGTGTGGATTTGCCTGCATATAATGGTCCTACAGACAGAGCCCACTTCATATCGACTCTAATGCCCATTCCGAGCTAGACTATTTCGTGCTCGTTGAGGCCACAAATGCGGGCCTAGTCGAAGCCACAATAAATCCGCGGAGCTAGAAGTTAGATATGCCTCTCGATAAGACACGGGAAATGTGGATACCTATACTTGTTGTGTGGGTATAGTGGTATAGGCTATACTCTATCCCATGAAATAAGACATACTTCGCAGAACATACGAGAGCACTCGACTGTGGCGAGCACCCATGCGAGTAAAAGTCTCCAGGGCCTTCAGGGTACTAGCTGACCCTTCAACTTGAGAACTTGCACAGAGAAAGTAATCTATGTAATCAACATTATCTCTTAACCTTCTAGGTTAATGGGGAGGGTTTTAACAACCCTGGCTTAGGCTTTTACCTTTAACGAGACGTCACCCTTTCTAGATCTAGTAGAGATAATGCGAGTCCTTGTAATAACCTGAAATGTACCTACTTATATTCGTGATATTGAAAGGGTTACATATCTTCACTTGAACAAGCTTGACGTATCACAATCATTATGTCCTAGCCCCGGATTCACCCTGTGTCGCTCAATTTGACTCGTTATCCTCGGCTCTCTCAAACCGACCTGAGTCAGATCGGTTCAAGCAACACTTGATTATACGGGCCGAATTATTGGCAAGGAGTTGTGGGGCGTGGTATCGAAGAGTCGAGCTGAGTAACCTAAGCGGTTATCCGTTTCCGATAGGCTTTATTCCAAGGCACTTCATAGCCCGAAGTCGGTACCTACCTGTTGAGATCCTTAGTATGGTGCACACAATTCACCGTCCATCGGTGAAAGTCATTGACTGATAGCGAGAGTGATTGATAATATGTTATTGAAATAAAAACATCAAAAGAAGAGCCTCGATCTACATCCGCTTGGCATCGCAGGTTGGCCGGATTCCTTCAAATGGAAATAACAGCGGAGTCGGTTCCGCCTTGGCAGGGACCCGGTCGGCCATCGACTGCTTTATTACATAATGGATCTCTGCGATCGCCTGCCCATCGTCGGAGAATAAATGAGTAGCTCGAACAGGTACGTACTCAAAAAGCGGACCACGGTCGAGATCTACTTCGAGTGTGCATAACACGCTCTTGACGTGTGGGGGAGTTTGAGGGAAGAGTATAGAAAAACCACGAATCTTTCCCTGCCTAGTGTGCCCAAAAAATGAAGCAGACAAATCTGGTTATAGACTTTGCTTATGACTCTTGGGAGAGAAAAGTGGAGATGTAAACATGCCAGTCTTCAAGCCACCTTCTTACTGAGTTACGATTCGATCATCGCGGGATTCAGAAAGGCGGACGGCTGCTACTGCCGGGAAAGGCGGGGCCAATTCGCGGAGGGATAGAACATTGGACGTTGGATTCGGGACCGCTCGTGTTCGGAATGCGGGGAAGAGGCGGGAGACATCGAACTTATTCGACGCCGAGACAAAATGACCGAGGTACTTCGACCTCTGGGTCGCTTAAGTGTCTGCACGGTTCTGGTGGCGGTGTCTAGATCGCTTCCCCCTTTCCCCTAAAATCTTAGTAGATCCGATCTGGAGAATATTGTAGATCTCGGCATATAAAAAGCTTAGGAGAGATTACTATCGTACTTGGCGGGACGCACTGAAGGCTCGTGAGGTGGGATGCTCCATAAGCCCCAGGACTATCATCCGTAGATTATCACATTGCGCCGCTCGAGAAGCAAACCCCCTTAAAGGTGCTGCATACTAACCTCGCTTAGGGAGAGACGGCTGGCGAACACGCATACAGAGCGTAGCACGTAGCATGTGACTTCAGAAGGACGCGGGTCACCGCTATTCCTATCAACGCATTGATGCGTCTGCCGGTAGGTAGCTTGCTGGGTCGGGATCGCCCTAGGACTAACCGAGCACCATACCAGTCCTGGCAATTTATGTAAGGCGCATCGTCATAACAGGCGACAAGCATTAGGTACACGTGTGCAAACGCCTTGCGCTTGCTAGAAATGACCACCCGCGATGTAGCACACAGACGATTGTGACCGAACCGTGCAGGATACCTGCTAGCCAGCTCATTCGAGAACCAATTCTTAATGGACCCGAGGTGCGCACGGAGTAATGTAGGGTGTATTGAGTATTCGTTAGCACCAGCCGGGTATCGATACCGGACATGGGTCAAAGCAAGGGGGTGCCCAGCGCCCTTCATGACTTGCCGTATTTGAAGTAGCGATTCCACGCTAGGTCCTCGACCTCTCCCGAAAATATGGTATCATACCCAAAGCGACTTCGCTGCTTCAACATCCTGTTTAAGCAAGCAACGCCGCGGTGGATTTCCATGGTTGTGTTGTTCGGAAGTATGGAAATTGACCAATGTAAAACGCAACTCAATCATATCCAGTAAGGCCATCTGTCGGTGAGCGGGAAGCATTGGGGTCTGTTAATCCAATCTCGCTCTCCGGCGATAAGGTGGGTGGCGCCCAGCCGCTTTGAACGAGTCTCCGATTGAAACCATACTAAGTAAAACGTTGATCTGGAAGAATTCTAGACACTTTGGGTCTCAGAGGGCACCATTTGGCTGTGAAACGTCGTGGGGGGTCGTTGGGCAGTGCTGGGCAGTGCATCGGCACATCAGCGACGATTGATAAACGTGTTTCAATGTCATCAAAACCTCGTTTCGCCGATGAAAAGGGCTGATAGAGTCTCTTCCTCCCTTAGCCATCATGCCTGCGCCCAGGGGATCAAATTGTAAGCCCTATCCATTAGAAACCAACAGGTAGTCTTGCCGGAAGAAGCTTGGACCGCTTGTAAGCACTGGTGTTAACATTGAAGCTCCCAAGCCCTCAGACTAGGTAAACCCTTGTACCTTCATCCAGGCCTGCCTTCATCATGGGAATCGAAATCTGTTTTCTGCATAATTCTATATGCAGTCAGCCCAGTTCGGCGGTTGGCGACACCGACAAGCTGGTCGCTCGTCAAATTGGAAGGGTTCGTCGTTTGTGATCACTTGAAAGCCTTACCTTTTGCTTTTTATTTCCCTTGGGAGTTTGACAAGGATTATCCTGCAGTCAGCAGCGAGCATCCGAGCCGCTGGGAAATTCCAAGTTTTTTTTTCTTCTAAATATCAAGCATTTAATTCTGGTGCTAATTCACCATAGCGCACATTTCAAGTTGTCCGCAAATTTGACGAAGTAAGCATGGGCAAACTCGCAAGATTCGTCCCATCAAGAAGCCCCTTGTTCGTTTCAAGGCACCCTACGAGACATGTGTGTCTCCGAAATCGACTGTAATAGGTAGACGGGTTTTAGTCAACATGCTGCGCCCGTGGTGCCACGCATGGCTTTTTGACGAATAAGATAATCCCCGCAGAGCGCATAATCCATTGGCTCAAGTTTGATAAATGCGACTTGGGTGCCTCGATAAATTAAACCCCATCGAGGCCCCCATATTGCTTACTCGAGCAGTCGAGATGCATCTGCGTGAGTGTAGATGTGGGCGTATTGCCCACACATATTGCGTTGCATCTCTCCTGCATGAAGGCATATAAGCGTGCCATGCCGGGGCCTGTAGATGACAGGTCTTGAGAGTCAAGTTTACATCCTTCTCTAGGTAGTCGAATACCTGGAGGCCAAGCTTAGTCCAGGCACAATGGTGCTATCGGAGAAGCGCGAATCGGGAGTCGTTCCATGTATTGTCTCAAAACGACCTGGCCAACCACCATTTACGTGATTTTCCAGGAAGCCGAAGTGTCGAGCGAAGTCATTATTTATTTTTCTCTCGCAATGAACAACATATGTCGTGTAACCCAACCCGCATTTTACGATAAAGCCGCCTTACCCAGCAGTAGATGAACGCCGAGAAAACTGTCAAAATAGGTAGGATATGCGCTTGGTGTCCATTTGAATATGAGGCTGATGTCTCTACCCACCACTATGGATTGCATGTGTGCGTGAGTTCGCAGTGTTGGTAGGCGGCCAGTGAAGCTCCCAGGAGTTATCATAAAAGGCTCGGGAACATTCGATTTGAGTGGTTGCGGCCGTGCTCGAGAGCTCTTAATGGCTGGAGGCTGGACCTTGGAAATGTCTAGATTCCGAACTGCAAACCCCAAAAAGCAATACCATAGAAGGGATTGAAGTGCAACCCATCCAATAGAGACGCGAGCAAAATCGCCAACAACAGGGATGCTGGTCACGTTGACGACACTTGAAATTTCCTCGGGCTTTACCTAACTCGTTATGGTACGCTCAAGACTCGAGTGACATGAGCTTTAGATATTGCTGGCCTTGGATGTGTGATTCGCATGGTAAGAGAAGGGCTGAGTGAGGGATGCATGATCTCACAAATCCTTTCATAATACCATTATTGGAGCGAAGATACGAAGTCCCACGTGAAAGAGCTTGTACTGGATAGTCGTAAACGAGATAACTTCGGGTCGAAGCTCATTTGTTTAGGTTGGCCTAGGTGCTATGTTTGCTGTGGTATGGGTCTTCGGGATATTTCCACCCGCGTCTCTGTTCAGTGCTATGACTGTACCACTACGTGACCGGTGTTTGCTACGTGTAGGGTCGAAATTCTTATACGTCAAGTATCCGTGGCTCTCGTTAGGTGTCTGGTAGCAAAAAGGGAGGTAAGATGAGATGAGGCTATATAAACAAGATGCCGATATATTAGGTGGGATAAGATGGTCGATGTATGCAAGTTGCTATTCAACACGAGCATAGTTGATAGTAGTGGAGGGGGAGGGCGTCGTATTGGATGGCAATGGGGGATGCAAGTACGCGCAATTGCCTTTGCGAAGAAACCCGACCCGATACTTAGTGGGTTGAGCAATGGAATAGCGTTTGTAAATGCCGCTAAGGCTGAAAAGCGTCTAGAGTCGCGGCAGGAGTAGCACGAGGTGGGTCGTGGGTCGCGGGTCGCTGGAGGGAGGGAGTGGAAGGCCTATGCGGCCCACTATATTGAATACCTGAGGTACCTACGTATATGGACGTACGTGCCCAGAGCGTATGTATATGGCTCAGCCCGTCAACAAAAAAAGTTGACGCAGATATCAACAGAAACGGCAGATAGGGAAAACGAGTACATAGTTGAATATAGCAGAGATCATTTTACCTAGACTGTGTTTTGAAGGAATAGGTTATCTGCTATTCCGTAAACATCATTTCTATCCATTAGGTACGTTGCTAGCGTACTATGCATGTATGTAGGAGGTAAGTTTATACTCCACGTACCAAATTTGGGATCAATAAGCAAGGTATCCTTTACTAAACAAATACATTATGTACCATGTAGGTGCACAGCTGAGGGTTTCGTCTATCCGTCCGTTCGATCAACTCGTACGAGACACAAAACACAAAGATCTCTCATAGCTGTTTTAACTTTATTTTATCTGCGAATCTAAACGTTAGACATTAATGGAGACGACTTGACCGTGTGTGCTGTGAGAGGCTATGTGAAATGAAGGTGGAGGATGGCTCCCACTCTGCTCCGATCCCCTTCAAAGCAAAACCTTCTTTGACGTTTCTTGATCCGTATCATGAGAATAGCTCTAAACTCATCTACTTGCGGGTATGCTTGTCGATGAAGATCCACCCTTAGAGTGAGTCCCCATTATATCGCATCTACATGTGGGTTGATAGATGGCCCTTCAAGAATGCCAAGGCCTTGTCAGAAGGGAGCCTAAAAGAATGAAGATAGTGGGGACATGTAGGCAGGGAGGTCTACGTAGCATCGAGCTACCCTCAGCTATCTGCATGGGCGACTGGGACCCAGCATCTTCACCAGTCACAAACTCTCACGGTCTGGGTGTCCGACCCCCCCGGTTCAGTTATCGATGCCTTATCGCCTGATCTTCACCGGTCGGTCTGGCAAATCCTACTAAATATGATATGTGCAGATGTATCCATGTATCTTCCTGTATATTGTAATGCATCGCGGGATTATCTTGGTGGCACAAACTGAGGCACGGCTCGTCAACACTTAAAGGTAAAGCCTTCTCTAGCCGGATTTTCTATCACAAGTTCTGCAAACCTCAGGCTCCGAGTAGTTCAAATCTCGCTCTCCATCTTGAGGTTCGGAGTCACATCCCGAGTCCTCGATGCTGGGTCGTTTGGTAACACAGCACCCCAGATTGAAAACATGGACGCCTTTGTTTTAAGGACAGATGGATATGCTTGGCAACCTATCACGGACCCGAACAAAGGAAATCAAGTGTACCCACACTAAGCCGGAGGCGTACCTATCGCCTTAGTATCTACGCATTAGAGAAACAAAAGGATCTGCCGGTAGTGTAGATATCTCAGTGGCATGCATCCTCATCGACGGTATGTTGTCGTCACTACAACACCTTGTTTGAGCAAACTGCTACATAACACACCGAGGTATCTTGGAATCCATTTTCATAGGTGAAATATTCAAATTATTTACACCTGCTACTATATGCAAAGTTCGAGGCTGTGCTTGGCGAGCGATACTCGTAATTTCTACCCTCTAAATTCCCCGCGGCAACTTGTCCTCATGCTTCCGTCGCGGTTTAAGAAGCCGGTCAAGCACAGTCTCGACTCAACGATCTGGTTAAGCAATTCTACTCACCTTGATCGATCTCGGTCCCTTAAAAAAGAGGTTCGGTACTGTACCGAACTGTTGCGCCCTCAGTTATTTAGACCTCGGTATCACCCCCAGTTTTATCCCATCACACCGGTCACTTTACGTATCTGTGTCATGATTGGTACGATAGTCCATGCGCATCGTGGTACAAAAGAAAAGACCACGATGAGGGGGGATCCCATTGTGTGGGTCGCAAAGGGACAGGACCTAAATCCTAAGAGTTCTAGACAATCGTCAGCCCAACATATTTTGATTTGCCATGCTTGCACGCCTGGTAGCCAACATAGATTATTCAAGCACGTTTTCTAATATACCTACATAATGTCAGTTACACCATAAAATCCGCAAAGTCCTGGTGCAACTCAGGCTGGCTGTCATTCTATTTTACATAAGTACATCTCTATAAACCTAAAACCAAAAGCTACTAGTATGTAACCAGCAAGCAATTCTATATAAAACATTCTTTGTCTTTGCCCCAAGCCCCATGGAGGATGCTTTTGGAGTTCAGTCACCTGGGCACTCTCAGCCCTAGGGTCCGAGTCTCAACTATGATCAGCAGGGGCGTTCTCGATCTCAACAACACTTACCTCCCTACATGACACATGTTTGCCCCGATGTACCAGGTTGCTAGACACTGAACAATAAACATATCCAATTCAAGGGTGTATCTGTATCCTGAATGAGTATTCTCGACGTGCGTGCCAAGCTACCCATATACAATATTCGAAAGTAGGGGGGTTCCTTTGCAGGATAGTAGAACGCTACTACACAAATCTAACATCTCGATCGTATTCCATCGTCCATACTCCATCTTCCGTCCGTGGGTACCTTGCTTGGATAGAGGGCTCTCTGTTATTTTACGTACTGACCATGCATCTCGCGCTAGCCAACGTTAAAATCACACAAAACGTCCCCCCATCCACTCGTCCCATGTTTCGAGGTTGGATACCAGCGAATGGGAACGAATGGGAGCTTGTGGGGAGCAGGGCAGGCTGGCAGGGTACTGAACTGTAATAATTTAGGTACAGTACGTACCTACTTAGGGCGATGTATGGTTGATGTATGTGGATGTAGGGTTGGTATGCTTGGTATGGTGCCTGTCATCAATTCATTAAAGAGAAGTGACCCCTGCCGTCACCCGCATCCCATCTTTTTCTGCTGCAAGCAGTCTCAAGCTGCAAGAGAACACTGCCACACCCACCCACACCCACATTTCCAATCCCCGGCAATTAGCTGCTTTTAGCGGCGCGTCGGCGTGCACGCTGCAAATACCAGCAGCTAGCCCAATGTCGGCTAGCGTGTACCTGTCCCGAGTTCCATAGTGGAGGGTCTGGGTCGCCTATCATCGTGCGCTTGGGATCCAGTGATAATCATGTACGAGGACCAATACGGCTTTTTCCATCTTTTCCATTTATTTTAGCATTCTGCTATAAGAAGAAATCGAATCTTAAGTTTGCGCGTGCTTTCCTTTTTTTCCCTTTGCACGTTGGGCCGCCCTTTAACTTTTTTGGAGAATGAACGACCGCAAAACCCTAGCCTAAAAGAAAGCTCGGCCGGTAGTTCTCACAAAGTTACAGCCCCGAGGTACAGGTACTTGCGGTGTCCTTCGCAGCGTATCTAATGTAAGGATCTCAACCCAGAAATGTACGGGTACCACATGTTACCACATGTTGAAGCAGGTATAGAGTACCAGATAAGTAGCTTCCAAACAATCAGAACAGACCATTGACCACTCACAGGCCTCGAAGTGATCAGTCAAGACTTCCCATCGAGGAATCCAAGGGCTAGACACCATCCCATCCTGTCCATCCATCCATCACTGGCCAGATCAGGAACAGCCCTTTTTCCAATCCTCTAACCCTCTTTTTTTTCTTCTTCTCACTCTGCCACCCCTGCGAGACAGCCCGTTCTACTGTACAACAGCACAAAGCCAGCAGATTGAAGGTCCTTTTCCCACGCCCCCCATCCCACCAAACCCAGACAACTCTTTTCTCCAACCCCCAAACTCGTTATTATTATTATTATTCCCAAATACTTCTCTATCTATCCGCCCTACATTTTCTGACCTGCCTACCCAACCCGACGCCTTCTTTTTTTATGTCTCGTCGAGGCAACCTGCAACCTGCAATCTGCATTCCTCCGTGCCGCTTGTCTTATCGCGTCGCCCGTTACCAAATCTCGTCACTCTTCTCCATTTTTCTCCCCCGTCGCGTCGTCGTCGTCACCCCAAATCAAGATTGGACAATCCGGTATTCAGTAGCCCGTCAATCGCGTCGACTAGTAATACGCACCTAATCTCGCAACTCTCCTATCCCGCGCGCCGTAAGCCTGGGGGCGCACCCACTATTTGTACTGCTAAATCAGCCCATCGCATCGCGCCAAAGCCAAAGCCAAAAATTCACAACAACCCAACCCACCGCAATTCTGCAACACGCCTCCCACCGTCCCACGATCAGCGCGATCGTCATTTGAGTCTATTGTCATAGGGTCCTGAATTCCAGGCACCTCGCGTAAGGTGGCCTGATTGCATGCATCTCAAAGCATGAACGTGGACCTGAGTACCCCAGGTGTGATTTCAAATACGTCTAACAAGTCCGCATTCTCGCCGCCTTTGTCGTCGACTCGCGCAAGTCCCTTTCCCCCCACCACGGCTGCTGCCAGCAAGACTACCATGGCTGCGCCTGGCTTCCTCCCGCAGTCGCAACCGTTCAGGTCTGCTGCTGCACCCGCTCAAGTGCCATATGCCTTGTCTATGAGCGCTATTCACCCTTTCGATCGCGATGCGACCGCCAAGGCCGTCGGCACGCCTTTTGCGACGACTCCCTCTCCAGTCTCGACCATTTTGATTCGCCGCCTCCCCGCCGACACCACTGAAGAAAAGCTTCGTCTGATGCTCCTCTTCTCACAGGAGCTGGTCGACATTGAAATGATATCCCCAGAACAATCAGAAGACCCAGGTTTTCGATCTGCGATCGTGAGATTTAAGACTCCCACTGGAGCACAGCAGGCCAAGGATATGCTGCACGGCAAGTCTATAACCTCGAGCGACGTCGAGTTAATTGTCGAGATCGTGTCCGGTAGCCCTACTGCTTCTAGACGACATCCAATCGAATCCAACATCTCGGCTCCTTCTAGTGGCCCCTCTTCAACAACGTCATCGGGGGCAGCCTCGCGTCAATCGTCTCGGTTCAACGGAGCTTTTCAGTCTCTAGAGAACATTTCGCCGCCCATGAACGGCATATATGGCAGTAACGAGTTGCCAAACCCCGAATCTAGTGCCCATTATCAGAGCCTCTTCTCCCCGCAGTCACCCATCGGTAATCACCTTACTGAGCGCACGCGCATCTCGGGGAAAACCCTGATTAGTCATGATGCTGCAGAGGACGATGAGACGCGCGAGCTCTTGAAGGATCCAGTCGCCTACGCCGAAAATGGTGCGACGCAGCAGCGAAGAGCTACGGCCCCACAACTGCCGATTACTCGCATGGCTAACTTGTCCCTAAATACAGCAACCAATGGGCCGGCATCCTTGCCGCAATATGGACATGCGAACATGACTCCCCTATCCGCACACGGGAACACCATGTCTCCAACTGTTATGAATGGCGCAAGTCATTCGATGAATTACCAGATGGGCAACCAGCACTATCAGCGCCATAGTAACTTTCCCCCTGTAAACCCCGCTGACCAGAATCCGCCGTGCAATACGCTCTATGTTGGAAATCTCCCAATTGACACTTCTGAGGAGGAGCTGAAAGCAATGTTCTCCAAGCAACGAGGCTACAAGCGACTCTGTTTTCGCACTAAGCAGAACGGCCCGATGTGTTTTGTTGAGTTCGAAGATGTGTCGTTCGCCACAAAAGCCCTTCATGAGCTTTACGGCACACCTCTGCACAATAGCATCAAGGGAGGTATTCGCCTGAGCTTTTCCAAGAATCCCTTAGGCGTTCGTTCGGGTCAAACTCCTGGTCAGACTGGTCCTGGCTCCATGGCGGGCATGAACGGAATGATGGCAGGGCCTGGAAACGGCTTCACGAGCGCTAATGGTCCACCACCGGGCCTTGCAGCTCCCCCTGGTCTGAGTCGCATTGCATATAATGGCGGATCGACGATGTCCAGCAGCGCGAGCACTCCATATTCTTCGGCGAGTTTCCCGACTGCTAACAGTAATGTGTGGAGTAGCCCATTATATAGCGGCCCCCTATCAGCTGGCGGCTCTTCCTCGGCCGTGAACGGTTCCGCTTCGGCCTTTCCCCCCTACATGATGGGACGATAGATAATCATCGAATCGACTATAGATGCATGCATTGTATGTTTTGGAATTGGTCACTGGCGTTTTTGGAAGACATTCGAGACGGGAAGATCGAGTAGGCGGTACACCCGATTCGTACGAGATTCACCCGGTCGACAGGTAGCGAACTTCGCCGACCGTCGCGTTTACTCTGGATCCTCGAGCATGGGATTGCTTGGCTAATGGCTGCATATGTACTGGCATTTGCGAAAGGGGATGGTGGTTGTGCATGGTTTTTTAGCGTTGGCGTCGACATTTTTTTCATTACAATGATTCCCCTCAGTGAACCACCGCGTGGTTACTGATAGCCTGGGAGTTTAGAGTCATCTCGGTGTTCTACACAAGACTTGGTCACAGGAGGCATCTTTTGGTGTTTGTTTCACTTGACATTTTAGCGGGTCATCAGCATTGCGTTTCTCTGTTTCCGGCGGTCGTTAGCGCTGTCGTCCCCCATATATCTGGACTCGAACACATCTGGACGATCTCGCCGTCGGTTTGTTTAGATCGTATCACACGGGTTACTCGCGCTGGCCGAGGTTACGGTGGAACATACGACAGGGAAGGGCGACTCGGTTGTTGTATCACCTATGTTCCTTGTTCTATATCTACAGCATGGTCAAAAGAAAAGAAAATATGGCACACTGAACCACATCCACAAAAACAAAACAAAAGGCGATACCATTGCATTGACCCAAAAACATCTTCGGCGGGGAAAAAGGGCTGGGACTGGTGTCAGACAGGAGAGGGGCATATATAGGTACATTTGGATCCTTCGTTTCTTTGGGAGCTAGGCCGGCTGGTATATGGTACATTTGGTCGGATACTAGGGCAACTAGTGGTGTCGCAAAGCATCTAGCATCTGAAGAGAGGCCGGCATCTGATCTCGGGGGAAAAAGGATTGGCCTCTTGCGCATCGGCATCCCTAACTTGTTAGCATTGACCAGCGTTCTTCCATTCGATCGGCGCATCTACTCAAGAGGTCTCTTTGTTTTTCTCGGTGGATTGATTACACATTGCAATGGGCGGCGGAAAACAGCGAAGGAGTACTTGGAACGGGTTTCAATATTCACAGGGAAGCAGGGCAAGGGTCAGAGATGTGGCATAAGGAAGGAGGCGAGTCCAGCAAGCAAGAAAGAGAGAAAGGGGGTTACGTTTCGAGGGGAGGGGGCGATTTGTTGGACCATCCATCCCATATACCTCTCTGTCATCGTCGATTTTCTTGCCTCCTAATTCGGCATTCCCACGTTCAGGCTGATGGAATCAAGACACGTTCGGTGTCAAGTCATGTTCTATGCAGGGGCGGCGAACAACTATATTTTTTTTCCTTTGCTTTTCCTATCCTGTGTCGTAATTATAGCTAGCGATTTTTAGACGGTCACCTCGATTCACATCCATCCAGAAAGGAAAGCATTTATCATATCCACCCATACTCATATCTCCCATATCTTATCTACTTTATTTTATGTCCCTTTTTCTGCTTTCCCCTTCATACGTTTCTTTCCCATCTCTTGAGTCGGACATCATTACTACATATTATTATACCTTTTTCAAGTTCTTCCAACCATGTAAATCATTAGATGCGCTCCTCTAGTTAAGATCTAATGTGTAACGGGAATTAGGAAGGCGATCCAGGGGACGGGCGGCTATCTCTTATATATTCAGTTGCATATGGGAGCGAGGACTGTGGAGTCGGGCAACGAACGAGCTGGTAGCATGGACGTACGTACCAAACAGGTATGGATGGGTGAGTGGGAAGGTGGATGGGTGGATGTCTAGTAATTCAGCCAGCCAGCAGCCACTGCGAATGGAGTATCACCTGCTATGAACAATCTCTCTAGAATGTGTTATGCTACCTATACCTCTATGTTATGCCGTGTTCCCGTATCATAATGACCCGGAATGACTGCGTTGTATGCCAGGCGATCCGGAAGTAGGGTAGCATCGGACTAGATTTGCCGCGGCCACAATCAACATCCACGTTGATCCCAATGTCCGTAGATGGCACGACAATCCCCGTGTCTGGACGGAACGTCCAGTCGGTCCCACGTGGTGTTGGGGCTCGCTCCGTGGCTAAATCTGCCCTTCATTTTAATCCCGTCTTCCCGGTGGGAATACCGTTCACCTCGCCCAACTTCACTTACTGTAACTTCACTTAACCTCGGTGAGCCTACCCTTCGCTCGTGTTCGTATACTATGTGATGGACAATAGGTAAGGTAAGGCATGTATCGTTACTTTATAAGCTTGAATAAGCTTTAAACTAAAGATGTAACCACGGGATATAGTCTGAGCCGCAACATCCGGTCGACGCGCTCCTCATGCTGCTATACTGCTGCTGACTTAACAGCCCGTAGCGCGGTAAGCACTACTACTCACTCTCTATTCCTCGCCAAACGTGAACTCGGTTCGAAAGGAAGTCTGTCTTCGAGATTTGTAGGTGTAGCGGCCATACGCGAGCGTCACCGTGATACTCGGATGTATTCCTCCTTCTTTCATCTCGTAAACTGACCACTGAGAGGCTAGGTGGTTGCGAGCTGGTATATAGCGTCGATATGGCTTCATTTCGCTTGGACATACGTCTTTGGGTAGTCCCCCTTTATAGCCCTTACATATCTATACCGGCACTTTTGAGTTTCCTTCAGCCATGTGTATAAGGATATCTCTGTTGGTTGCGCGGGAACAACGTGCCGTGAAAGGTAGGCATTTTCGGGGGTTTGTTGTCGCTCATCTCGTTGTTCGACGAGGTTCATAAGTCTCTAGGGTACAAGGCCCAGAGGATTAGGCCTATCTACCTCAGACATTAGCTTTTACTTCCCTGGGCAATTAGAGGGTGGGATGATCTAATCCGTAAGCTCTTCCAGTGATTATCTGTTTATCTGTTTAGGTAAGTACCCGTGGAGCTTCGTGAGTCAACATCCGATGGAACAGGCAAAGTGATCGATTACCCTCCAGCTAGGTTAAGTGCTTACTGTGTTAGCAGATCGGACTGCTCACGTAGTTGTCTGCCCCAACACGAAAATCCATAGGTTATCGAGGTGGAGGATAGCTAAGGTTCTCACTAATACGCGCCTTTTAGTTCGTGGCACACCAGCGGGAGGTATAGGTACCTGTGTCACCAGTCTCAGTCTCTCCCAGGTGAATACGGAGGACTAAACTGAAGATTAAAGGGGGAGTGGCCAGTTGGTAGCATATACATAGGCTCGATCACAAGACATGTCTTGCTTTTCTTACAATCTCGGTGAGAAGGGCTCGTGAGCAGGTATTTTGCCCGGTGCGTCACGTAGGAAGAGAAAAGGATATAGCTGTTTCCCCGGATTAGGGGCCCAAGTCGCGACTCGTGATCGACGCTAGCGCGTCAGCTAGGAAGCTGAAGACGAGGAGAGGAGAGGAGTCAGCGAGATTGAGGCGATATATGCAAATCAGTGGCGTGAGAAGGGCGCGGGAAGGGCGCGGGCGTGTAGGTACAAGACGACTCCTCTTGGTGAGACGCTGACACCTCCCTCGAGTGATGATTCACCGTGAACCATCCACAACCGCCATGGGAGCCTGCGCTACTATCAACTACGGCGTAGATGCGCATGTGACCAGTTCATGGAGTCCCAACGATTTCAAAGGGTCCCTACAAATGAGCTCCGGGATCCAGTATCTATCTAGACTAAGAGCCTAGCCGCCCTCAAGGTGAACAATTGAATTCACACTACTGTATAATTGTTCATTATCCCGTCGATTGTAGCACCAGGTGGCGATCTTCAATAAGTGTAACGCCAGTGATAGCGCTTCAACCTAGACTAGCTCATCGAAATAGGGGTGGGCTGGGCTCTTATTTCAAATCTCCTGACCATCGGACTAAGAGAGAACTATCAAACCTTAACTGTGTAGCTTCTAGTAGTACCCTTTAAGGGGGGAGCACATTGGCAGTATTGAGTCCTAGTCTTGGCGGGTATTTAAAGAAACATATTGGTAATAAATGGTTATATGAACAATTCGCAATATAATATAATTGGCTACGTGGTCGTTCGACGGGGCCAACATCTGCGGATCATCTTGTCAAATTTGCATACCCTCCTAATACGATCTGTGGTGGCCTCTTGGCAACGATCTGCTTAGGCGAATGCGGGGTTTCTCGACGCGAAGAGGGCATACAAATCCGAAGTACGAGATAAACCTTCCGCCGTCGGATTTAGAGATGGAGGAACTTTTGGCTTTTGGACGAAGTCGAATGTGAGAACACGGTTGGTAAGCAGTGTGGTGCAAGTGTTACAGCCTCGTAGATCGGCCAAAAAACTGGCCGACTAACTCGGCGATTGGGGGCTAAACCTATCAACGACCAGAACCCGACGGCGAGGATATTCCGACCACGGAAGGACATTGCGAAGAGGTTGGGTGGCGATAACGTAGGACTTCTGATATCCTACTCGAGATGCAGATGGAATGCCGATGTTCCGTTATATTGATACATGAGATATGTATGAGAGTCAGCCTCGCCAAGATCATGTCATGTACCGTGCGGTACCAATAGTTCCAAGAACATCAGTCTAGGTGAGACTGAGGCTATACTTTCACCTCTTGGAAGGAAATGCTAGATATTGAGCTAAAATTTCCTATTCAAAACTCGTTTCTATGCAGGTTCTCAATCAAACGCAAACGGGGAGCGTCTGTCGTTTTCAATAGCTCGGCCAAGCCAACTGTTGTCAACATCACTTTCAGCCGCAGAGGACACTGATCTTGGTCCCCCCACAGCGAGCAAGTTCAGACGTATCTTAGCAGGACACTAAAAATCGTAGAATTTGAAAACCCCCGAATCTATTGCAAGATCGGAATGCACGATGTGTCGGAGCTCCGATACCATACCCTTAGTGGTATGGCTTGCATGTCACATCATATGGTGGCAGGATAGCGGCGCGGATGCGGGACGATGATAGGCGCCGTTCCTGATTCCTGCGCAATCGGAAACCGAACCGTACGACGGCTCGGAGGCGGATTGAAAGAGAGCATAGCTAGACAAGCCTTGGCCCATCTATCTCCATTTTCTCCATTTTGTGTATGCCAAGAATGCCAGGATGCATAATGCTTCAGTTTTCGAATCTAGGAACCTGGGGCAACTTAGACCTGTACTGATCCGTTGGCTAAGAAAGTCTCGGTCTCGGTCGGGAATGTGGGTTGGATCCAAGATGCAATGGCAGAGTGAAGCTGGCGAGACTCATATAGTACCTCAATTAATGTGCTAGGGAGCCTCAGTAGCCTCGAGGTTGGGAGGTTTCAACCTGCTCGGAAGTGGGCGGAGTGGGGGACCATTACATACTTACTATGCACTAGGACTCCGGGGAGGAGGATTGACTACTTCCGACGGCCTTGCCAACCAGGGTCCTCTCGACAAGCTGGAGTTCCTGACTGGCGGTGGAATCCGCGCCGAGTCGTCATAACGTACGCTCGTATGTAAGAATGGTAAGTTTTTAAGCATATTGTCCAGGTAGCCGAATGAGTGAGGCGCGTCTCTGCAAGTCGCGCAGCTGGTATCCGTCAGGTGATGGCGCTAATCCGCGCAGTAAAAGATCAGGACTCTGCGAGGGATGGTGGTGTCCTCATCTAAATCCGAGGAATCGATGAAGAAAGCACCGATTGCCTTTTCGAGCTTTCGCCCAGATTCAAGGAGGGGAGCATCGAATGCGGGATAGGCCACGCAGCCACGCGCGCTTGATCTATTCGGTGCATCGGAAACGCTCGGATGGAGAGACAGCTGGGTTGCCCAATATTTTCACCGACACGCACTTGTGATAATCGATTAGCAAATGCGATTTGCACCTTTTAGCCCAACCAGAAGCCTGTGCAAGGTTTCGCCGCATTCGAATTAGCCATCCTCCGGCATTGGCGGGCGTACCATCCAGATTTGCCATCTTCACCCGGTGATTTATCGAAATTCGACAATCCATGTTACCAGCAACGGCACAGGCGGAGTGGGAGTGGGAATGTCAGGTCAAGAGAGCGAGAGGAGCGGAGGAATAGCTTGAAAAGCACAAGCACAAACAAATGTCTTGTCCATGCAAGGCCAGCCCGTCTAAACTCCTCTACTGGTGCTTAACTGTCCAATGACGCTGGCTGTGACTTCTGGTTGGAATGAGCCATGCACGCGATCAGATCAAACATACATAGTAGGTAGCATGTCAACCGGCGGCAACGCGAACGCTTCCATCCCTAGCATCCAAGCAGGTTGTTGGTGCGAGCCCGAAAATAAGAGGAGATTAAGCAGCGGTAGTAATGTCTTACGTATTGATTTCAAAGCAGAACTCGGGGGATCCGTAACAGAATAGATAGATTCCGAGGAGTGATATGAGGATGGAATGATGGTCGTAGCACCAGTAGGATGTAAATTGGCGAACCAAGGAATTGATACGGCGCGTCGCTAAGAGACGCGGTTATTCCCATCCGTGGAAGTCTTGGTATTCTACTAGTTCCACGGGGAATGTCTACATGTAGCTTAGAGAGAAGAGTCTGGAGTTACGCAGTTAGGGAAAAGAAAGAGGCGGGAGGATTCAGCAAGAACGGGCTATTGGGCTCAATAATCAAGTTGTTCGTGGGGAATTGTACGACAGCCACATGCACTCCATCCACGGGGTACTACATCAGTGATGTACTGTACGGAGTACATTGGATCGATGTCCTCCTTCGAATGGATGCTGCAGGCGGGCATGTACATGTAGGCAGGTAGGGTCTGCACTGCACTGGGTTCTTAGGTCCGCCCACCAGCGCCCACTAGCACCTACCCACATCCACACACAGCGCCTGCGTCTGCGCCTGCAGAGAGTTGGAAGCTTGCATCTGCCGCCATTACCACCCTATATCTACACGTATCCATGAAAAGGTGTACATCGTGCCCCCCCCAAGCCCACCTAAGCCCACCTAGCCCACCAAAGCCCACTTACCTAGGAGAGCCTAGGAGGAAGCCTAAACAGCCCCAGCACCCTCCTCTCAACACGATACAACGTTAATAAACGCGCCCACACATGCAAAAGGCGGGCCGACCATACGAACAATCTTGGATACGCCTGTACCACAATACAACCACAATACTTTGGCGAAGTCGAGAACTCGCCCATGGGCCGCCATGAGAAGCAAGTACCGACAAACATCACGTTCGACACGACTTGAACCTTCGCCTCAGAGCTACATCGTCAGGAAGGAAGGGGGGCACCAAGACATATAATACATATACTTATTCGGCTACTCCATCCCGAGATTTCTCTTCTCTCTTTCCTCCCAACTACATGAACTCTCTGTTGCTTCAATTGCTAATAATACATACATACTTGCTGCGTGCATCTGCCAACCCGGGCTTTCTAGTCTGTTGCCGTTATCCTTATTATCGTGCATCTTCCAATGTTATCATATCAACTCGTTTATTCCTTCCACTAGTCTAATACCTAACTGAACTGGCCAGGCTGACCGGGTTGCATATCTTTTTTTCCCGCCCTGGTTGTGTGTGTGCAGGCTGCATATGTCATCGTTGTATGTAATGTACTGATGAACATATTGTGTGCTTAGATGTATGCCGTCGCATTTCATCCATTTCTAGTCTATCTTATTACATTATACCCCTCTTTTTTGGCCCCCTAATATTCTTCGATTCTGTGCCTAGTTCGACTATCTGTTTTTTTTTTTTTTTTTTTTTTTTTTTTTACACTCCTCCGCTTTCCCTCGCGCGGCGGTACCGACGAATTTCGCTGCTTCCGATCCCTTCCCTGGTTCGTTGCTTCAAAAAGGAAAGGGGGCCAGCCGCGCTTTTATTTTCGTCACCCCCGCCCCGACTTTCGAACCAAGGCGGCTCTTTATCTGATTGAATTTTTTAAGCGGCTACCTGCCTGCCCGCCCAGACGTCAGTTTATTTGTCTGACGTTATCACCCAGCAAAATCCAGAATAACAATACATAAACATTTCAATCCGCCAAGTTGGATGACGATACCGCCACCGCAAAGCAGCTAAAACCCCCCATCCCAGCCGTTGCTTTGTCGTTTGTCGCGCCAGTGGCAGACAGACACGAGCTGACGGGCTGTCGGATTTCGCCATCGTTGATCAATTCCCGGCTCTGGCGCTTCTGATGCGCCTTTCATGAGATCCGGAGCTTGCAGCTAGCTTGGGAGCTCGAGCTTAGGCCTAAGCTGAAGCTCAGGTTGACGTTGAAACCATGCCGCTGAGACAAGGCCGTTACCAGCCTGCGTGCGTCTCTTCCGTTTGGCTCGATTCTATTTATTCCCATCTACAATAACTCGGGTTGCTGACGTTTTCGCTTCTGCGAGTAGCCGAGAATTCCATGTCGTCGTACTAGGTGCAGGTGAGTGTCGTCATCCCCCCCAGCTTCGATGCCGGATCACCTTTTCCAGGGTCCTGTCAGCATCAAATCTTTTTTTTTTTTTTTTCCTTTTGTTTATTCGTAGCCGCCGCTAACATCTACTAGGCGGTGTCGGGAAGAGCTGTCTTACAGGTAATGCTCCTATCTAGCTGTAACGGATTCCGATTGGGTATCGAATTGAAACGAAACACAATCTATTCAAACCCCATATGCATCATTATCAATTCAAAAGAGTCTCATTGCTGACGGGGTCCTTATTAATTTGTGATAGCTCAATTCGTCCACAACGAATGGATTGAGAGTTATGACCCGACGATTGAAGACTCGTACCGAACTCAGGTGGCCGTTGATGTAAGTGCATCTTGCTCTTCCATCATCCGATTGGCTTGTCGTTAAACCTCTGCTGACACATTCGGACTAGGGTCGTCAGGTAGTTCTGGAGATGTAAGACATCACCAACCATGAACACGATCCCTCTCTCTTTCACCGGAGTACTAGTTGGCTAACTTGAGACAGTCTGGATACCGCGGGCACTGAGCAGTTCGGTTGGTCAACTCACCGAAGATGCAATCTATGCGTGTCGTGTAACCTTGCTAACCCGGCTCCAGTTGCCATGCGCGACCTTTACATGAAAACTGGTCAAGGGTTTCTTCTAGTTTTCAGTATTACCTCAAGTTCGTCATTGGCCGAGCTAGCGGGGCTCCGCGATGAGATCATCCGTATCAAGGACGATGTGAATGTACCAATTGTCATATGTGGGAACAAGGCGGACCTAGAGGACCAGCGGTCCGTGCCACGCACCAAGGGCTTCCAAATATCGCAGAGATGGGGTGCTCCATACTACGAAGCCAGTGCTCGGACGAGGAGTAAGTTGCATTTTACCCAATTCTCGCACCTGCATACATCCTACCCACAATTGAGTTTCTGGGGTCTCAGATCAACCAAGCTGACGCTTTACAGCAAACGTCGACGAGGTATTCATCGACCTATGCCGCCAAATGCTGAGGAAAGATGACGCTGGTGATAACTATGCCGATGAGCAAGATGACAAGTTTGACCCTTACTCTATATCCTACTACAAGAAGCGAAGAAGACGAAGAGAGAAGGAGCGAGATTCGAGTCACCGACCTAGATGCGTGATACTATGACGTGGCCAGTGACATTCACACATGGAGCATCGTATGATGCCAGTGAAGGCCTCTGGAGGTTCGGCTCCGTGAAGCGTATGATCGGTAGTCATGGGGAGGCTTCCTCGGTTCTCGGAATGGTCATGAGTCGAACTGCAGCTGCTTTAGGCTTTGGAAATTTGGGCGCTGGTATAGGTTCTTCGAGCTAGGACGACGAGGTTTCCTACTGCACTCGAAAGGCTCCCCGATTTCATAACCCACTGTGCTTCCGCAGCACTATTCCCGGCCGACTGTTACCCGGTTTATGTTTTCAGCCAATTTCTGGGCGAATATCCTTTTCGCATTGTGGAGCGAGCGTTTTTTTAAGGGACATGGCGGATCGCATGTTCATCATCTCATTGCATCGATGGCATAGCAGCAGCGGCAGCAGCATTATTGATCACGGGGATCAGCAGCACTTACTACAGCACAGCGTTTCCGCTCTCTGGTGTGTAGGAGGGGACTAGGTTATTTCTTGAGTATCATGACGACGATTGTGTTTATGCTTTTTTTCCTTTTTTTTTGGGAGACATCTTTTTACAAGAATTTAACACGGAGCTTGGAGCTTGGAAGATCCGAATTGCGCAGGCAAACCTGTTTCCGAATATTTTACGTATGCTACCTCGTGCCGGGGGAAGTCCATTCAAATAGGCATTTCCAACTGAGAATATATATACCCCCTCTGCTGTCGAAATACTCGATATTCGTCGTTTAATTGGGAGGTGAATGAAGTGAATCTTAACGATATCATCCAGGCCGGGTCATCTGGAGATTATAAAGGTCAAAGGAAGCCCTGAATCTCGTATTCTCTGGTCTTCGTCATCATGCAGCACCCGTAATATACCTTTTATACGCCCGTCGATGCTATTCCTAACACGTTCTTGATACCATGTGAAAATACCGTACACAGATACGTATTGATGCAGCGATCGACAGTGAGATCGGCACCAGCATCAGCATTAGCATCAGCATCAGTGCATGGCGAGTTTAGCGAGTTTATTTAAAGTGCCTACCTGTTACTTTCCCCACAAGCTTAAACTACACATATGTATAGAGATGATTAATAGGGGAAAGCGGATTCGCAGAAACCTAGGTTAAGGGTCTCGAATTTCCCGAATACTCCTCATTCCGTCTCCGCTGCGTTGGCGTATGATGGCTATCTCGTAAACTCTGTCCTTGATCGTTTTAGCTAGCAACTTATAATGTTATATTTATCCAATTCAAAAGTAATGTGATGGGGAAGTGAATGTCACTTATTGTGGAGGTGCTTTACAGTCTCAATGAGGTTATCCTCAGTCCATCTTGCACTCTATCTACCCACTTCTACCTTTATTGGGCTTTCAGGATTTATAAACGAAATCAACCTTGCACCTCATTGTCAGAATGGTATAAAAGGCTGGATTGGTACAGCCTAGCGAAATTGTATAGTTACTACTAGCATCTTATGAGTATTCCCGATGTGTATCGTTAGGCCTTGGGACTCGATATATCAAGTGGCCATCTCATCTCCTTTTTTTTCCCTCCTTACATTTCATGGCCAAGTCAGGAAGAGGAGCCTAGAAGATATCACAGACCCATACGTCATATCACATTGATATATTCGATTATTTATAGGATATGGAGCCCTTCTCCGAGTGAGAAGCGCATCCGTGGATATCGTTGATATGGCACGCCGGTTGACTCGCTACCTTGCATGACGCCATCATCTGCGCCCACCATATGGTCCCTGGATTTCCATGTTGATGCACTACCTACGGCAATGCTGATGCCGCAAGGTCTCCTTCCATCATCCAGTGACTCTTGTTTCGCGTTCCAGTGGAGCCAGCGATGTACGCATGTCGAGCGATGTTGAGAGTAGCCTGCTTGTATTAGAAGGCTAGCCGAATAGCAAAGTCGTGAAACATCGATGTCGAGATTGCCATGTTCGCGTACAACGGAATGAGCTCCATGTCGTCTATTTTCCTGTCATACCGGAAATCTAGTTCGGCCAACCGGATTCCTGAAACCATAGTCGCAAACGACCGGCCTTTCTAGTGACAGATAGTGCGCCGCTACCCATGAGAAAGGCTAAGCAGCCCTGGTGGTATGATAGTCTAGCTCTGCTGATGCAGGTAACCTAGGAAGAGCTAGCGAAATCGGTAGTTCAGGAATTCGTAGATCTTGCTTCTAGGTATCGTTGCAGGGTCTTTCGCTGAAGGGCACGCTGTTCCTTGACGACCTCCCATAACTCCTCATTCTCCTTCCTCAATTCCTGGTCGCCGACGCTGTCCTCAGCCGGTGCTTGGAACGCAAGGATGGCTTGTTCTAGCGCGTCCCGGGGCAGCCCGTTAGATTTAAGCATCTTGCTGAACCTTGTATCCTCCACCATATCGGTGTCCAGCTGGGAAGTGAAGTTGTAGCTCCGACTTCCGAGGAACGGCTTGACGACCGTCACAGGTTTAGTAGGCCGCGGGGGCGGAAGTGGGGAGACAAAGACAATGTTCGTGGCGGAAGCATTGATGTTTGCTAGTTCGGTGGAGTCGGCGCGGCTACTCAGGTCCCATCGTAGGATCTGGCCTTGTGGATGGCCCGATATTAACACCGTGCCGTCGTAGTTTAACGCCATGCATGACGCCGGTCCCGCCTCCTGGGGCGTGGCGCCGAAAGCGGAGGAAACCTGGACAGCCGTAGAGCTTTCTTCTGCGCTTTGGGGGCCTAGCAGTGCCTTCTCCGCAAATAGATCGATTGCGTACAGCGAGCCGTCCTCGGAGGAAACGTAGATCGCCCGTGCACACGGGTCGAGCGACAGACAGAGAGGGGAACTCGGGAACAACAAAGTCCGCAAAGCTATGCCAAGTTGGTAGTTCCAGACGATGCAGGATTTGTCCTTGCTAGCTGAGACGCATATGTTCGTATCTGGATTCACACTCTGACCTACAGCAAGAGACGTAATAGCAGCTCTATGATTCGATAGAGTCTCCAGGGGTTCATGCTCAATGGTCGAGTCGAGCTCCAGCAAGCGGGGAACGGACCAGACATGAACATTTGAATCATCTGACCCCGTGATAAGGTGATATGGTGTAGCTGCAATGCAGGTCACTGCTTGGACATGACAAGCAGGAGTAGTCACTTGCCTGCCTGTACAGATCTAGTGGAGGAATTAGTAAACCATGGTAGGGAGGGAGTGGGCGGCCATCTGGGCGTCTCTATATCAACTAAACTCACCTCCCATACGATGAGTCTCCCCTCTTGAGAACCCAGGAACAGCACATCATCTTGCAGAGCTATACTCCGGATGCGCTCGGGGAAAGTGACTAGAGCTTCTTGGTTGCCCTTGGCCCTTGAGTAAACATGTACCGTTGACTTCTCTTCTTGGGCCGCAAACACATGTGTGTCGCTCACAGCTAGGCAATTGCGAGGGGCAGAGCTTTTCTTGAACGTAGTCGTCGTAGAATGGCTCGGATGGAGTGTATGCTCATAGATTCCGGCATGTTTGGCGATGGCCGTGTTATTGGCCAGCGGCGGCCCAGCCACAGATACGAAGTAGCTTTCGGTCAACATGGCCCGTTATTCACCTAGGTAGTCTCGTGATCGTCCTGCTTGGTACGGAATATGATCAAGGGGAGTTATTGAGCTACGGCAGCTGTCGAAACGCCCAAGAGGTATAGCCTATAGCCGGCTCTTGTCGGCGTGTCAGAATTGGCCAGAGCTCCGCTGGTATACTACCGGAACATGGGAGCTTGTCTGAGGACTGTGCACGCGACTGGTCGTTTCGTCTCTGATGCTCTTTTCGATGTTGTTTCCGTCATATTTTTTTTTCTTTTCCCCACAAAATCCTATTTGCAAGCTTCTGTCTGACAGCCCCACTAACATGCAGACAGCTAAAACGTCCCATGCAGGCGGTGCATGGCCTGCTGGGTGTGGTGGGGTCGGCAGTGCGGCGTAGCCTCAGGCCTTGGCGTTTTAGGGACTCAGCAGGGGTTTGCGGGGTTGAGCTTGCTCACCTTCCAGCCTCCGGGGGGCTGGGCACCTTCTGTCTTCGAGTCTAGAATCTGGAGTTACACACACCGCGATTCTTGTCTGGTAGGGGGTACCTTCTATCTTCCGTAGCACATCAATGGTCGCGCATCTGTACATGTAGCTCCAGTTATTTTATACTCTTGTTGCTACTTCCCTACGTAATGCGTATAGTAGAAGTGAAGAGCAAGTGCAGCTTTGAATTACATCATTCTCATAAGACATACCGCCGGGTACCACCTGCGGTCAATCGAATCGAGTTCCATTGTCCGCTTCGTTCAGTTTGTAGATCGAATAGTCAACTTCGAACCCACTCGTACCGTACTCCGTCACATTTGGCATTGCCACTCTATCACGACTATTTTAAAGGCTTCAATAGCTTCCCGACTATCCATACTCATGTTCCAGATTCCGTCACTCCTTCGCCTACTTGAGTACACACCATTACGTCCGACAAACTGGCGGGTGACTGCATGTCTTGGAGCATCGAGAAGCAATGTGGATTCGTAAACCGGGAACTGAAGCTTCGATGACGGCTGCATACCTCGCAGGTCCTTTCCAATTGATTTCAAACTTGTGCCCGAAACTTTCATCAGAAACCGAACCCGAAGCTGTTGCTATCCTGCCGTTCATGTATCCTGATTGGACGTTGTCTCCTCTTCCCGACAGCGGTCTTGGTTATCGGAGGCGTTAACGCCTCAGCTTGGGAGCTACCTATAGCAGCTAAGCAGCTAAGCAGCCAAGACTAAACCCAAGGGACTACGCTAAATCCTACGACTGATGATAGCGCTGTAGCATGTCTGAGGTCCGTGAGCGGCCAATCCCACTTCGAAGCGCCTTCAGCCTCGAAAACAAGGTGGAGTATAGGCTGCACAATGATGCATATGTGCTCCCGCGTCAGCCGTTTACTGTACAGGCTGCAGCTGAATGGGGCAGCAAGCTTCAAGAGCAACGTGGTCACCCGTCTGTCGTGTCGCTTGTCAACAACCAGTATCAGGCACCATTATTCGACTGGATAGAGCTCTTGTCAAGACGCAGGGGAAGACAAGAACGGGCAAGACTTGATCCAACCCAGATATGGCGACCAGAGGTAGGGTTAGCGGGCCTATTGCCTATCTACTTACTCCGAATGACCTAGGTAGCTATACAACTCCATCATAAGGCCCACCGTCCGATCTCCTCGCTACCTGTCTAGGCAGCTAGGGGTAGACTCTGGAGGTGTCCAGGTGTCGCTTTGGCCTCGGAGTTTTCTTTCGATCGACCGTAAATGTCTCTCCAATCCATCATTTCAATAGTCAATCTTGCGACATGATTAACCTTCTCCAACCAAGGGCCTGACTCTTGTCAGTATCGAATAGCTCGTCAGAAAAGTCTCCGGATCAGGAACGCTAAAAATATGGTGCCGTACGGACAAGACGGAGTAATCGATTGGCTGATTAGACTTGGATAATTTCCAGAAAGAGCCACAGCGTTGCATCGTGTCAACTTGGCATATGAATTTGTGAACAGCTCAATTAAAATGGCTGATTGGTTCCTGACAGGACAATGCTATGGTCAATACTACCCTAGAAGCGATCCCTTGGCGAGGAGATCGGATGGCCAATTCACAAAACGTCCAAGTGTCAAGGAGTCAACAATGAGTCCCCCATGTGGGAAAATACCACATGGGCTTGCTTTTTTTCCCATGCTGATGGAGGGTTGTGTAGAAGGCATGTCTCAGGCCAAATGTCTGTCATACCTCGGATTGCCGTGACTCGCACGGAGGGTGGCGCTTGTGTAAGCCATCACGACAACGGCATCGCGAGGAAGAATGACATGTTTCTATCTCTTTCTCACCGTCGATAATAGTTAGGGATGTGATGGACTGAGGTCCCACACTTTTTCCGCATTCCTTTTGGCTCTGCGACCCTCTGCGACCACTCGCCTGCGCAGACACACCCCTGGCCGTCCAGGGTCCATGGACTTCATCTCTTAAAGTAGAATTACGAACACCACCTACGTACGAACACTGCTCCATTGTATCCATCCATTACTACGATCCCTGTCTAACGCGCTCAACTTTTCCCTGGGTTCTCTAATCCACTTGGATTTTTGAACCAGCTTCGCACGACGGCTTTTGTTGTTGTCAGCTTCCTACCGAATTTCTTCGACATCGTTTTGGGAATTGTGTTTTTCTCCCTTTCACCGACCTGCTAAAAATAATAATGCCACGAATTGGACTAGTCCGGAATATTGCTTCTTGGTAGATTTCGCATAATAGAAGCGAGAAAGGTTCATGTAGGATATTTCGCCCTCCGACCCGACCTCCCATTCCCCTGCAACGCCACCAACCGATCATTTCGGACACAGCAACGAACAGCAACGATGGGGGACTTCGAACCCCTCATGGACTTCAATTTGCCGGAGCTTTTGGCGGTGGACTTGGAAGCGTCGAAGGAAGTTTTCAAATCGAGAAAATTAACTGCTGGCGCACCGGCACCTGCGTTGGCGGACGATGGGACCAAGAGGCGATATTCGCTGCAGGACAGCTCGTTGAGCGCTGCACCTTCGTCCTATCAACTCGACGTGATGTCGAGAGCCAAATCGCTACAAAACGTGCACGAGAAGCAAGCACAATTTCTGTCTATGGGCCAGAAGTCACAGCAAAATAGTAGCGATTCTGATACCGCCAGCAGTGAATCATCGGGCGGATTGATGCCCCCATCAGTTGCCGGGCGGGATGCGTCAATCACCACAGCCGCCACATCAGTGACTTCCGAAAGGCTGGACCCACCACATCAATTGAAGCTTTTAATACAAGACAAGAAGCAGGCTGGCGAAAGCTGGATGGATTTTGACATGGACGATGCGACTTCTCCAGATCGAAGGCACAACAGCATGATCAACATCCCGTCGCCTGTGCAGTACCTTGCTCTGCGGCATGACCTGGATGAATCAAGAAGCATGTCTTTGAACTCTGCTGTTCCTCGCCCCAAGTTGACCGGGCCCTCACCGGCGTCACCCGCCAGCGTTAGGTCTTCACGAACTGAGGGTCAACAAATCCACATCAAGCCTTTCTCATGTCCCACTCCACCCCCAAAGCGACAGTCTTCTTTACTACACCGCAATTACCCAGTACTACCTCAGATTAATGTTTCTTCGTCTTTGCAAAGTCCCTCGAGCCAACTATCGAAGCAACCCGACGGTGTGGCGTCGTCTCCGGAACGAAATATGCCCTCTTCAGCGCCGCCTCGAACGTTTGGTGGCGAGTTGAACGAGAATGATGTCGATGCAAGAGTTGATGGTAGGACTGACTTACCCACTTCTGATTTTCACTATGGAAGAGATGATGCTGAGCGATTCCCACGCACAGAAAGCTCCCAGTTAGAGATTGCACCGGCAGGGATTGATGTTGAATCTTGGCTAGAGTCGAGCGTCGACAACTTTCCCTATTACGCTCAAGGTAAAGCCGACGGTGGACACGCGCCCTTACCCCTTCCACCCGAGGTTATCGACACGCTACGAGTCTCAATAGCATGTTTCCCAGAAACAATGCTACAGTGCTCTAGTCTTTCTATCGAGACCATACGCAGTCACTCTAGGAAGCTCAGATACAAGACTGCAAGCTCTGTGAGCCTGTATTCCGAGTCACCTGGATCGGTGGAGTCACTAGAGCAGACCAAGCAGTCGAAGTGGAAGTGGTTACCGCTCAAGAGACAGCCGTCGTCTCCCACGCAGATGCCACCTAGCCCACAACGAATGGGTTTCGCAGAGGGTGCTTACAGCCCGACATGGCCCAAGAAACCAGACTGGACAGCGATTCAGAACCTCTTCCCCACAGGATCTGACTATCTTTGCGACGCCCTCTACGCGCATTTAGTGGCGTATAATTACATCACCTCCATGTGTCCGCGATCTGCGCTTGTTAACCCGACTTCGCGACCCACCTCCAAGTCCTCGGCGGCCTCGGATATTAGTCTCGGCCTGTCGGTTGATCTCCGCACCTCGATCGACATACGTTCGTCTACGTCGGACGGCACCACGATTCCGCTAAAGGCAGCGAGCTTGCTCGGCCTACAGGACGACCCCAATGCACCTATTCCCGAGCCCCCTTCGTCGCGATGCAACACGCTACGCAGCAAGCGCTCTTTCTTCGCGACGCCCAAGTCCGCCGCTTACTACGAGAACGCTAGACCAACGACAGCAGGAGGCTTTGGCGGTCGCCGTCCAACGCTACCCGATCATAACGAGCAAGTATTAAGAGATCTGCGACTAGGTCTCGCAAGGTGCATCTCAAGGCTTGTCGCGACGTTGCGGATGAGCAACGGCGGTCCAGGTCCCGGTGCCGATAACGGACAGTCGAAGCGCGAGGAAGACCCCGATTTTATGCGAGCGCTATGTGAAATAGTGCGCCTTTCTGAGGAGAGGTACATGTAATAGGATCGCATATTCGCACTTACACTACAAAATAAGGGATCGACCAGCTAAGCTACATGCACCTGCACACAATACAACAAATAAAGAGAATATCTCTCTACCAGGGAAACAGTCCCTACGAACTAAAAACAGAATAAATCGCCCTCGAGGCATCGGTCGCTCATCCATTTCGATCGTTCTATATACCCCAAGGAAGTTATCGGACACCTACGGAGGGTTCTTTACTACTTGTTTCTACCTATATGTTTCTACGCCATCCGTTCGCTCCGAGCAATAATAACGGCACTATACGATTTTATTAGCCATCGCGTTACTCCCTATGTACGTCATAATGCGATTTTGATTCATTCCCGCTCCTATTCATCTAGGAGACGAAAGACGACTTAGGGGAAGGTGGAGGGCAAAGGAACCTCTGATACATGTTGCACAAGAGCAGAACGAAATTACTTAATAATCCAGGACATTGGAATGGCATTACGGAAGGCATGCATGCAACATGCCGCACGCACACACACAGACGCAGAGGAACATGGTTCAGGGGGGAGGGGGGACATATTCATAGATTACTGGATACCTTCTTCAATGTACGGGCGTACCAGGGGGACGGAAAATATGCGGCGACAGGAGTTTTACGAATATGGCTTTTCTACTACTACATACCCCTACCTACTGTCTTTCTCTTATAGGACCCATCCTTGACGCGAAATGGAGTCAAGGGATGGGGGGGAGGAGGTCGGAAGTTTCCGTGTAACAATGATTACATAAAACCGATTTCTAATGCGTTCGTTGCCCGTTACTTCAATGTTACCTACTTCCAGTGTTCATTAGAAGGTATCTCCTCTAATATACCTATCCAATCCATTCACCACCGTTCAACACCAACATGCGCCAGAGAGAAATTAGGTAGAGCTGGTAAAGGAAATGAGTATGAAATTGAACATTACGACGTAATGTTATTATTCTTGACATCTCACAACTCATTTATCAAATTCACCACGGGCGCGCGACCACCCCACCCCCCTGGTCTGATATACCCCAACTAGGCAAGGTAAGCATGGGCTTAATGACCCGAGAACGGGTATAGCAGAGAGCTATTATACATGTTAGCGCCGTTCCGGTGTTCTGGGCGAACCTCGCGAGGGTGCAGGATACATACATACACATGGATGGTAGGTAAGGTAATGTAATGTAGAATCTTACATGTGTATCTTACCTATGCAGTCCGCTTAATGCAGCTAAGCTGTTAGCTGCTAGCTACGAGGTAGCTTTAGGAGAATAATGAGATGATTGCGTCCGAAGATGCCGGGGGTAGGTAGGTAGGCCCTGTATATGCCTTATCACATGGCTCCAACCCATCACGGACTTTTTTACTCCACTATGAGAGAGGTATGTATCCGTATCCACGTCCTTCACGCCGCTAGAGATACGGAGTAGAACCCAGAGCGGCACCAGCGCCAAATAAAACGTCGAAGAAACAATTATCGCCTATAGCGTACCACGCTCCGGGGTTCTTTTGCTTTTGATCTTCAGCGCTGTTGGGGAATAACGGACTGACTTACTCACAAGGCGCTGTAGGTGGTCGCTGATGAAACGTGTTCCGGGAACAACCGTGCACACACACGCGCGCGACCCGGCCCCTGTTCTCTAATTGCTTCGTAGTACAGACGAGGAGGTCGGGGTAGGTAGGCATCATACAACATGTCCTGTTTAGTGTAGGCATGTAATACCATGTACATATTATTATTAGTGTATGCGTTACGGTAATAATCAGAGCACACTTGGGAGGTAGCACCACTAGCAGACCTTGATATCCAATCCGTACATATCCTGTGACACCGTAACCCGTAACCCCCATGCCTCCGTGGTATGTAATATCCACTTGTACAACATCCCCAATAACTTGAACGCCACCCCGAATATCGTGTACGCCAAAGCATTACCTAGTCCCGGTGCCCAGAATCATCAGCCCGTCAGCCCGTAAGCCTGTAGTCCATTGCTCATCATGTAAACTCCGTCGACTCGTCAAATGGATACCTATCTCTCAGCGCGCCCCCAACCTGCCCCTTCTCCGCGAAATCCTCCATGCCCGTGAACCCGCTCGACGTCCGCGTTGTTGTTGGCCATGACACGCTGCCTCCTTTGCTATCGGGATCGCTTGGAGGGTACGGCAGCGAGCTGCCAGATCTCTCGACACCGCGGTGTGGTAGGTGATCTACCGTTGGTGTAGCCAGTCGGCCGTGCATCTTGAATGTTTTGGCGTGGGCGTTGCTAAGTCCAAGCAAGCCGGCCGTAACGAGCAACAGGACCATGAAGATGATAGAGCCAACCTGTGTCATGTTGCCACTTAAGGCGGCAACCATGTATACGATGAGCTTAGCTGCCGCCTCGAGGTACCCGTCAAGGTGTGTCTTGGCGCGCAACCAGGACGTAGTGGTAATGGCCTGGAGATCCTCTGCCATGCCGCGCAGACAGACTGATCTGCCATGACCTAAATCGACGAGGTACTCCGTTAGGATGCTACTGACGTCTGAATTCGGCGGCGGGTTCTCCGGCGGCTTTGAGCGCTGTTTGATGACCCAGATGTTGAGGAGCCGGGATACCATAAGAGCAAGCAGGGACGCCACGCCCCACCATTCGCGTAGTAGGATCATGAATACAAAGGCCGCGATGGTGAGTACCGGGCTAGCTAGGTACAGCACGTGCGAGACCCAGCCTAGGTCGGCGCCCTGGTCTGCCCAAATAGTGGCCCGCTGGCCCTGCCGGCGGCCCCCAAAATAGTAATCCCGTTCGGGCATCCTCCCGACATCGACTGTCACCCTCCGCCCTGCTAAACCGACGCGCTCGAGATAGTGCCGGGTCGCCGGGTTGGCAATGTTGTATGTAGACGTGCGGCCCTCGTAAAACTCAACGGCGCTGTAGGACGTGGTGTGGCCCGTGAGCGCGTCGGCGGCCTGCTGGTAGTGCAGGCCAGGCGCCAGGAGCAGGGCGTCGAGCCATGACGAGCCACCTACGATGCGCGTGCGGTTTGCGATGGTACCGAGGTCTGCGAGTGCGAGGAGGCCTGAGGCCGAGAGCTCGAGCCCTGGGATGGGGGTTTGAGACCAGTTGGGGAATTTGGCCCCGCGTTTTAGTACGGTCTAGGCAAAATGTTAATAGCGGGCATTAGACGGTCGACGGGAGGGCCGCTTTGGAGTGGTCTTGACGCACCTCCATTTCCACCAGTATACTGCCACTCCAATGAAGCCCCCAGATCAAATTCACTGTAAGTTCACCAGTGACGGTGGAATTCGATTCGGTGAATAGAGAGCATCACGCTAAGGTGATGCGGAGGGGTACTCAGGATCCAGAGCTCCGTAGAGTCGGCTCAAGCCCAGAACTAAATAGGGCAGCCTTCCTCCCTTCAATGTGAATCATAGCTGTGCGAAAGGGTTGCAACAGGGCACAAGGCTCTGGCTACCCCTCGCTGATCAGTAGGCTAGGCTGTTGTCGAAGCAACCAAAAGCAGCTCAACATGTGAAGGATCAGGCACAGATCGGCCAATGGCGTGGCGGAGGCGGCATCACGAGCGCCAACCATCGTACCGCAGGGAGATGATTACACCCTCCCGGAGCGAGAGACAGCCTCGCTTCCGTAGCATTTCTGACGATAAGACTCAGATATATGTCTTGGCGGACCTCAATTCAGAGGCAAATGCGTCTAATTCGTGTAATTGGTGAAACAAAGCCGGGGAAAGCTCTTTGTTAACCTCCAGGACTCTGAACTCCGAGTGGAGGGCGCTAGATTTTTAGCTGCATGCTCGCTGTGACAGCTGACCTATGGCCACTAGAACCCACACTGGAATTGCCCAATTTTTGGGTTAAGCTTCCAGGCTCACCCTGCAAATCACGGGCTATTTTAAGGTTGGGCCAATTGAGCACCTTGAAGCGAGCACTGCCCTGCTCTCTGCTCTGGGGTTAGCGCCTGCACGACCTGCCCAGGCGGGATTCCACTGAAGGCAGTTGCTCACTGCCGGAGCGAGACGGACCGGATACCAACACAAGCTGTTCCTAACCCACGCCCTACGCTATCGATAAGAGCTCCCAATCCGATAAGAGCGCCGATCCCCCGTCATCCCATAGCTTCTATAATCCAATAATCCGTAGACGTCTCATCTTCTTCCTAATCATCAACTAGCATCACCCGAAGCTGCAGATCTCGCACGGGAACAGGCATTAGTTAACATGACTTGACACCAACATGGCGCCTCCACAGTCAGAGCCGGCCTATACGGTCTTCGTTAGACTTCCATTTCCTCGGCGTGATTTCGTTGATCCGCCGCCTGTACGTAATTCAATTCATCTCTGGCCCATTTGACCTTCTCGTTCAGGTTAAGACGTAGCAAGCTAACATGGATCAAGGCGAACTGGGATTCAGCCAAAGATGAACGTCTATGGAGCATCGTATCTATGTCCAGGACGGAGATGGACTGTAAGTTAGATTGTACCCATAGTCCAGCTGCACGCGTAGTAACTAATATATTTATATTAGTGAATAAAGTGTAGGTGCCAATTACCATTTCCCCAGAATCATTCCTTCGCCAACTGGTTTCACACAGCGCGGACCAATTCGGAGTTACCCCAGACTTCCTCTTCCAACAGATCGCATGGCTCACCGAGCGCCATACCTCCCAAATCCGAGCGCAGATGCGCAAGGCTGCGGCGGCCGCCAAGGGTTCGTCAGCGCCGTCACCTCAACCAGGCCCCGAGGGTCCATTCACGGCCGAGCCTATGCGACGGACCGGGTCCGGCGATAGACCGACTCGAGCACCATCAGCCTTGTCCATTCGGAAGGACTCCCCACTACCTCGCAACGATGGCAGCGTCCCCGGCACACCGATGAGAAGCACCCCCCGACCAACCGCAACGCGTACATCTTCGTCGAATACAGCAGTCTATACGACACGCAACCTAGGGGGTAGCGGCAAGGCTCCGATAAAACAAAGAGGCGATGATACACAGCGACGACGCCTGTCCTCGCTTCCCATCGCGACCTCCGTCGATGACGAGCAGGAACCTGACCAGCGATCACCCTCGCCCGGACCAGCCGAGTCAAGCGATTCAGAAGCCTCATCCTCGGACTCAAATCCAGCACAATCCAGAATCATCCGCCGACCGCCGCGCTTCCAGGGCAACAACGACGCCGCATCCTCCGCCGACGAAGACGCCGAACCGGCTTTCCTGCCCTACAACCCCCAGTCAGCTGGAGGATCAAGCGGACCACACGATCTCGGCGCCACCCTCCGCGGCAACCTCCCACGGGACTATGCCAAGCGGCATTCAAAAGGGTCGTCTGGTAGAATCCACCGTTCCCAGACCTCCGACTCCTCGACGTCGACTAGTTCCACCCCGCATAGAGGTCCCTCGGATCATACCCGAGGCGGTGGCCCGCTCTCGCCCCGGCGGACCATGGAGCTGGCGGGACGCAGTCCTGGTGCCAAGGGCAAGGGTTACTCGCGCGACAGCGACGGGACGCCTAGTATGGGGAGTAGTTTCAGTGATCTCGATGGTACTAGGTCCACCTCTCCTTTTTATCTTGTAGAGAAGAGTTGCTAATGAGACAGATGCATCGGTGACGCAATCCGCTCTGGAAGAAGCGCTTGCCAGCAAGATGCAGGACGGCACCATAGGTAGTCTTAGGGGGACTATCAGCGCCGCGTTTAGGAGTAGCAGATACCTTCCAGGAGGGACCAATCATTGAAGGAAAGCGGACTAGACTTGGCACTCTCTCTCTTTATTCTTCTTCATTCTTGTACTTTCGATGTTTCTTTGGGGGATTTGTTCACGCAATTGACTGGTCATGACTAGGCACCAGGGCTACATGGATTGGCACGCGGCATCTACGGCGTTTAGGATTCCCTATCTGGCTTGATAGGTAGGGAGGCAGGCAGGCAAGCAGGTAGTTTGGAGATTGGACTGTTTGCTTGTAGGCTAGATATGTATATCATTGCTCATGGTATCGCTAGACGAATCGATCTCCCGTGTCCCTTACACTATTATGGTTTATAGTACTCGCCAACATCATGCCTTCGTCCAGTCCAGTTCGAAAAGGCCACAAGCCTGCCCAACCACCCACACCCAACCACGCTCCGTCCATCCCCAGTCCATCCCCAGTCCATCCCCAGTCCCATGGAAGCCGTAAATGCTACCCCATCCAAGACAATTTATGCGGATTACTTTCCGAAGCTGCTTTCAGCTGAGCTACACACGCACGCACAAGCCTCGAGAATCGCTCGCCTCCCCTTCCAAATTTGATTTCCGCATACCGTCGCTTTTAGCGTCTCATAATAGCTGCCCCCTCAGAAGCTTCCCGCGCCGTGTATGTCATGGCAGAGCCTCTGAGGCTATGCGTGGACTATCGCGGTCTCAACGGAATGGCCATCAAGAAACGCTACCCTCTACCCCTTATATCCGAGTTTCCTGACAGATCCCCAGGAGCGAAAACCTTCTCCAAGATGACCTAGATACCTTCCCGTCGGATGAATAGGAAGATAATCCATTGCCTGGGCAACAGCCCCGCCTCTGGCAGTATTGGAGATAGATCTCTTGGCCTGTAATCTTGCAACCTAACCAAGAATACAACAAGCCTCATACCACGAATTTACCAGGCCTGACTGTTGTACAGTTGCGGGCCCCGAATCCCGGAATATCAGGCCAGCCTCGGTCACAAGAAGACAGATTAATAGATGTGCGAATAAGCCGGTGTCGTTATTGCTCTCATGGTAGCTTTACTCCATTTAGTTTGATCAGTAAGGTTGTGTCCACGCCTCGCCAATTATGGCTTCGAGTCCAAGGAGAGAATAGATAGGAGAATAGGATTGCCGACAGCACGAGACGACAACTCGGCACAAGAGACAAAGATGTAATAAATACGGGAATAAGTCGATGGTTTTGTTGCTCGCAATCTCAAGGAAGCATGGTTATTCATGAGATCCTCTTCTTGCTCGGTCCTGTATGCTTGCGCCGACGTCTCCAGTGGACCTTTGCGAGACAAGAAGCTCCGGGCCGCTGGTAAGGTAACGAACAAAGTCTACGACCTGGTCTAGCGCACGGCAAGCCCATCGCAATACGCCCCGGGCCTATCCCTTTGCGACCCCGATTCGAACGACCATAGCGATGGCTGGGTGAAGAAAGCATTCTCGGCGGGTGTGCGCACGCCTCAGGAAACAACGGCAAGCCGTGCGTGTCGTTCTGCAGAAACACGTATGCTCCAAGCCAGGCGCATAAATACAGCGAGGAATTTGCAAGATGGCCCAGAAAACGGATGCGCAGAGCACTTCTTCTGCTAGCAAATCTCGCCTCCTCAAACAGCATATCGATACAGTCCACCTAGAGGAACGCCCTTTTAAGTGCGATGGATGTAGATGTCAGGATTCGGATACTTCGGGTCTCGTAAGGGATACCTATGACAAAGAAGTGTCTAGTATGTATACCCGGCCGTCGGCCGGATAGTTTAGAGCTCTTCGCGCAACAACGTTGTTTCATCCCTCATCCTATGGTCGGCCTTATGACAGTAGAAAAGGCGTTTGGTAGAAAGGCACATGCGTCTTGAAGGGCGCAAAAAGCAGAAGTAAAAAAAAAAAAAAAAAAAAAAAAAAAAGAATTATAGACATAAGAAAGGATATTGTTGTGATGATAATATTCGTATATATAGAGCGGTAACCTCGTTCGAGGGTTTCCGGGTAGTAGAATGGAGAGCAAAAAGGCAAATAGCAAGAGTATGGGGGGACAGGCAAACTAAATACCTAGACACTCGTAGGTACGGCGAGGACTTCAGTTTGCTCGCGTACGGGTAAATATGTGCCCGATGTGATAGCTACCTACTGGTCCTGCAGCTCTCCTGCAGCTTCTTTGTTGGGAAGTTCGGAAGGGACACATCTAAGACACGGGTATAAAGATAATATGGGATACCTCTTAGGCATCTTATCTAGGCGGAAGCAGGTTTCATCGGTTGTGGCAAAAGGGATATGTGATAAGGTAAAAAGGCGTTTGATTCTTGGTGGAGTGGAACGGATGGGAAGGATGGAGAAAGTACTGCTCACTCCATCGATGATCACCAGGGCGTTTGTATGGCTTCCAATACAACTCTGCAGGATTTATTAAGTGTGAAGCAAAAGCAGTTTGCTGATGTCTGAGACCAAGACACATTACACGGAGTCTCCTAGAAATCTTCTACTTCCAGTGAAGAGTAAAGGAAGGAGTCTGTATAGCAACAAAAACTTATTGATCGGGTGTATTAAAAGAAGTAACAGGTATTGCTTGCCTATTGCGTTTCCATAGTCTCGTGATAGTGGTGCAAAGTATTGAGGCTCCCTCTAGAACAATGGAAACTACATAGCAGAACCAGTAAGAACAGCGGTCTCTGATCAGGCACAACTCTCAAGTCACAAACGAGTTCGTGGGTCAGAGCAGTGTTGGAGACTCTGTCATTAACAACTGGTAGTGCATAGCGCAAACGGCAGCAAGAACAAGAACAGGAACAAGAGCAAGAAAAAAAAATCCCTCCCAAATCAATTCTGGGTTCCTTCAACGAAGATGCATAGAACTCATCCATTCCATCTCAACCCTTTTGCAACTGGGGGACAAATAGAAAACCTTCTCCTTAAGTCATTTCCATGCGAAACGTAGCCGAAATTAAGAAACAATGCTAGGGTTATCAAAGAACTCCGCCAACATTTCATTGATCTCTTCCCCCGATGGGCTCAGATCAGAAGAAGAGGGATCGTGTAGTGGTGCTGAAACATCGTCATGTAGTACTTCGACTAGTCTGTGTAGGTATCCCATGTGGGGAGGCATCGAATCCATCAACCACCGCAAGGAGGCGGCCATACCCGCTAAGAGCATGTGGATTGGGTCAACCTTCGCGCGAGCAGGTGCTTAGGCACGATTTGCTATCTCGTGCTCCTCGACCGCTAAGTAGAAATTAAGTGGTTAGCGGGTTGAGAGTGAATAGATTTTATGTGGAATTGGATAAGTAAGTTATAACGTACCTGCATGTTGTGATCGGAGGTTGACATACGGGTGGGTGAAGTGGTCGATGACATCCTGGCGCTTGAGCGATGACAGATCGTTGTTGACAGCGCCGGTCGGGTCATTCTTGGGACGGGAAGCACCCTCGTTGACGTCACGGGTTCCCGCAGACCGGTCAGAACCTTCCTTGGCAGCGGTGGTGTCGGCAGAGGCTGCGTCGACGATCTTATCGTCGCTGTTCTTGCGAGAGCGCCAGACGAAGAGGCCGACAACGCTGATGACGACCAGAACGACAACGCCCGTGATAATGCCAATCTCGAGGCCGGTGGGAGAGAAGTGCTTGGAGCCGCCGCCAAGGTCTGCAGGGCTGAGACCACCGTCAAGGGGGACGGCGGCGTCGTAGTGTCCGTCGGGGTTGTCAGGTAGGGGTGCCATTGTGACGGGACGGGTTCAATGACGAACGATTGACGGACGGAAGGGATGGCGGTGATGAGAAATGTTATTGACAAGCTTACTTGATTATTAGTCACGCGGGCGACGGTGACGGGATGGATCTTTGTTCGACGCGATGTTGATTGAGATGGGTTGAGCCGAGAAGGTGGCGGTGATGTTTGGTTAAAGGAACGCGACGAAGTGGAGTTTGGGGGGGAACAGACGAGTTGCACGCCAAGAGGTTAGCAGTCGACAGGACGGCTTGAAGAGATGGCTGTCGAGAAAAGGTGGGAAGGAGATGGAATGAGAGTCCTGGAAGTGGGCGCGGAAGTGGGCGCAGATGTGTCGACGCAAGTACGCGGGTAGGACCAGGTGAGTGCAGGTGCGATGCGTACCTGGGGAAGGAGCTGTCGAGACTGTCGAAACTGTCGACGAACACAGGCCATCGGCAGGTACGGTGAAGCACTCAGGGTAACTGCCATTTACGCCGTTACTCTAGTGATTATTCCACTCCAGGCTGCATGTGTGAGATGGATGCATGTGGTAGGTGCAATACATCCAATACCCCCTTTCGTACATATATGTAGGTATGTATGTACTCAAAGGCTCCCAGTGTCAAACAGTGGCTCGATGTGCACTCGCATTCATTCATCCGCCCTACAATTGACACCCAGGTCCTTGGAAGTCCAAATCCAAGTCCAACTCTCTGCCCCAAGGACTGGTGCATTCGACGTGAAGTATATATATCCATCCCATCTTAACCCCCAACCTCCCTGTCAGCTATAATGAGCACCTACCTTGTAGGTCGATAACCGTCCGCATCCACATCCCTACTAATTCCAATTCGTATCATTGGCCATTTATTGAAGAATTGGCTGGATCAGGAAATCCCCAGGACACTAACAGCCCAGACCCTCAACAGCCTATCGTTCGTTGGCCGCTCCAAACACCCGTATCCAGGTCGAAAATACAAGGTACGCGGCTCCTTGCATCAGCCAATGTGTGTAGCCGGCCGCGCACACAAGCACCCAACGGCTGCGACACCCTCATGAGACCAAGCCCGCTAAGCCTGGAGAAATCATAGGTCAATCGGAGATGGGGTAGGTAACCGGTAGTTGCAAGGACTGGGCTTGGTTCAATCGGCCTCGACCCTACCAGTAGCACTTGTGCAAGGTATAAGTGAGAGCTGGTTCCCGCGGGTTTGCCATTTCCATCTTTGACTGCTTCAGGGGCAGACCATCTTGCTTCTCGGCTTCTTCTGGAGACGTTAGCGCCATGCTGTAATCCTCCTGCCCCCTGCTGTTCCTGGGTGAGATCCGTTTGTCGATGTCTCGGACAATAATCTAACAATATCTGAGTCATCACGATGGAGTTAGTCTGGGAGCGAGGACTGGAGACAGTTTCGGGAGTCTAAAGTACGGATGGTCGAAGAAGGGCCCCTCAGTCGGTTGGCAAACAAAACGCTTCATACACATCTTGTTGAGGTGCGTATGTCCCTAGGCAATCGGCCTACATACCATAACGAGTCGAAATCCAATGCAGCCTCGCTCAGAGAGATATGATCAATTCCGAGTCAGCGGCAGTGTCATAGATGCTCTAACACTTGCGACCACTCTTCAGGTGGATACGGTGACACGAGGACCTGTCTTGCTAGGCGAATTCATGACTTAGGGTAATCTGTTTTGGAATGAACTCATAAGAGGTATGTACCTCTATCGTATATTTCCAGAATATTTTGAGATCTCTGTCGTCCTCATATCTCCGGGTCCGGCCGCAGCAAGTAGGATGTCCTGCCTCGGAGTGACCCGACGGGCCCATCGACAAGACGGGGCCTAAATTGGAGATTGTCGTTGCAGTTGGGATGGATTTCGGCATCCCTGTGCACACATATTAGACTCATGTTTGTCTGTTCGTGGCCAATTCCCTACCGTTCTTCATCGCCCTAGTGAGGCGTTAGGATATTTAATGTCGCGCGTTTGCTACCTACCTTCCCATCACCATATGACCTCGCGTAGGACACGCTAGGTAATCTGTAAGAACCTTATCTGAAAGTCCCAACCCCCAGTCCTCCCTGGATGGCCTCGCTTAGCTGGGCCTCATCCACAAGGCTCTGGCTGAACTCTATGGTGGCACAAGGTATTTAAGGCGTTCGTTCCCCGGGGGTGGTAATTTTCCGTCACCCACGGGGCCGGGGACCTTGGAGAGGCATATGTTACCTAACTATAAGCCGGACATGATCCTAAGTTACTGAAACTCAGCCAACACTTTCTTCAGCCGTACGGGGATCTGCCTACCAATTGACTAGCTCGCATCCTTGAAGTCGTATCATAGCGAGGCGACAGCCTCCAGCGGCGGTGGCCGACCAAGGCGAAGAGGGAGCACTAACAACTAACAGTTTAGAATCATCCGACACCCTCCCAGGCATCATGGATGTCCACCCGCTAACTGCGATGCTCAAAGAACACAAGGAGAAGGGAGGAAACACGCCATACTACACCACTCTTGACCGACGAAATATTAGAGCTTCGCGCCCCGCCGGGACGAGCCGTATATATGGATAGACACGGAGCTAGTCGCAGGTGTCGAGCGCGCGGGGGAGGCGGAAATGGGAGGAGGTCGCAAGCCTATATACCTCGTATCAGCACGAACAAGCCACCAAAAGCAAAATGCCAAGACCGTTTACCCCCAAGCCACTCAAGCAAGAGGGACGTTCACAATGCGAAGAGACAGAAAGTGTAGATATTCGTGGTATCTCGTAGCTCACTACACGCAGCTCTCATCATTCCATTCCAACGGCCGCCTATGCCTATGCCTATCCCTAGCTCGCTAGTCCTACCTATCTAGTCCTAGACCGACTCATGCACCTCTTCCTCGTGTCGTATACGGAGAGTCTCGTAACAAGAAAAAAAAAAGGCAGACGCTAGACCCTGAAAAACGCCGTCTTAATGCAAAGCCGTTTATATCCTCATGTACCTAAGTAGGTACCTATGTGCAATCCATCACGCCCCCTGCCTCTGCTTCCTGAGCACCGAGGCTCTCTGGTTGATACTATTCGTCGAGAACCGCCGGTCTGGATTCGTGTTCGTTTTCGTGAGGGCTTCGGCCATTAGAGGCAGCACGCCCGAGGGAGCAGATACCCGCTTAAGGCTCTTCTGCTCCGGTGGCTGGACGCTCTTCCGCAGCTTGCTATTCGCATAGACGACGGATGGAAGTATCTCGCCCGTGTCGGTACTCGAACTCCTCTCCTTATCCACCGCAACTGCGATCCCCTTGCCCTTCTCATCCCGCGTTGTTCTCTTCGCGCCCGCTAGAACTCCTAGACCGCCGGCTGCACCGGAGAGCGTCGAGCGCATGCTTGCCAAGTTATCGGATGGCGATTTCGTCTCGTCCGTCACCATGAAAACCAACCCGGCCAGTGCGGAGAACAACACTATGATGGTACAGATGGCTGCACCAGCTTTGTCACCTGTGGTAATCGGACTGTAGATTCTCCCAAGGGGGTCTACTCGACCACTGTCCGAACCCCCTGCCGCCGGATTGCCAACACTAGTCCCGCCGGTGCCGTTCGTAACTGGCGGCTCAGCCTCTTGGATCATGGTTGACAGGACTACCTCCATCGAAGCCATCTGTTGTCCGACGCCAGTCGTGCCGTCCCATTGCCCACTATTGTTAGCCCACTTTAGTCCGCACATTCGGTGGTTATCGCCGCCGGTGCATTGCCTCGCCGCGGCTACGGCAGAATTGCTCAAGAGGGTTTTGACACGGTTGAATGTCCAAGGTGCCCATTTCGTCGTCGCGGCCATCCATCTGCTCAGATATGCCTTGAAAGACAACTGGTCCGTATCACATAGGTTGACTGGTTCGCAAGCGATTTCAATCATGACTCGATTCGAAGTGTCGTTTCCAAAGAAGAATATTTCTTCTGTGGTGTTGAGAAGTCCATCGACTCGTTCGCGCCACATCTCAACGCCGGCTGTGTCATTTGTAGTATTCGCGTACGCCGTCATAGCAGCCGTTCCCAGGAGGAATGCGCCAACATTGTACGAGAACTCATACGGAGTGATGGTGGTGCAGTTGTCATCAATATGCGCTCCATCGTAAATCCTATAATTATCGTCAATGAATTTGACAGCGACCATCCAGTCCCATGTCCTGACGGCCCAGTCAGCGTAGGTGCTATTCCCGGTGTAAAGGGCTAGGCGCGAGGCGATATTGAAGAAACACGCCTGTGCGATCGAGTTCTTGTAGGTGTAGCCGTTGTTCCACTTGAAAATCTGCCATCGTAAACCGCCGCCGCAGTAATCCGTATCCCAGCGGGCAGCCTGGGTGTTGAAGACGGCCTGGGCTAGCGCGAGCCAACCCGGCTTGTCCGCCGGCGGATCCTGGAACTTGTACTCGGCTGCGGTCATGACAGCCATTCCCCAGAATCCTTGGTCGTCGTTCCCTTCAGTCAAGGTCTGGTTAGGCGGCATGTAGTCATTGTACGGGCCAACCTGGAAAAGGAGACCTTGCTGAGCGATGTCATTGTAAGCGGTGTCTCCGGTGTAGTACCAGTAGTCAATGAATGCGCCCATTAACGCGCCCCCCTCCCACCCTAACGTAGCTGATTAACATTCATCGAATTCCTAGGCGAATTGTAAGACTCACAGTAATATGGCTGTGGGAGAAGACCTGGTGTTTGACCGGGTTCGTCGCCGTTATAGAACGACTTTAGGTCCGCTGCCATCTGCTTCGCTACATTTTTGATGGAATCTATATTTTTCAGCAATGGTGAGAGGCTGCGCCAGTAAGAGCGGTCTCGGCGGCTCTGGACTCACCTGTCGAATCAACATTTAAGTCGTACGCTGCAACTAAGCTGCCAGTCATTAAAGCTGAGACTGCCGTAAATACAGCATTTCGCCATAAGTACCTCACCAACATGGCGGCGACTTGAGGGTCGAACTGAGACCAAATAGACAAGGTGGGATTTTAGTCGAACATGAAAATTGGAAGATAGAGAGATGCTAATGTGGGTGTAACATTGCAATTATGCAAATTCCCAGTGGATAGGTGAGTTCAGTGCTGTGGTACAGCAACACGAGGGTGTCGTGTGATGGTGTTGTGCGTCGGTTATACTCAACACCAGCGATGTCCAACCAGAGAATGATGACAAAGTTCGGGATCGAGAACACAGCCTCATGGAACAGAAACGAGAGGCAGAAGAATATGACCTGTTGAGGAAACTGCTACATTCCTAATGACGCATATCCACTAAGAATGAAAGTACCTAAGCTGCAATACTGCAAATACGAGAAATGGCCCCGCGTATTTCCCCCAAATATGACAGGGGGTCGGTTGGGATGGTTCGACCTTTCCCTCTGCGTGATATGAGCGTGGTAGGCTATTGGGGCTATTGGAAGATGGAAAGAACAATGAAAAAGAGAGAGAGAGAGAGAGAGAGAGAAAATCACTATGTAGAGAAGGGTCTAGCCTTAATACCTACCTACATCTTCTAGGTAATCGGTAATCATCTTTGTCGGTGCGTGTTCTACAAAAGTACTAACTTGTTTGTTCCAACAGTTCACTAGAACCGGAGTGAGGGACTGAAATCTGCTAGCCCGGCTTTTTCGGATCTGGTGTCGCGGCCGCTACCGTGCTCGCTAAAACAGACTGCTACGTCGTGTGTCATAATCGCAATGGGATTGAAGGGGGCGGCCCCGGATTGTAGGTAGCCCTTTCCTGTCAGCTCTGCAGCTGTAGCCGAGGGAGGTCGAGCCTGATGAGGCCGAATAGCCAATGATCCGGGTCATCGGCGACCCTTCTTGCAGGTCCAGGGCTGCTAAAGAGCGAGTAGAAGCGGGGAAACGCCGAGTGAAGAAAGGGCACAGTTAGCGCAACCCCATCTCTTACTATACGAGGAAGCTCATGCGCTATACTATTCCATACAGCGCATAGTTATAGCGCTAGACTAGCATCCTGTCATTTCGAAGATTGACCCTTGAAATGGAACAATTCTAGCGAGCGGCGTAGCCTGGCTCATTACCCAGGTAGGTAGACCCTTTCAAACCTCAAGGTAAATCCATTCAAAGACCCAGGGTTGAGAAGATTGAAACCTCTGTGCGGACGTGAGCAGTACATCTGCAAATGACGTTTGCTGCTTATGCGACAAATTTGATCAGTGTTTGCTGAGATCTGAATCCTTTGCCGATCTCGATGAGGAGTGTGCTAACCATTTCTGTAAGTAAGTGGTTACACAATTAACGCTTGCAACAACGTGCCCGCAATCGAAAGCCAAAGAGCCGCAAGAATAAAGCCCAATGCGTCCGATATGCAGCAGGAGTCGGGTAATGAAGTCGTCATAAGCTTATAATAGGCTGGCATTGATATTTGAGTTAGTGCGATGGCGGTCTTCCTTCATTGCGAACCACACCGCTAAGACGCTTCTCGAGTTATACAAAATTCATTGGAGTAGGAATATGTGGCAGTGAAACGCCACATCTAGCGCCAAATGCCAAGACTAGATGATCGGAGACATTGCGGGGGATCTTCAATATTCAACATTCGAGTTGGTATAGAGATGCGAGGTTGCTGTTCGTTTGAGTGCAAGCTATGACTAATGTCATATTAATCCTTGAGCTAGAAAATTCAGTAGCTGGCTCTTCTGGGCGGCTAGATAGTTCTTCTTGTTATATATACCTACCACCTTGCATAGTACTTCACAAATGTGGTATGTATCTCCATAGCTGATTTCGGTTGCTGACGTCAGGCACTTCAGCTCGCTCTCGGTACCAGCTTGTTCGGTTCGTATTACTAGAAACCAGTAGCGTCCTTTGACAACAGGCTATCCGGGTAGAGGACTTTTCAGCGTCATCAAGGGGTTTAAGAATCCTGTCAGATATCATGGATGGGTAAAAAGTCAATGGTAGTGGGATCAAGCTTTTATTCTTAGAAGCTCCCGAATATCATGATCGTCGATGCGATTAGCACCCCCCGGGAATAGATTGGTACCGGTACGTAAAAGAATCACGTGGGCTCCACGTGATATCTAGTAATCCTCAGATGTTGTCCATCGTTGCAACTCGTTTCGATTTGTAAAAGTTTCCTAGTTTTTCATATACAACGGAAGGGCGCTCCGCACTTTTAAATGAATGCTGACTAGAAGCCGCTACAGTTCGTGGTAATAACAAGTTTCCCAACCCTTAAACCCGCCCCATCACAGCAACTACACCGGTCAATCCTCCATTTGGTGGCTCTAGCTGTACTCAAGGAACCAGCAGAAGCAGGTAATCATTACATGCGATGCCAGAGATCACTGGCTAGTTTCTCCGACGTACTCGATACGGATCCGATGGGCACAAGGCTGGCCAAACATATCCATAAACAACACCTGGTGAGCCGATCCCTACTGTTCCCGTACTTACGTGCCAGATACTCGGGCACCTTTGAATCTTGTAGATCGTAACGTGCGCGAACACCCTCTAGATACAATAGGCTATTTAACCGAACGTCAGGCGCTCGCATGATATTGCAATTCTGTCGTTTGACGGTCAGTATGTTCTATCTCTTCGTCCTTCCATTTCGTGGAGAACCGTGTCGATATGTTCTCCTTGTTCCGGTTTCTATCAATGTACCAGCTATCGGCTCAGCTTCTGCGTCTCGGCGGATATACGATGAATCACTGGCAGTATCACTGTGTCGAACGTTCGTTAAAATCATCAGTGATGGCTAGTATTGTGGAGAATGGGTACGCGGCACTGTGCCTGGTTTTACAATACCTAGAATGGCGTCAGAAAAAGTGCCCCATGTGTGGATAGTCCTATAACGCACAGTACATCTAGCATAGGGGTCCTATATAGTGCATTGCAGTGTTAATTGCACAAGGGGCACTTCTTCTGACGCTATTCTGAATACCGAACGCGGAAAACCGGGGAAATACCATAATTATGAAATTGCGGAGGCGGCGTCTACGCCGTCGCTATATAAAGCATAGAGTATGGTGTGAGGTTAATTCCGGTTATCTAGCCGAGTGGCTCTTCAGCTACGAGCCGAGGACAGACGACAACTTCAATGATCCTCATGCAATGTCAATTTACCTTAGGTAAGGGTCCGTAAGATGGCCAAATAGAGTCGTGCAACTACGCCTCATTACGAATCCAAGTGTATTCCTGTTATACCCCGGGCATCAGCTTATGTCACATAACACGGCAATGTCGCCGCATATTGCTTTGAGATCGACGATGTAAACGGCGAGACTCAGATTGATTCAACCTCACAGGACCAACTAAGCTTTTATGTCTTGAACCTACGCGTCCCGATTGGCTCAATTCACGATCATAGGGCTGGGTAATAGTGCGATGGAGGCTTACTTCAGCTGAGGGAAGCATCCCGATTGATTGGTTACGGAGCCTGAGCTGAGTGCCTCACCTTCCGCCGATGCCGGTAACCGAGAGTATATCGAATTGGATTTTCACGATCCCAACAAACGGTCCGAAGCCTCACCAAGTAGCCAAAGTCCTGAGATCACGATGCTGTTTCCGCGAACATTACTCGTGGCCTAGGCCCTCACACCGGTTTCCAGTCTTGTGGTGAACGAAGGATTCCAGATCTCACCTAATCCATGCGTCATCACCGACCTGATTTGACATCGTTGAAGACGGCTAAGCTATGTTCGTGGTACTCGTTCGCGTTTTGAGGCTGGATGTGGCTTTTTCCGGGAACATCCTTCGCAATTTCCACCGTAAGCCGCGCGGGCCATCACGAGATCCAGCACCCGACTTCCATTCGCTCACCAGGAAAAAGCAAATACTGGCTAAATTACGGTGGTTAGATGGTCTTTGCACCCTGCGTGAGAACGGAGGCTTCCCAGATTAGTGTCACTCGACACCAAAAAGGGGCCTCGCCAAGAATGTATATAAAGCCCCCGAGCACCTCATCGACAGGTAGGAAAGATGCAATACGCAGCAGTTCGACAATCCAGACATATACCGATATCTGCAACTTGACCCCAGACTCCACTTGTTAAATTACACCCCACATACAAGCCACAATGCAGTCCTTCGCCTACCTCACCATTGCCGTCGCGGCTCTGCTCCAGGGGTAAGCCATCTTCACCTACCTCCAGTCTATCTTACACTAACGTCTTGAAGTGTCGTCGCTATTCCCACCAGCGAGCCCACTAGTCTCCCAGGCCACTACGTCTGCACCTCCATCGCAACTGTCACCACTACAACTTCTCCACGATTCCACTGTGACATCGTGTGTCCCACTCCCACCAGCACCTGCAAGCCCGGTGAGCCCACAGAGTCGTTCCCCAGCACGACGACCACGCCGCTGCCCGGCTGCACCGTCTCGGTCATTGTCGAGAGGCCGGCCTGCGGCTGCGCTAGCTGCAAGGCGCCCGAGCCTACTGTTTGGGCCTCAGCTTAAGGGTCTTACTCCAAGGGGACGTCATGAAGTCTTAGGTAGTTGTTTAGCAATTGGGCGCGAATGCGTAAGTTAGACACTGTTTCCCTCGAAGGGATGGCTTTGGGATTGGGATTCTAGGATGGGAAAATGGTAGACGGAAAAGGGCACACATGTTATTTCAGGGTTCAAATTGGTCATTTATTTGATATATACCATACACATAGTATATCCGTACTGCTCGATTCTTTACCGGTGTTAGACTTGGGTATAGTTGACGTTACTAGACAAGCAATGGTGGAATTATCTCAAATTATAATAAGATAGAACAGCGGCGCAAGCTGGAAACAGGCATTCTCATTAAGTGAGTACCTCCTAAACATTCAGGTCTAGTGAGTTGTACAGCGTAGATAACAAAGAGAGCGCATATGCTGGGTTAGGGTTATACTTATCATCGTATTTATCCTCGTTTAAGTCGTTAATGTTTATTATCCTTTTCTAGGTAGGTAGGGCCTCGTTATAGGAAAGAATTGAAGCCTGGCGAACACGATATGCTAGGCACTCGTTATCGGCCATTATTCGCGTCAAACATAACTTCTCTAAAGCCAGTATGTGTGTATGGAAGTGGTTATCAGAAGTCTTTATCATAGGGAAATGGTGGTCACCTGACAGAACGCCGTCAACCAGCTGAGCAGCCATTTCTCGTGGACAGCGAGATCAACTAAACCGCTACTTCCCGCGGGAAGGTGATAGCCAGGGTGGATTGGGATTCCTGCGAGATGTCCCGGATCGAAAGGACTCGTCTCGCCAACATCTCTCCCAAACCACCACCCGATAGATCCTCAGAAGCCCTCAACGTCTCTATCTTCGGTCCTCGAGCCTAATTTGCCGCTATTTGAGACTGCGTGAATTGGTGAGTCAAAACCAGGTGTTTAAGCTTACTGTGATATATCATCTTTTGCTTCGATTCTTGGAGGTTGGGGGCTGCCTTCCAGGTACGCATCTGTGACTTTTATATATGGAGGTTTAGATATGATAGGGTTTCGAAGAGAGACTTGTCTGTATAACGTATCGGATAGATGCACCTCGTACATATAAATTCAGAAAATATCTTCGTTTTCCTCACTTGATAGTACAATTTCATGCATAGTTGATACTACCCTTGTCTCCCCTATCTCCCCTGAGCCCTTGAACCTCTCGCCTACGATCATCCGTTCCGTCTTGATTCTTGTCTACCAAGAATAGGTATACATTATTCAGGAGGAAAGATTCCGAGAGTCTTTCCTTATTCACACGTAGCTATTATTATATCACAAAACCACTATCTATTTTTGCAACGGCGATAATACCCCTACGGGTCTCACCGTGCCAATCTACGGCCCTAAGTAGGTAGGTAAAGATCTGTCTATGAAGCTATTAGGTCGTGATACCAAAATGAGCAAAGAAAATGCTACTGCAGACTGGGGTAGGGTGAAAACGAGCGACGGCTTTGAGGTAATGAATGATATTGATATTAATTTCCTATGTATGCGCCGCGTATTGAGTAAAAGGCGAGGGCTAAAGAAGAAAAGAAAGAAACAAGAACATTAGCTATATAGAATCCCGACAGAAATCTTATATGGTTACGCAGAATTTCACAAATGGCTCCAAGGCCATTTAAGATCGTTTAATATATGGTTGTGTTTATCTCCCAGTATGCTCTTCCTATTCTCTGTCATTGATCTCACTCTCCCTCGAAGTCAAAATGCGAAGCCTCCCCTTCTCATCAAAGACACCTCCGCCTATAGATACTACTTCGTCAACTAACGAAGAAACCAACATATAATGAGTCATAAGGCCAACATTGAGGTCGACGATACTGTTAACGTACCGGTAAATTAGATGGCAGCCACCAGAAAGAGTAGTGATAACCAAGAAGATGCATTTTTAACTTACGAGAATTCCTTCGCGATCAACCAGACGTCCAGGTCTCCATAAGCTACGTCGTACGTAGCTCGGAATCTATAAGAAGCTGCAAGAAGCGACAGCACAAGGCCCCTATAGTACGTGAGTCCCATACACCCAAGGAACGCAGTAGGAGAGAACACACGCGATACGATTCTGGACGGTCAACGCTTTTGCTACTAGAGGCCGGGAAGCCCTCTTCCAGCCAAACGCGGCACTTAAGGGTAGAGCAAAAAGATAGAAGTCGATCATCATGTTGGTTGTCCCGTGCGAAAAAGCTGCGCCCCCGTACCACGAATTGGGCTTATGTTCGCCGGAGGCTGTAGGTTGTTGAGCTGCATCTGATGGGCCCCAGAAACTAGAAATAGCGAATGCGGGGATGAAGGCCAGGCGCGATAATACGAAAGCTAAAATCCCTTGCGTGACGATCACATCAACATGCGGCACTACGTTCATAATTTCGCGCCAGACGATCAACTGCGACAGTTGGGTGAGCATCGTAAAGGCAGAGTATACGATAATGGGATCAACAGCAGCCTTGACTCGTATTAGCCACCTAAGTCTTGAGAATAATTGACCGTCGAAGCATTCTACCATTCAGGGGAGGGTGTGATAGGGAGTTTCGTACCCAAGCCTGGTGGCTGACACTCCATGAACTACTCTCGTTTTGATCGTGGAGGACTATGGATGTCAGCAATGGATTCTGATACCACACATTATCTCGGGGAATGATATACCGAGTGACAGCAATATTCTACATGAAACGAAGTCGGCTGCCTGCAATACCAGGTGAGTGGGATAGCTTCATAAAGTCGCGAGCAAGGCTAGATGACATTAAGCTAACGGAATATCCACTGACTAAGGCTGACAAGATATCTTCGATTACATTTCTATTAGCCTTCTATGCTTGCCTTAATGGAGGACGCATCTGTGCTTGAAACGTACAGGCATGAGCCGGCTTCCAGCGGAGTGGTGATCGTTGACGTGGAATCAACAAACCAGATGATAGTACTAGCAGACCTAAAAGCGCCCACGATAATGACTGGGTAAGGCGAACTGTCGTATCCTGGTTTATTGGGTCTGGATTCATGACGAAGGACCGAATATGCACCCAGACCGACCAGATATCGAGACGGGGAAGTGAAAGAACCCCCATACTTTGTCTTTGATCGTGGGCCAAGTTTTTCAAAGCGATTCCCGTATTGTAGTTGCCGGTGTCATAAGAATAAAAGAGACAACAGAATTCTGGAGTAGAACAATTTGAAGGCTGGGCAGCAAACCTCTCCCTGGTACCAGGAAACTCGTTAGATTACGACCCTTAACTATTATGCCATTTCACCAGGTCTTTTCTCTAGCACCAAGACGCAGAGACTGCTTCAGAGAGGAATATTTGGATTTAGGGGTTGTTCTCTTGGGTTGGAGACCAGCCCTCCAGCCAACCCCTTTCCCCCCCTCCTCCTGCCCGGGGCGCCCCCCGGGTAACCAAAGTGAAATGAGATTTGGGGTTTATCCGTAGCAACCACTAAAGCTGGGCGGGTGAGCATCGTGCAAACTTCATATCACTGCAATGGGTCCTCAGAGTTGCAATTGGACAAGCTCAAAAATCCTTTCATGCGCAGTCATTTGGCAAAGACTTGGCCATGAAGCAAGGGGCACCACCAGGCGAAGGAGGGTGGGATTGTGATAGAACCAGTGCATTTACGTCCAGGCTCAACGTAATAACACGTCAACAAGGGGTGTGTATTGGGCAGGAATCCAATCTGCCACTTGAGACCGCACTTTTATCCGCATGGTTGCCTAGCTAGGACTCTAGGGGATCTATCCATCTCCTTGATGGCCTTGTACAGAGTGATAATATTGGATGAGATGCCCATAGCTACCTACAGGTAAGTACTTAACCTAGACCTAAGGTACCTAACCTTCTTAGGGCCTAAAGCGGGCGAATCCCCTCTACGTACGCGTTTAACAAGAAATGAGCTAGAAACATCACATTGGTCTTCAAAAATTGAGACAAAGTGATGGGAGAATTTGGATGCGTTTTGTAAACAAGTAACCCCTTCCCTGCCTACATATGCCTTCAGCTTGCTTCCTTGGGATTAATTCTGTTTTTAAACAGCGTACATAGAAAACTACTGGCAGAAACTCTACCAAGATGAATCTACACAGGCTTCTGTCCAACGACAGTAGCGATCTTTTGCTGATGTACTACAACACCTGCTTCCGTTTCTTTGACGGCCTTGGCGAAGAGATCAATCCAAGTCTCCCGCGTCATCGGTGCCTGTGGCGCCTGTGCCTTTGTAGGGAAGCGCGAAGCCAACTCCTCCCAGACCATCAAGTAATCTTCAGTCCAAGCCTTAAGATCTCTGCTCCTTTTCGTGGTCTCTTCCTTGTGGACGTTATCAAAGCCGTGCTGCTTCACGTGTTGATCCAACTGTCCCAGGTATTCAAAGACAAGCCCAGTCGCGGCCCCGCCCGCTTTGATCGCATGGTCGATAGTGGTACAGGCCATCTTGGATATCTCTGGAGAACGCGATTCGACTGTAAAGAGATCTACCCGTGACTCCTCCCATTGGAGCCAGCCTCCAGGTTTCAGCAGAGCCAAAGCGGTGGATAAAAGAGGCGCGACATTTGAATGAAGAATTGAACTTGCAAAGGCGCGGACGTGGACAACATCATACGTGCCTATCGCATCTTCAGGAGGCGGCTGGCCAATGACATCGAGCTTCTTCAAAGTGATTGACGGAGGCAGAAAAGCTGCGGCGGGAAAATTGACTGAGCTGATGTCATATCCGTCGAGCTGGTACGAGACGCCGAGGCGGAGAAGCTCACTCTCCAAGTCACAAAGCCAGATAGCATTACCGCAGCCAAGGTCAGCAACCTTGATTTGTGATTTTGCATTTGCGATCGAGTCCTGGACATGTGGTTCCAGGAGGTAGCCAAGGGTGTTTTGAAAGAGCATATGCTGCAAATGCAACCGTGCTGAGGTCCTGAAGTTCCTCGCTGGTACTACCCCGGCAGTCAAGGGATTGAAGCCCTGTATGTCAGCAGATTTGTCGGCCATGGCTGAATTCCGAGGCTTCAGAAGTATAATTGTGACAAAGTCTCACAGGAGAACTATAGAGAGAAACGGTGAGTATTGCCGTCCTAAGAGTGCCGGTTCTTTTTCGTTTTGGATGGGAAGATTGGCAAAATCTGAAATGCGATCATAGACGCCCGTCTAATATACTACCAGCCAAGGCTTGTGTTACAGAGCCTTTCAAGGCCCATGTCACCGTACTGAATCTGAGCAACAACTTCATAAGCCTCAGTAACCCGGCCCTTCTTACACACACACCCCCTTCCAAGTCAAATATCCGAGATTAAGTCTCCCTTACCTCTACCTAGATATGTATGTCTTTCTAGCTGACCGGTAGCAAAACACCAACGAGTATTATAAACTGTCACACGGGACTAAGTGCCAAGAATACGTTGGTAACAGGCGCAGCAGCAGGTAGCAACAGAGTCAGGATGGAATCAATGAGAATGCAAGTTATCATATATGCATAAGCCAAAGCAGTTGGGACGAAGATCATGATAGACCTCCTGGCTAAGATTCCACTCCGTAGAGTCCTCAAGCTAGCAGCGTACCCTGAGGTACGCCATCGCCATGGAGGACTCCTACGTCATCCATAGCCCATCAGATACACACAATGCGCAGGCTGGTACCTCCAAAAACGAGAGGACAGAAGAAGTCCAAGAAGCAGAGAAAATCCGTGTCGGGGTTGCTTTCACGAATCTACGCTGCTATGGCTTTGCTTCGACGGCAAATTACCTGCAGACCTTCCTTGACCACATTCTCGCCCTGCCAATACGACTGGCCTCTCTCTTCCGACAAGATTCCAGCGAGGAAGTCCTAATAATCGATGACTTTGAGGGTCTGATCCTCCCCGGAGAGATGTTGCTTGTCCTAGGTCGGCCTGGGAGTGGGTGTTCGACATTCCTTCGCGCTCTGAGTGGGGAAACTCGTGGGTTTCATGTCCACGACACAGCTAGCATCAAATACAACGGCAAGTTGACTCCTGTCCCTGTGGGGGCTTTCGATGGTTTCTGACATCATTGCAGGAATCCGCTATGAGCAATTTCATCGGCTATATCGAGGAGAAAGAGTCTATGTTGCAGAGCTTGATGTTCACTTCCCCGAGCTCACACTCGGGAGGACACTACACTTTGCCGCTGCCACTCGAAGGAGAACGCCAGATCGCAACACCGCCTCGATAGTTGCCTCACTTTTCCGCTTGGACGAGGCCTTCAACACCCAGATCGGAGACGCCGTTCTCCGCGGCGTGAGCGGCGGCGAAAAGCGGCGGACTAGCATCGCCGAAGCCTACATAGGCGGAGCACAGTTCCAGTGTTGGGATAATAGCACTCGGGGCCTAGATAGTTCAACTGCGCTCCAATTCATTGCGCTTCTATGTGACCTTAGCAAGGTTCGTCGGTCCACTGTGGCCATGAGTGTTTACCAAGCATCAGAGAACATGTACAATGTAAGCTTTAGTTCGGCCTGGCCTAAGCCCCGCCGGATGCGATTTGACCGCGTTTATAGAAGTTCGATCTTGTCACGGTGCTATATGAGGGCCGCCAGATATACTATGGACCAGCATCGCTGGCTGCTGAGTACTTCACTAACCTAGGATTCATCAAGCCGGACCGAGCAACGACGGCCGACTTTCTGACCTCTATGACCAACCCAGAAGAACGCATAGTGCGCGCTGATCACACTGATCTTGTTCCGCAATCCTCCGAAGAATTCGCTCGGAAATGGAAGCAAAGCCAGGAAGCAACCGATCTTCGAGCCAAAATCGCAGCATTTAATGCTTCTTACACTGTCGGCAGTAGGAATGTCTCTAAGAGATGTGACAGCTCGGTTGTTCCCGATAATACTTGGTAACTGCCCCTTGTGCCATCCACCCGATAAGGATCACGATGCAGTGTCGGGGCCGTGCTAAAACCTTCATCTGCCATAGGTCCCGAAGCGCCACGTATCCACTTCCAATCTATCGACAAGTATCTGTCTGTATTTCCAGAGCTATCTCCCGGATGCGGAAGAACGTGGCGGTTGATGCCTCTACTTTGATCGCCAACATCATTCTTGGTCTCATTATCGGGAGCGTGTTTTACAATCTGGACGAGACAACAAATAGTCTGCAACAGAGAGCCTTGCTCATATTCTTCTCGTTGATGTTGAATGCGTTTGCTCCAGCTTTTGAAGTCTGTTGAGACCCCCCCCCCCCCCTTTTTCTTCTTTTCTCTTGGCAACGTTCCCTCATCACTAGTAGACAACGGGCTCATGATCCCTAGGTAGTTGTGATGTGGACACAACGTCCCATCGTCGAGAAGCACCATCGCTATGCCTTCTACCACCCATTCACGGAGCGGCTAGCCTCCGTGATTTGCGACCTTCCCATCAAGGTAGTTCTGTCGTTAGGGATACATCTTCCTGTGTACTTTCTCTCCAACCTGAGACGGACCGCGCCGGCCTTTTTTATCTACTGGGTATTCATGCTGGCCAACATGATCACTATGTCCATGCTATTTCGAATGGTTGGATCGATTTCGAAAACACGTGAGCGAAGCATCACGCCCGTAACTGTTACTGTCCTGCTCTGCATTATCTATACCGGGTTCGTAGTGCCACCGTCGTACATGGTTCCGTGGCTTGGTTGGTTCTGGCGCGTCAATCCGCTCGCCTATACGTATGAAAGCCTGATGATCAACGAGGTCCATCCCCTACCCCTTCCTTGCGATAGCTGTGTTAGCTGACGTAGAAGCCTAGTTACGCGATCGACAATTCCCTTGTTCGACCTTGGCCCCTGCTGGCGGACCGTACAACGATATTCCCGTCGATCAGAAGGTTTGCTTGGTTGTCGGAAGCAATGCAGGCCAACAGTCGGTCTCTGGCACGGAATATCTCCTGCTTAAATACGAATTTCTGCCGAGTCACCTGTGGCGGTAAGAATTCATCCACACACTGCGCCCCCTGCAGTAAGACGGATGAAGAGCTAGTAGACAGCAAGCTGATCCCACATATTTGCAGAAACCTGGGAATACTCCTCTCTATGATGATAATATTCAACGTCGCCCACCTTGTCGCCGCTGAATTCATTCCCGCTCCGCGTTCCAGGGGAGAAGTGTTGCTCTTCAAGAAGGGCGAGTCTCGGAAGAGGAAAACATTATCGGACGAAGAATGTGGTGGAATAACAACAATACAACCTACGAAAAGGCAAGCTAGTAATCAGACGACGAGTAATTCTGCCACACGTACTGCATTGGATAACGATGACGTCGTGGCAATGGTATCCTCCACCAGTGCGGTGTTCCATTGGACGAACCTGGACTACGAGATCAAGACGCACGAAGGAAGACGGAAGATCCTGCACGATATCCACGGATGGGTCAAGCCTGGGACACTGACAGCTCTGATGGTAAGCCCGAACCTAGACTTTATCTTCATATCACCTGTCGCTATCAAAACCTGCGGCTGGAACAATCTGACCGTTTATTCGCTAGGGAGTCACGGGGGCAGGTAAAACCTCGCTCCTCAACGTCCTCGCGGACCGCGTGAACGTTGGGGCCGTTAGTGGTCAAGTCTTCGTCGATCGCCACTCCCGGGACGCCGGCTTCTGTCGAAAGGTCGGTTATGTGCAACAAGACGATATCCACCTGCCGACGACCACGGTACGCGAAGCACTGCAGTTCAGCGCGTTGCTGAGACAATCACAAGCCAAGACAAAAGAGGAAAAGCTGGATTACGTAGAGGAGATACTACATCTCATGGATATGGAGCGGTACGCCGAGGCGATCGTCGGAGTCCCCGGCGAGGGCCTCAACATTGAGCAACGCAAGCGTCTGACCATTGCGGTCGAGATGGTCGCAAGACCTGAGTTGCTATTATTCGTTGGTTGGTTTTCATTCCATATGCCACAGAAATGATCACCGTTTCTAATTTTCTTTCCCGAAGACGAGCCTACGTCCGGCCTCGATAGCCAGACCGCGTGGTCTATCTGCACGCTGCTCCGGAAACTCGCAAACAATGGCCAATCCATTCTCTGCACCATACATCAGCCTTCATTTCAGCTCTTTTGTCTCTTTGACTACTTATTCTTGCTCGACCGAGGAGGTACCACGTTGTACTTTGGCGACGTTGGACCCAACGCATCCACCGTGGTGGACTATTTTGAGAGCAACGGGGCGCCAAAATGTCCCCAGGGCGAAAATCCCGCGGAGTGGATGCTGGCGGTGACGGGGAACAAATCGGATACGTCCTCGCTGTCCACCACCACGGCCAGCAGGGATTGGAACGAGATATGGAACCTGAGCCAGCAGAAACGAGCTGTCTTGCAGCAGATCAATGACTTGACGTCAGCTACCAATACCAGTGCCTCCGGGTCCCCGGATGCATCTTCACCTAAGCTGGCGAGCAGTGACAATAATGAATATGCTGCGTCGCGTCTCAATCAACTCATTATCGTGTCGAAACGCATGTTCCGAGACCAGTGGCGTGATCCTGCCTATCTGTATTCCAAGATTGCCGTGTCCATCTGCATCGTAAGTAACCTAAGCCTTGGCGCGAGTCTTCGGGAGAACTACTAATTTGAACTAATGTAGGCGCTGTTTAATGGCATCTCTTTCTATAACGGCCGCCTGGACATACAAGGCGTCACCAACCTCATATTCTCCGTATTTCTTATCACCCAAGTCTTCAGCGCGGTGAACCAGCTCGTGATCACCTTCTTCGTCAAGAGCCGGACGCTGTTCGAGACGCGGGAGCGCGACTCGAAGTCGTACTCGTGGACCGTCTTCGTGGCAGCCAACATCATCCCGGAGCTCTTCTGGCAGACCGTGACGGCCGTGCCGGTCTTCGCTGCATGGTACTACCCGACGGGACTGTATAAAAATGGCGACGCCGCCGCCAGCACCGTGGAGCGCGGAGCGCTGGCCTTCATCCTCGTCTGGCTATTCAACCTGTGGGCAAGTACCCTGGCGCAGGCCTTCGCCGCGGCGATCGCGCAGGCCGAGGTCGCGATACAACTAGCCATCCTCTTCTATTGGCTGGCCCTCACATTTGGCGGGTGAGTACTCTGCTTCTTTCTCCCTCAAGGGCGGCTTGCTTTCCCCCTCCGCCACCGCCACCCCCGCCCCAAGACCATCCTCGTAGACCTCCATGACAGGTAATGTAATGCTAACAGGCAGCGGCGGCGCCGCGTACCAGGATCATCATGCCGCCCGACGGGCTGGGGAAGTTTTGGATCTTCATGTACCGCGTGTCGCCGCTCACGTACCTGCTGGAAGGCCTGTCGATTGCCAGCCTCGCCGGCTCGGAGGTCGACTGCAGCCCCTTAGAGGTCCAGCAGATCCCTGTACCAACGCGGGGGGGCTCGGGCAATCTCACCTGCGGCGAGTACTTGGCGCCCTTTGCGGCCATCTCGGGCGGCCAGGTGTTGAACCCTTTCGCCCTTTCAGAGTGCCAATATTGTCCAGTCTGGAAGGTAGACACGATTCTGGCGAGCTTCGGTATGGGAACGCGAGACATGTGGCATAACGCCGGCTTGCTGGCGAGTTATGTCTGCTTTAATATGCTGGCTACCTTCGCTATCTACTGGGCGGTGAGGGTCTCGAAAAGGTCTAAGAAGTCACCATAAAGGTAAAATGGGAATACCCGGCAGGACGAGAATCGGTCTTAATTTTGTAATGACTACCTATTACGTACCCCTACTTAGGTAGATTAGGTAGCCAGTTTACACTGGGATTCTCACCATATTAAACTGACCGCCAGTGTCGATAGAAGTGGGAATTGGGGGGATTTTATGTTAAGCTTCCCATCCTCTACGAGGACCTTTGGAAGATGTATATTAGCTCCGATGCTTTCTACTAGTAACTCTAAGCCACACTAGCATAGGAAGCTGAAACCTCCTAGTGTCTGCTACAGAGATTCTTTCTTGTGGTACGAATCTATCCGCCTTGTTGTTAGTTACACACGCAAGTTATCAAGAGTCATTAAAGGCCGACATACCTCCTAGGAGGTACTTAGTCAACATACTGAAACCCGTCCACCTATAACCATTGTAGAATAATTGTAGTGGAGAGATATCACCTAAGAGAGGCAGGCGTAAGGCCCAACTTTGTTAGTCTTTAGGTTCAAAGGGGAAGATTGGGACCAAACATGATTGGAAAGAGCTTAATTAATGGTATAAAACGATTGTTTTTAATCCACTGGCGCTTGTCTCTGAAGTCTACAAAAATGACTGGGCGTCGAAGTTGATTTCATGAGTTGGACGAACCAGAACCCCTTATAAAAGTTCATATGCAAATAATATAGCTTCTCCAGCCCACAAAAAGAAAGATAACTAATAGATAAAACAGTTAATCAATTCTAGCTAGTTGGCTCCTTGAATAGACCTTATACTCTAGGTATTAGTTTGACAGATCCTCCATAACGGTAGGTACCTACCGAGTTAACCTATTGTCAACGCACTTGTTCGTCAACCATATAAATTTGAAGGTCTAGAGAAACAATGCGAATGAAATCTATCAGAGACGCGCGCCAACTACTTGTAATACTAAAAACCGTGGGTAGAGCTATGGTGGTAATGATTCGGCCATAGTTCGTAAATCTAGAGTTGAAATGTATGGAATGAAATTGTGAGTATAGAACACTACGACAATGGAAAATACTATGAAGTTATTCATTGCAATCTTCACTTAGGCAAAGTCGCGAGTCTAGCGGAACGAGAAGATGTCGAACTTGTTTAAGATTGAATTTTCTATCGTTGGTAATGTCTCTGCTGCTTTATTGTATACCAATATTTATTAATATTCGATCAAGATATAAGGGGGTTGACTCTGTTCACCTGTTGAAATTAGAGAACAGTTCTTGGCTACCTACCTAATAAAGCTCTCGGGTTGGAGTTGTGCTTTCGAGTCTATCCTCATACCTCCTTTTCTTGACTCCGCAACCATCGCCTGCATGAGACCGCTCCGTGTTACCTCCTCGCGAATCCTTTCAATTCAAATTTCGTGGTCGGCGATGGCGAGAAAAGGCAAGTTCAGCTCTCCTGGATTGGGACGTCTACGGAAACGACTCCTAGAGGAACGATAATGTCCAGTCCTTGTTCAAGAGCTCTCCCTGACAACCCTGAGCCTACATGGTCACAATCCGCCCCCCCTAACCCAACCTAAGACATTGTCATTGATGATATGATTGATATACATCCTTCTTGGCCGTAGACGAAAGGCTGCTTGGTTTTCGACCCCAAATAATCTACTTTTCGGTATGGTGCAGAGCGGTAGGCTAGGAGGATTTTCATTCCTACCCTATGGTTGCTTTCATGCAGTTGGTGTTTACCAATGTCCTATTGAACTACTTCTCCCCCAATCAAAAGCGCCACGTTGCATATCGACTGCTACGCATATGCCGTGGAGGTTACAACTGATAGAAAACCTAACCGTTACCCCCTTAGGATGCCATCGAGGCTGAACAGACTGGAACGTCTTGCATGTTGCCTGCTTGATATTTTTGCCACATTTGCATGTCCGTTGTTGCATTTAATCCTGCTAGGACAATATACATATTCTATTAGGGTTGTATTTTGCCTTACTTGTATTGCATTTCCTGTTTGTTACACCTGATCCCATTGCAACAGCATACACTCTATATGTAGGCTGGTTTCTCCAGGCTTGGACAATGTACATTTTCCAGGTGTAGATTTAAGCACACTGATCTTGGTGCATGCTACACTCGAAAACATCCGCCAAATGCGCAGATAACGCTGGTACATTCTTGCTGATGATCTACATACAGATGTGCGTTCAATTGGTCTGTATGGCGAGACTCGTAGACGAAGAGACAGGCAGATGCTACGAAATCCGAAGCTTCATGGAATCTACTCCATTGATTGTTACATAGCATGGGACCCTGTAGCGCACCGGTTCCTGTCCTACAGCACACTCAGCTTTGAGCCTAGGTAGGCTGATACAACCAAGTCGTGCAAGCTTGCAGGCCTATCCGATCTCGACTGTGACACTCCGAATCCGAGACTCCAAGGTGGATATGCTGCTCTTTATCATTGCCCCTGCGTAGCTAATTTCGTTGACTACATATGGCAGCGGGTCTGAGCTGCTTGGACGACGACTTATGACATACGCAATACTGGGCGTAATGCGCCTTTCCAGCATCGGCAGGGGGTTATCGGGCTTTGAAATGACTCAGCACTGGAAAGACATTGCGATTCGTGACCCATCATAAATGTGAAAATTTACGAGGGTCTCACAGATCACGATATGTCCTTTCCCCCCTTTCCCCATACCCACTCTGCTTTGCATTCCACAGTCTCCTCGACCCATCGTCAACTTAATCGGTCGATATAAGCCCCTTGTAATTGGGACCTTCAGGGACCATTCATTGGGGTTGAGTTTATGGACCTGGATGAAACGAATATAGAGGCTGAGCGACGCCGGTTTTACGACTGCCAATGCGGAAGGAGATCCGAGACTTGCTTTGGGGCTTTCCCGAATCCGAGCATGGCTATCACAACTTCTCTATTTCTACTTGGCAGCTTGGCTCTTAATATGACTGTGGCACTTGGTTCTAAATTAGCTTATCTCTTGAGTTTCTTGACTTCACACTATGTAGTTCTTCCTACACAAAATCTGTTCACTTTAGCATCTGCATCTCAGCTTCACGTACCATGTATTTTCTAGCCCTCGCACTGTTCCTTATGGGGCGATACAGGGCTTCGACGAAACTAAGAATTTGAAATACACTATGCCCTACCGATGTGCGCTAAGTAGACTCTCCACCGACTCTGGGGATGAATCCATCCGATACGAAAATTTCCAGACTAGTTGTCTGGTATAGGATATCCATGTATGTGTATTGACAGCGGTTCTTTAGTGTATTGCAAGCCCTGCAACGCTTCGGTTTGAAGACGCTAGATGCCTTGCAAGACGTGGTATCAAAGCTGTTACGATGTTACAGTCATAGAGTCCTCCTCTTATCATACTCCCCGCGACACGTGCTTGATTGTGAATTACATGGTTCTTCGAAAGGCGGTCAGCCGATCGATGGTGTGTTGATGGACGGAGGTAACATATCATAAAATACGGTTGCAAATCCTCAGTATGATCATCTAATGTAACTGCTTTTTACGTCTTTTCCAAACTAGGTTAAAACAAACCTCCACGAATGATACCCTGTAAACGGGCCGGTCCCGGTTACGCCTTGTCCTCTTGGCCCCCCTTACCCTTGTCTAGCGCCAGAACCCGGGCAGGTAATTCTCGCTACCAGAACTAACCCCCACACGCTATTCCATACTATACTTTATTTCCGAGGAACCCATGCTGCGGGACCATGTATAGCATAATAATAACGGCCTATATTACCATCGTCGGTTTTCCAGCTATCCAGCTATCTGGTCCGGTTTTACCAGAGATGGTAGGCACCAGTAAAACCACACGCTGGGACTCGCCTTGTTGTGTGTACGCAGTAGAGCTCTCCACCATAGCTCCAGTGAGCTAGACCTGAAAGAGTAGATCTACGACTTGATCTCCTGGGGAACAACGACTATTGCAGGAGGGGAACATCGTGGCAGTATAGGAAGAGATTGAGACACCGCTTGCCTATGCTGCCGGCGGAACCGAGGAAGATAAGAACGTTTCTAACAGCTGTTGGATTTTGGTATGAATTTAATAAAGTAAAATTAAGAGTAAACAAAGTCGCCGCGTGAGGCTTCAATTAACCCGCATTCAACGTTATCAATTAGTTACAGTCTTACCTCCTTTCACAATGAAAGCTTACAAGCTGGTGCAATGGGGCCAACCAGGCCAATACGTCGACGTTCCCAAGCCTGAGCCGGGTCCAGGAGATGTCCTCATCCGCATGAAGGCCGCTGGCCTGTGCCGCTCTGACCTAGACATGGTGGACAGCAAGCCCGGCTCAGCACCGTACGCCAACTCCCTCGACCCAGGCTATATCCTCGGCCACGAGAACGCGGGCTACGTAGAGAAAATCGGCAATGCAGTAACAGACCTAAAGGTCGGCGAGGCTGTTGTCGTGCACCACATGCGACATTGCGGCAACTGCGAATACTGCACCGACAACGCCGAGCAGCACTGCGAAGCCTTCAAACGCAACGCCATCGGAATGACTCGCGGGTGCGGCATGGACGGCGGCTTGGCCGAATACCTGCTCGTGCCTCGAACAGAAGTTATTTCCATCGGCGACGGCGACCCAATTCTCTACGCGCCCCTCACCGACGCCGGCGTCACAGCCTACCACGCAATCCAGACGGCCATCCAGCGCTTGAAGCCCGGCACCAGCGCAGCCCTGATCGGCATTGGCGGGTTGGGCACCTACGGCGTCCAATTCATCAAGCTCCTATCCTCAGCACGCGTATTCGCCATCGACAACATCCCAAGCCGCCTGCAGACCGCAAAGGAAGTGGGCGCAGATGAAACAGCCCTTTTCGAAGGCGACGGAACGGCTGCAGCCGAGCAGATCTTGGCCCAAACCGGCGGCCGTGGCGTCGACGCCATTATCGATTTCGTCGGCACCGCCGGGACGCTGAAGCTCGCGGCCAAGATTTCCCGCCCGCGGGGGCGTATTGTGCTTGTGGGCATGCAGGGCGGCACGCTGGAAGTAGGCTGGGGATTGCTGGCCACCAGCTGCGAGTTCGCCATCAGTTTGGGCAGCACGCGGCAGGATCTGAGGGAGGTGTGTGACTTGGCAAGGAGTGGAAAGTTGAGGATTGATGTTGAGAAGTTCAACTTCGACGAGCTGGATAAAGCATACGATGCGTTGAGAACCGGGAAACTGACTGGAAGGGCGGTTGTCGTCTTCCCATGAATATGGTGTCTATTAGACTCGCTTAGATAGAATACATTATCGATTACCTACGTCCGTAACTAAGGTACCCGGCCTCATACTTATGCAACAGTGGCTTGAACTATTGAAGACGCCCATCCAAGTTTTCCTGGTTTTCTATGGTAGTATTTAGTGAGCCGATCCCAGGAGGCGCCAAAGGGGTTCGCCACAAAGCCCCTGTAACCCTTGCTAGCAGTAGCCAATCGAAGGCTGAATAAGGCATGGTAATTGGTCCGCCCCCTGGTCCGAATTCAGCAGAGATTTCAAATCTTGAGGGAGGCTGGAAGTAAAGTTCATTATGGTCGGTATGGCTAAGGCTTGCTAAACGCTACTTGACATAGGAAATGGATTTTCCACACATTGTGGTTTAAAGACAGTGTTATAACAAGGTCATATGCAGTCTAAGTCTTGAGATCTAGATACAAAGTTTTGAGGACACTAAAAGAGATCTATGTGCAATATTAGCTGCGGGATGCTATACACAATTCTAGCGTATTACAGTGTTTGGTTTTCGGTATTTCAGGCAGCCTCTAGGCTGCTGAAGGCGCTTCATCAGAAGTCTTGGTGATTTGCTTTGTCTCAGTAACGGTTTCTCCCTCCGCAGCGGTTGGGTGCTCAACCAAGGATAGGATATCCTTGTCAGTATCGCTCTTGTGGTAAAGTTGTCTGCTGACGTGCTCGGTCAAGTGGTGGTCAAAGTCGCGAATGCAGAGTGCTGCGATGATCGAAACAATACCCAACGCTAGACCGGTGTAGAATGGGTAGGTGTATGCGGCAGCGTAGGATTCGGCGATTTTCTCCGACGCCACGGCAAGGATGTCGGGGTTCATGCCTGGCACGGCCTGGAGAGCATCCGTAGTCCCAGCAGCGACAGCTGAAAGAAGAGCAGATACAGATGAACTCGGGAGACCAGCTGAGGTAACGGCAGGAACGACAATCGAGGTCAATTTCTCAGGGAGCTTGTTTGCAATTTCGGCTGTGAAGACTGCAGTGAAGATAGAGCCAATTACGCTGCGCATTGCGGAAACGATAGCTAGAGTCTTGTTAGCATGGTTGAATTTGGCTGCGGAAAAGGATAATACATACAGAAGGCAACGCCAAGGTCCATATCAGATGCAACATATTGGACCATAAGCATGGTGACGACTTCACCCCATCCGACAGGAACAGTGGCAAGGAAGGAGAATGCAGCCGCCTGGCCGCGCTCGTTTGGACTGATCGAGGCCATTGCCCCCACGAACGCCGACATCCAGATACATCCCACAATAAGCTGCCATCGAATGTGCTTGATAATGTGGAAGAAAGAGCCGACGAAGACGATACCGGCCCAAGCACCGAAAGCAACAGTGGTCGTAAGCCAAGCTGTTGTCTCCCAGTCGCTTGTACCGAAGACTCTCGTGACTTGGGAAGGCCAAGTGATCTGCAGGGCCACATTGAGGCAGCCGGTAACAGCTGAAATTACCACGATAGGGGTGAATCCCGTCAGGTCCTTGAAAAAGTGCATCGGGAGGATGGGACGCTCCGCTCCTCCAAAAATCTCATAGAAGACAAATGCGACAAGACAGACAAATCCTGAAATAAGGAGACCCAGGATTGTCGGAGAATTCCACGCCAAAGGCTGTCCTCCCCAGGAAACACCCAAAAGGAATAGCGCCAGGCCGGCAACGAGGAGGAACACTCCAATGAAGTCGATCTTCTTGATTTCATCAATGGTCTTAACAGACTTTCCGTGCATCTGCGTGAAAGAGGGAGGAAAATAGAAGAAGTAGAACAGGACTGTGCCGGGAACCATGAATATGATGTAAATAATGAAGACCCATCTCCAAGTCGTCTGAAGCACGATGCGTTGGCCCAAGTAAGCACCAAATCCAGTGGCGATGACGTTCGGGATGACGACTAGGACGGTGGCTAGATACTTCATCTTGTTGGTCGCAAGCTCGCCGGTAAGCAATGGGTAGGACGCCGGCGGGCCTGATGCGAGTCCGAGTAACACATTGGCTCCTATCAAGACGTCCATGTTCTTTGCCGTACATGCGACGATGCCTCCGATTATGCCGAGGAGGTTGGCGCCGATGGCTAGCCATCGGCGACCGAACCTGTCGGAGAGCCGGCCGAAGAGAAGAATGCTGATACAGTCGCAAAGAGTCCACACGATGGAGAATAAGCTGGCGTTAGCACTAGGACCGATGTCACGGTTGATCGCCGTGATTACAGCGGCTCCGACTGAGAAGGCCCAGTAAGTGCCCAAAAGACTGAAGCCGATACCGCCAAAGGTACCGATAACTCGAGTGCTAGAATAGTATCCGGGTGGCAGCTGTTTCGAATCGGCAGCCAGCGCCTCAGAACGAAGCTGGTCGCCATCGTCCTTGGTCCGCGAGCGAGCGATTCCTGAGTCTGCGGCTTCCGACATTGTGGAAATTGGTGGCGCGCAAACGAAAAAGACAACCGGAAAGTTAGAAGACAAAACGCAGACACACGAGAATTTCTAGAACCTGGAGAGTTATGGTCCTTTTCTGGCAGCCTCAAGAGGAGAGCGACAGGGGTAACACGTTCTATTCCCAGTACGTCAACCAACGACCATCCTAACCTTACTTAGTTTGAGGAATCAAGGAGTTTTCCGAGTAACAATGTCGAACCAAACTCGATCTAGAATATCGTGTGGTTGACCCAGTGTCCGGGGCAATAGACAGGCGGAAGGACTCCTAGAAGGGCATCGATAGATACCAATAGGTCTATTAACGCGTTTATCACCATGTATAGTCTTGCTAGTATGCGGTATTTATTACCTTAACTGGCAACCCAATGCAACCCCCCCTATACCCCAACCTAGTGTAAAACACGATTCCTTGCATCTAACAGCATAGCCAGGTAAGCTGGGGTCGTTATCGTCTCCATGTGATGCTCGCCGCGCAATGACTTTTATTAATCAGCGAGCTTCCCGAGACACCCAGAACGATGGACACAATGGGTCGATCGAGAATTCTAATAGCATGAGCCAATCAGTCACTTATTCAAGTAAAGCGCAAAATTGCAGGGGTAGTGACATCTTACGCCAGCAGGAGAAATTATACGGTTCTATTCAAAGCGTCGCCGCACGGAACTACTGGCGTGGTGGCGGCATGGCTCGTGCAATCCTAGGTCTGCTAATTACCTCCTATGTACGTTGTATTTGCTTCCAAATTGGGCGTTAATCATTGAAATTTGAGTTTTGGGACCTTTTGACTATAACGTCAGTATTTAATCACGAAGCGCAAAGTACGAGCGTTCGCTGCCGAGAAACGCATTGCAGTTCGTTACCAGTTAAGGCTATATGATGAACGACATAAACACCACTGAAATGTTTTGGATTTTGCACTCCATGACGGGAACTAAATTACTTCAGGGGGGTTACAGGTCGAATGACGGACGGGCCGAGGTGGCTTACAAAGGTAGTTCAAAACATTCCTTGCAGGTTTCTTCTATGCAGTCAAAGGTACATATGTGACATGAGTTGCATAGGAAGGTGGGCACATTCGCCCAACCCTACCCCGTCCTATATGCTGCGCACCTATAGCAAGATAGCAAGGGCCGGCATTACTTTAAAGTTTACTGCAGTATATAAGCTGCAGTTGTACCGCAGTAAACCAATCAAAGAGGCAGAGGCCTACTTTTATCATGATCATATGTCTTAATAAGAACCGCCCGTGAGATGGGGATCCGATGACATACAACGTAGCAGCAATTCCCGAGTCAAATTCTGACCTAACATGTCGAAACATTTGCTCCCATATTCGCGGGCTCAATAGGTACCGGCAATATAATCGAACCGTAAAATACCTAGTAATTAGACTTGAAGGAATTCGAGCCTGGACCCTACGGAGAACAGTGAGGCTCTCCCCCGTGCCGCTAATACCCAGTACGAGTAAAGAGACCTTGTCCTGTGGATATACAGGATCCATACCCCGGACACGGGCACCAGCATCCTGAGGGTCCTAGCGTCTTACGGACCCTTCCCGTTGCAGGACAACCGTATCTTAACCCTTTACCATACCGGGGTCGGGCATGGTTTACAATTGGCTTTGAGCTTACCAGACGGCCAGAATGACTGATCTCTTCACGAAACCTTTTTTTCCTCCCACAACCAAGGAGGAAAATAGCGAGGCCAACCCCTGATCTTGGGACAGATCGACATACTCAGGCCGCTTGGGTAACACCACAGATACTGCTGCGTGAAAAACTCTGTCCCTGTCTACGAATGTAGGCATTTTTATATAATAGATGGTAGAGGACGCACTCCACCGACCGCGGTCGCTAAGCGCAGTGAATTTCACATCAGCACCTTGACGCACTTCGCTGTGCGTGCTTATTCCCGCCTCGAAGAGAGCGAGCTCCTCACGAGAAGCAGCAGCAGCCCATCATGACGACCCAAGAAGATGTAAACATCGAGTCATACACCGAGTATGCACTCGGCATGTTAATTTTCCTCACCCGCATTTTCACGCGAATAATGCTCGTGGGCTTCAGAGGACTGTACTGGGACGATCTCTTCACTGTCGTTGCGATAGTATGTCTTATTTCTCGCCACATACTTGACACCGATTTAGGAGAGAAGACATGATTGACGAAATGATTCTTTTCACAGGCTTTTTGGACTACGGACTTGGTCATCCTGCAATATATTGGCGTCTACGGAAGCAGTGTCGGACAGACCTTTGAGACTGCTGCGCAACTCACCGACGCTCAAGTTGAAAGCCTCAGGGTCGGTGACAAGTTGACATTCGCATCATGGAACTGCTACATCTGCCTTATCTGGTCTATGAAGGCTGTTGTCCTGTTCTACTATGATCGCATGGTATGTCTCAACCTTTCATGTCTCTAACAGTACAGAAGAATGCTTACAAGTCCCAGACTTTGAACCTCTGGCAGAACAAGTTGGCCAAGTGGATTCGTCTTGGTACTCTGCTTACTTTCACCATCGCCTTCTTGTTTCAGTATTGTCTCTGCACGCCCATCCAGAATGCATGGCAGGTCAAGCCTTATCCCGGCGGTTAGTAAACGGATCCCCTGACCCTGCCTTCTGCTTTTTTCTGACGAGTCCATAACAGACAAGTGTGTCTTCCGCAGGGAGAACTATATCCTGTATCCGATCCTTAGTATCATGTAAGTGCACCCGCCATTCGAACAAACGGCCACTACTCGCAGTTTAGTGTGACTCTGACACGGCCTCCTCGCCTATTTAGTTCCGATTTGGGCATTATGGCTATTCCGCTCCCGCTGTTATGGCAGGTCAAGATCCCGCTCTCTCGCAAACTTATTCTCGGCTTTCTTTTCAGCTCTGGTATCTTCATCATCATCGCCACCCTTCTGCGAACAGTCTATTCTCTCCGCTCTATCCTCGACCTCCTCGTCGCCACACAATGGGCCACTCGCGAGTACCTAGTCACGGCTTTCGTGGTTTCCGCCCCGGCTATCAAGCCATTATTCAGCCGACGCCTTTGGGGTCTAAAGGGTTCTACTCAAACGGGTTCCGGCGATCGGTATGGGTCGGGCGGGTCCGGACTACGGTCGGGGAAGGGATCCAAGGCCCACAGTCATTCAGTCGTAGTTGAGAGCCAGACCAACGGTGGATCCGGTAGCGCCTCCGGTAGTGGAAAGGCATTCGAGATGCCTTCGCGAGGCTGGCCCAGCAGGAAGGGGAACAATCCCAAGATGATTAGGTTACCGAGCGAAGCAAGCCAGGAGCACATTGTACAGTATTCAGATGAGGAAGCGGGCATCTATGTCACCGAGACGTTCACGGTCTCGAGCGAGGAACGGAAACAGGCGAATAAATAATGCTTTTTTGTTCTAAGAAAGCGAAGCATAAGATCACATACGTTTCGAAGCAAATATCGAGTCATAGGTCTGAGTTGAGCTCGGCTGGGATGGGGCAGTGCCTGGAGCTCGCAGAACTATCATTTAATTGTAAATGCTTCAATCAAGTTCCAATCGCTTCTGTATAATAGGGTAATCTTCATTTTGTTGTAGGCGACTTAAGCAGCCGGGTCTGCTAGATTCGGAGGTAGTTAGTCCTTACTTTAATCTATCTATCTGCCGTATATCTAGCGTTACCACCATCGACTCTCCGTTCCTGAACCAGGCCGCGGCAGGTATTGAAGGATATTCGCTGGCGACATCCACCAAGCTAAAGATGCGGGCTAAGGGGCACCGTCCAATTCCAGCGAGCCCTAAGAAGCTTTTCAACAAGGACAAGTTGAGGTACCTAATAAATTCTCTAACATTCAATCTATTTCCTATGGACATGAAGTATTTTGGGGTGAAGTCCCTTCCTGGCTTCTTGGCCACTTCACTCCTAGAATCTGTCCATATCTGTGGCAATTTAATACGAACCAGCCTCTGATTTACTCAGATACGTGATATTTTATGCAGTAAGATGTATGAATCTCACCTAATTTTCATTTCTTCTTCCTAAACTGGATAGCCTACCCGCTCATACCCGCGTTGGGTGATGACGTGAGGATCTGGTATCACATACATTTCTGCAGCCAGACGTCACATACCTGGGTCTTTAATACCTGAGGGAATATTTAAAAAGCCTATATAGCGTCGCTATCCCTTCTGATTTGCCTGCAAGATATGGGCCGTTTGAGCCTCGGTTTGGTCACCAGGAGTCAGGATGTTTCGCTACTTCCCAAGCGAATCATGGAGTAGTCGTTTCCTTGGCTTCGTACCAGATGATGAAATCGTTTACGTCCGGAGAACGTATCTATTATCTCTAGATATATCAGACGGGTAACCATGACCTATGGCACGGTTAGAGTACCCCGGGGGGCAGAGCTAACGTTTCGCGTGACAAAGGCTTCGTACCAGAGGATGTATGGAAGTCTTCAGGATCTGTTGTATGGAGAGTAAAGGATATAAAATGGAGTCTTGCAGGAAGTTTATTGGTACCTTAAGGAGGTAGTTTACCTACTAGAGTAGGGGCCACCAGAGACTTTATGTCTGATGCGCTCTTGATATACAAGAACCTTTAGCCCCGTGATTTACACGGTTAAAGTTTCACAAGTCGATCAAAACCTAGTCTAGATCATCTCTGCTCTGATCCTTGAGAATTCGGACGATATATCAAAGGCGCCTATGATGATGTCGTTATCCAAATTCCTCATGGTCACAGGCTCTGGCTTTATCCCAAACATGTAGGTGTACAGAATGATGAGCTAGAGTCAACATCTTAGCTGGCGATGTGCATAGCGAGTGATGGCCATCTTAGTCCTCGACCTCCTGGAAATAGGTCCTATATGAAGGAGAGAAGCCCATTTAAACATCCCAAAACGTACGCCAGAGATGGCTCTTCGATCATCTACCGTCATGCACTGATCCGTTATCAAGTACCTGAAGGAAATATACGGCAGCGAAGTAGTCCCCCCAATATACCCAACTCCCAGCCTGCATTGTTCCCAAGACTAATTGACTACGCTATGATGGTAAACCAGGATAGCTAGAAATCGAGGCGTCTAAGATTGAAACCATCTTGAAAATTCTGCTGGTTACTCCACCAAGGTCTGGGGTGTTCAGTACTACAACCACATCCGATCACCTACCTGGGTAGCATCCAACAGCTCAAGGACGCACGAATATACGTGTATATGTAGTAGATACGATGTCTACCTATATCTATGGTCTTGTAGCTTTTCTTTATTCTCTGTATAATGCGTAGCAGACACCCGCCGGGCGGGACGCTCCAATTCGCCAGTTTGACATGTTGTTCATAATAGACCATGGTCCCTCACAACAGCACACAAATCTCACGGGAACATGGGATCATTGATAACCTAAATCGATGTAATCCGCTGGAAGTCGTCTGGTAACCTGAGCTATAATGGGTACACAGCAGCACTATCACGTACCGCAAGTAGGTACCTAGGTTGTCAAGTAAGCTGGTTATCAATCAATAGACCCTCGATAGTAATTGCATTAGAGTCTGAACCGTTCGTTCGTCACTACAAGAGCATTTAGAAAAGAAATCCTAATATTGGTGGTAAAAAAAAAACATGTGTTTGAAACTGGATTCGAACCAAGTACCTTTAAAGGAGAGTTGGTTGAGTATTCGACACGTTCATTCAACTACACCATTCAACCACACCACTTCGATTGCCCGAAGGCATTAGGGCATAGTTTGTTATTGTATATATACCTTACTATGGTCTCCAGGTAGTTAGTGGGTCCCATATGGTTGCTATGCCGAAGGTGCTGGACGGGACGTTGCTGGGACAGTCTCCTATCAACTGCGTACCTGGCGGATGTCGAGAAGTCTCTCTCACCACCTGCTTACCCACTTACAGTCACTAGCCCAGGAGACATGCCGAAATCAATGTGACCGTCATTGTAGTATAAGATCATTGGTGTCACATACAACGATATACGACATCACATGGTTTCATACTACCTCATAACGGAGTGCGCTCGAACCTTATCGTCATGTCGTCGTGGTACGCGGAAAAGTGCCCCTCTAAGACACGCCTTGAACAATATGAGTGCCTTCGTGGTGCTAGAAGTATAGCTGGCGAGGGTTGGGAGTGGAGGACGGCCCGAAGGAGGACAGTCCGATTTAGGCATGATGACGCCCGATTCACGATGAGAATCTCTCGGAACCATCCCGGACGGGTAGGTTTCCCATCTCGAACATCATTTTCCTTCAGATTTCGATCCAGTAACCGGTGATGTTCATCCTTCTGTCTCGAAACGACCCTCGAAGGTATCACGACATCGTCCCCTAGCATTATTGCCTTAACCCAAACCGAACCCGTACTCACGGACCGAGAAGTCGAACACTTGTATAAGTGTTTAGTTGTTAAATCTCCACCTATAATGAAAGTGAACAGAGGTGAGGCCCTTGACGTGTGCGTCATGGACCGATCCTGGCGTCTTCGGATGGATTTGAGTAAGAGCATAACCGTCCGGACCCGAAAGGTGGCGGACTATGCGTGGGTAGGGTAGAGCTAGAGGAAATCAAGGTTATACTGTATCTACGTGCCTCAAATAAGAAGTCAAAGATAGGAGTACACGACAGGATGAACAATCATGAGGCTGGGAAGACAAACCCGTCCTACTCAGGAAACTGCGTGTATACTTGGATAGCCCCTGGTAATATCTTGAAAGTCTTTGCATTCTGCTGTTAAGTTTCGAGTCTTATATGTTGAAGTAGGATCGCGGTAGGAAGATAGTCGAGCAAGCTAACACACTGATTTCCCCTGTTTATGACCTGGACTCCGCCGTATTGCGCATGGGTAGCGACCGATTGGGAATGTAGCTGTATGGTAACTACAGATAATTCCTTACGGATGTCGTAGCTTGACGCGTGATTGGGAAAGAGCTTGAATGTTGCTCTAGCCTGATTCTGCAGTCTGTAACTGGTATTAGCTCGCTTATGAGTCAACACTTGCAATGGATATCGATGACGCATAATACCGGTGCTCATCTAGCTATATTGTTTCCTACAATTGGTAAAGGCCCATGGCATCAGAGGTGAGGCCGACTTGATAGTCATGAGCCCTGTGATTCGATGGAGGCGAGAAACCGTAGGACCTATGACATTAGAAACGGGGAATCAGGAGAATGTGTTGATCACTTCAGAGCTATAGCCATACAGAGGTACTTAATGCATTTATTGAGCGAGCCGGAGAGAGTTGTCATCCGAGATTTGTCTTACCTTTGAAACATTCCTCTCCTGTGACTCTGGGTAACCCGCAAGCAAACCTCTTTCTGGCTAAAGGAGCCCCTTTTTGCCTATCAATCAACCACTTCGAACTTGATAGATGCTAAGCTTCGCAACTTGTTCCCATATTCGTTATATCAATAGATTGAGTTGATTCACAATGTGCTCTATTTATAGTTGCCTTTGTTAGCTGTAATTGGCATCAATCATCATTGGCTGCTATTATGTAGATGTACCTACTCTAGTAAGGCCTCATTTATAACAATGAATTCTCGTTCATACTCGATGATAATATCTTTATCGCCATCAATCGTATTCGCAGCTGCCTGCTTAATGCAGTGCCGTGTTGAGATTGCGCGTTCTAGACCTGCGCCACGGGCCAAGCTGAAAGCTGTGGAGCCTTGAAAGGGTAGAAAGGGGCTGATGCTGGTGACGCTTACGTGCATAACCCCGATAACTACGCGCAAACATTCAACATTTATCGCATTAAGGGATCGCTGACTAAGTAGATAGGTAGTCACATGAATTGCTTTATTAGTGAAAGTGCTGAGGTCACGTAACACAGCCCGAAACCAGGACAACGTTAGCGCTCCCTTAGGTTGATGTACCTCCGTACCAAAACGAACCAAAACTCCCAGCGTTACCAGACGACCAAGCACCAAGCGTCTCGGATACGACTTTAACCTTCGCAACCTGTTCCTGAACCTCCGACCTCCTTCCAACCTCTCTGCATCTTTCCATTCCCAACTTTCTTCGCCACACGCATACCATCAAACAAACCCCAATTCTCATCGTCGCGACAAAGCTACCGTCCGCACTTCATTTATTCCCTGCCGTCCGAGCCGACGTAAGCCTCATCTCCTGACAGACGCCAATTCCGCCCCGTCAAATCATCACTTCGCCCAAAATGTCGAACCAGGAAGCTCCCTACGACCCCTACATCCCCAGCGGCCAGTCCGCGGCCCAACAGGGCGGCAACGCTCGAACGCAAGCTTTGCAAGCAGTAAGTCTATCTCGACGCGCTAATCTAATTTTCGATGTTTCTTTTGCCGGATCATGAGATGTCGATGGCCTCCTTGAAAACCGACCACGTCCGTATGTCCGACGAAACGATTCATCTTACATCCAACCACGTCTATCCTAAGCCTGCAAAGCGACCGACAACGATAGTTTAGAGGCCACATTCAAAAATGGATGGCGAGTAATTGAAGAGAGGATGCGCATGGGCCGACTATTGATGGCGATCGCTTCAATACTAAGTTCCCCGTCACGGCTGCTTCTCGACACGATATATCCGCTTGCGCATTCAAACTAGATTCAAAGTCTCCCCGGGCGCTCTCTGCAGGCTTTGCGACACCATGGCGACGGCAGACGATATCTCATGATCTGGCTAGGAAACAACGTGATTGGTACACAATAACAAAACAAAGGAGGCTAACAATTGAACCCATAGCAAATCGACGATACTGTCGGTGTTATGCGAGAGAACATCAACAAGGTGTCCCAACGTGGCGAGCGTCTCGATGCCCTGCAAGATAAGACCGACAACCTAGCTGTCTCCGCTCAAGGCTTCCGTCGCGGTGCGAACAGAGTCCGCAAGCAGATGTGGTGGAAGGACATGAAGATGAGAGCGTGTCTGATTGGCGGCATCATTGTCCTGATTCTCGTCATCGTCGTTCCTTCCGGTAAGCAATATCATCACACTACACATTAGAAAACGCAACAAGCTAACTCACCTGTCTCAGTCCTCGCCGGTCAAGGCAAGCTAAAATAATCGCCACGTGTACACGACTGGGAGCATCAAGTACGAATGGAATTTAATAGACGGGCTTGATGGGAGGGCATGACGAGGAGTTTGAATCTCGCTGGCTACGAGCAAGAGAGCAAGAGAGAGAGCAAAGCACACGAGAGGCGGTTCCCGATCATCACTTTAAAAAGAAATCTTCGGAGTCGCAAGCACTGAGAGGAGTTTGTCTATTGATTTGACCGGTCTTTTCATTTTTTTTTTTGGCTCTCGCGTGAATGGAAATGAGTTTCGGAATTTGCTTGGGATACCGCTGATCCACCTTCCCATCCAAAGCACTCAGAGGGTAGTGTGCGGTGGTGGAGAGAGAAAGAGAGACGAACCGACTTGTATGTATGATGGCGAGGCGTTTTTTTCCGACTAATTCAAGATATCTTACGACCCCCTGAATACTATAATACCCTTGACGTGCCATCTAATCCTTATGCTTCCAACCGTCTGCTATTGCGTGGATGATTTACTAGCTTGTTAATGAGGTCTGCAGTAGCTACGTACTACCGGCGATTCTAACAGTAATTATAACCCATCGGACTGTAGTACAGAGGCTATTATAAGTGCAACTTAATGTTCTGTATGTCTTCATTCAGCTCTTTGCCTCCTTGAGCAATGACAACACGCTCTGTTCGAGTTGACCTACGATTTTACGACGACTAGAGAAGGGTTGGAGGAGACGCCGGTAAGAAGGTGAAAAAGGTAAATGTTAATTCCTAATTTCTATCTATAGCTCCATGTTATTTCGGGAGGAAGGATTAATGTGGGTAGGGGAACTAAAGAATTCCCGGGTGCTCTCAGGATAGGCTATTCAGTCCTTGACATGGTAAAGTCTAGAAGCAGTTTTGAATAGATATTATAAATATAGATAGATACCTAAGGTACTATGACTGCATATAATAAAGTCCTCGTTCTCACTTACGGGTTGGAGTTTATTGGGAAGACGGAGAAAGGGACATCTTCTTTCGGAATCCTGCTTGTATTGTCTCCATTTCCATAGTTTGGCTCATCTTCCCATAGTCTCCTCACTCTCTCCTCTGGTCTAGTATCAATATCATAATGGTAACGGTATGGAGCCACTAGACGAATGTTATCGAGAAGCACAGGGAAAACGATGATACTTTGTCTGATCCTGTAGAATTTGGTGCGCTTCGTCAAGAGCAATCAATGTGAGTTCCACGACCAACTAGGAGTGCGACAGATCCTAGACCTAAATCTGCATCTGGGTAACTTTAATTTTGGCCACCTTTTCATGAAAGTTGACTTAATTGAACTCCTTGGAGATAACGGGAAGACGTAGGAGGATGACGTGACGAGGCATCTGTCACTTCATTGAGGATTGAAGGACGGTATAAGTATCAAAATGATGGAATAACAGCGTCCTATGGTAGCACAATTTAGTTCAGGTCATCATGAAAAGTCGGGAAGAGCTTCAAGGTCCAATTGTACCGCAATACCACCGAGTTAAGTCGGATATTGATAATGGTGATATTAGAATGTTTAATGCAACACCCTAAGGGATAGGAATATAAATCGTGGCGACTTAACGCGTTTTCTCGTACGATCCAGGTTATGGCGGATACTAACTAACAAGCAAGTATCTCGGTAGGTATGGTCGCTAGCATGATTGTCCGAAGGCCTTCAATGGTATCCAAAGTGGATAAAAAGCAACACGAATAAGGGCGCCTGTCTTGCCTGCTATAATGGACGTATGAAATGGAATCCAGGAATAGAGAAGTTTCTGCTTTCAAATCCGACAGTGGAAGGGATTGAAGGGAAACCTAGACCCTAACGATGCGGGCAAATAGGCAGATGTTCACCGTTGTACCGAGTAAATCTGGAAGTTGGAAAGACGTTGGAGGCCTTAGGACAGAGACGCAACGCGCGGTCGTATGACCTGAAGAATTTGAGCTTGCCCTGGTTGCATACAGTAATACCCAAATTCCCGACAATGCAGCTTTTGGAGAAGTTGGAGAGGGTTGACTTTCGAATCTGGTATATTTGGCTTCTCTGTATTGTACTTTATAGTAGCCGGGACTCGTCATGCTCGCCCCTTTCAGCATCTGGTAGTACGAGTATAAATACAAGAGGTGTAACTTCGGCTCACCTTCTGCCGGAGGAAACCAATCCGCCTGCCCGCCTGCATGAGCACTGCCTTCCGTGCAAGGTCGGCAAGTGAATAGACGTGGTCTTGAGCGCTTGCACGAATTTCGAAAACGCAGAGGGATTTTTCAGTAGCTTACCTAGTCTCCTGATTCTCGAGCATGTTGAACACGTTGAGACCATGCTCCTTTAAAGCACAGCCTCGACGACCACGAGGAGGGGTGTCCCCGGGTTGCTGGATTGGGAAACTCTTCTAGATGACCTGTCGAATGTCTTCCTGGATGATACATTAATTTATGTTGAATATCAAGTCCCTGACTTGCTCGGCATCTCAACCACTGGTTGCAATTTGATTATGAAGTTGCTCTGCCGAATCAGGTTCTGAGCGTCCGGATCTGATGACTCGAAATGCATTCCGGGTTTACGATAGGACGATAAGATTGCAGAGTCAACATCGAGGTGCTTGGCTGCGTAAGGTACCGGGACGAAGCTTTTTGGATCTGCTGCAACATGAAGCTTGAGGCCCTGAATAAATGTGCCAAGTAAGGGTCTTGGTGTGGTAGATGTGACTATTTGATCCGGTCAGAGGGGTCCCGGACGATGTGCTCAGAAGGAGAATATCTCATCTAACCGGAAACGGCTGGTGAGTAGGTACTGATGAGCTGTTCTCAAAGGACACTAGTGACTGTATTGTTTGACCTTGTAAAGCATCAATGACGCAACGAGTTTTATTTGTTTTCTAGGAAGGGAAATATTTAGGTAGGTACCTAAGAGAAAAGGAAAGACGAGATGAAATAAAAAAAAGGTCTTGAAGGATCGACCTGCCACTTCCTGGATGCGGGATCGAGTCTATTGGGGGTTCTACTTATATGTACATACATATGTACTTTACCGTTCAGCAATACACCTTATAACTGAATAGTGCGGGATCTTATGCACTAACAAGGATTTAGATTATCGGTACGCCCATCTCAATTGGTGCAGCTGCGGTTTTCGGCGTCCCAAGAATTTTTTTTTCTTGGTCATGTACAGTTCGTCTCCAAGGATAACACTATCGCGGCGAATTGACCTGCCCCTCCTCATAACATCCTAACAATGTGAACTTGACAACGTCCAAAATAGCAAGCCATTCTCCTAGTCAATTCAGGTAATTAATTCTTTGTAGTTCAATTGGCTCGCCTGCAGCGTCCTGTGTCCCCCTTGAGCGTCTTTTGCCGAGTGTATTTATTTAAACTGACTCACTGTAACTCCAAATTCTAGTTCCTCTCCCTTCCCAGGACCTTCAAAGCACCGCCCGCGGCAGCTTGATCCTCGTCGCGATACCACGGCTGTACAGGCCGTGGAGGTATCAATTGAGCACATAGACCTTTCGTCATTCGCTATTCGATCGCGGAGCCATGTTTTCAGTGCGCGCAGTACGAGCAGCCGTCCGGGCTGGCTCTCGCCGAGTCTCTCCCCGAGTGGCACGTTTGTCTCCGGCCGTCGCCACAACCCTTCCCCTACGAACCTCGCGAGCCGCCTACTCGTCCGCACGATCGAACGACTCGACCACCCGTGCCGCCGTTATACAAGTCCTTAACAACGTCGGTTCCAAGAGAGAGGTCCAGCAGTACCTCTCTCATTTCTCCTCCGTTTCCCAGCAGCAATTCGCTGTTATCAAGGTCGGAGGCGCTATTTTGACCGACTACCTCGACGAACTTTGCTCCTCGCTGTCGTTCCTATACCATGTCGGACTTTTCCCCATTATTGTCCACGGCGCTGGTCCGCAGCTCAACAAGCTCCTCGAGGAAGCGGGCGTCGAACCCGAGTTTGAGGAGGGGATCCGTATTACCGATGGAAAGACGCTAGGCATTGCTAGACGGCTTTTCCTCGCCGAGAACTTGAAGCTCGTCCAGCGCCTGGAAGAGATGGGTGTCCGCGCTCGCCCCATCACCTCCAGTGTCTTCACCGCCGATTACCTCGACAAGGAGAAGTGGAAGTTCGTTGGAAAGATCACGGAGGTCAACAAAGAGCCAATCCAAACTGCCATTGAAAATGGATATCTGCCCATTCTCACCTCCATGGCTGAGACGAAGGAGGGTCAAGTGTTGAACGTCAACGCCGATGTCGCAGCCGGGGAGCTTGCTCGCGAATTCGAACCATTGAAGGTCGTCTATCTTAGTGAGAAGGGCGGCTTGTTTGATGGTAACGTACAGAAGATTTCTGCGATTAACCTTGATGAGGAGTACGAGCACATTATGTCGCAGCCATGGTGCAAGTTTGGAACTCGGTTAAAGATTCGGGAAATCAAGGAACTTTTAGATACTCTTCCGCGCTCGTCAAGCGTGGCTATCATCCACCCTGCTGACCTGCAGAAGGAATTGTTCACGGATTCTGGAGCTGGTACTCTCATTCGCCGCGGAGACAAGCTGATGACCGCAGAGAGCGTTGCGGACTTTAGCGATCTTGCAAAGCTGAAGGATGTGCTGGTCCGAGATCGTGAGGTCCGGGATGCCAGGGCCACGGTAGATCGCTATCTAGACTTCTTGCAAGGACGGAAATTCAAGGCTTACTTCGACGAACCCATGAAAGCTCTGGCCGTCGTCCTCGACCCCGCTCCAGACCAATCATATGCGACGTTAGCTACCTTGACGATAACCAAATCGGGCTGGCTAACAAACGTAGCCGACAACATCTTCGCTGCGATCAAGAAGGAGTACCCTAGCTTAGTCTGGACTGTGAAGGCTGATGACGAGAATCTCACTTGGTTCTTTGACAAGGCTGATGGTAGCATCGTCAGGGGTAACGACGTCATGTTTTGGTACGGAATTGAGCCTGGAGAGGAGCTGAACAAGCTCATGAGGGAATTCACCCTCCATGGCCGGGCCATGCTTGGTGACTCTAACTTGGAGTCGAGGCTCCACCGAGCAGCCCAGATTGCCTCCGAGAACCTACGAGCACACTTTGCCTCTGGCTCAGTTGCTAACCAGGCGCGAGGTTATTCGACTCTTGCCCGTCGTTCTATATTAGGAGCTGCCGCTCAAAATGCCTTCTCCCGCGGCTCGCGCAGGGGTTTCGCTACTGAAACTAACCCTAACCCTCCGTACGGTAAAAAGCATGCCTCGAACACGCAGCCCTCCAGGGTCGCGTTGATTGGTGCTCGAGGTTACACTGGGCAGAATCTCATTAGTCTCATTAACACGCATCCTAACTTTGAGCTTAAGCATGTGTCATCACGAGAGCTAGCAGGACAAAAGTTAGAAGGCTATACTAAGAAGGAGATCATCTACGAGAACTTGAGCTTTGACGACGTTTACGAGATGGAGAAGAAGGGCAAAATAGACGTGTGGGTCATGGCGCTACCGAACGGTGTTTGCAAGCCGTTTGTTGATGCCATCAACAAGGCCAAGGAGGAGTCTTCTAGAGAAGACAGCAGTGTGATTGTAGATCTTTCTGCTGATTACAGATTTGACAAGTCGTGGACATATGGTCTTCCCGAGTTGGTCAAGCGATCGCAGATTGCTCAAGCCACCCACATCTCGAATCCTGGTTGCTACGCCACAGCCGCACAGCTCGGCATTGCGCCGCTGGTGGAGCACCTTGGTGGCCAGCCTACCGTTTTCGGCGTCTCTGGCTACTCAGGTGCTGGCACCAAGCCTTCTTCGAAGAACAATGTTGAGCTCCTGACCAACAACCTCATTCCTTATAGCTTGACGGACCACATCCACGAGAGAGAAATAAGCTATCAGCTTGGTGTCGATGTTGGATTCATCCCCCACGTTGCGGTGTGGTTCCAGGGCATCCACCACACGATAAACATTCCTCTCAACAAGACGATGACTTCGCGCGATATCAGACAAATGTACCAAGATAGGTACGCGGGCGAGAAGCTGGTCAAGGTGGTGGGAGAAGCGCCGTTGGTGAAGGCGATTAGCGGGAAGCACGGCGTTGAGATCGGCGGGTTTGCTGTTCACAGTTCTGGGAAGCGAGTGGTTATCTGCGTGACGATTGACAACCTGCTGAAGGGTGCAGCGACACAATGTTTACGTGAGTTTTATCCCCATTCCCATCCCCATTCCCATTTCCACCCCCCCTATCATTCATCTTCTGAATGGTTTACCCGATCCGGTGCTAACACGACTTACAGAAAACATGAACTTGGCTCGCGGCTATGCGGAGTTTGAAGGTATACCTCCAATGAATTAGAAAGGAGATGTTCACTCAGGGATTCTGTTTTTCTTTCGGGGGTCTGATGGGGCGGTGCTTTAAAAAACTTTGTATATACTCGGAGATAGGCGAGCTATCATGACGCACTATAAAAGATGTCTTGTAAAATCTGCTGGGCTCGAGTATTTCCGACTTGGGAGTAATACATTAAGGAGTCGTCAACCCCGTTCGTCAGCCGTTGGCCGTTGATAATTCCTAAAAGGGGATGTGTGAGAGTGGTGAATGTTAGTGTTTTCCGCCATCCGCGTGGTTGGGTTACAAGCCATTCACTAGGTATATACTCCGAGCAATTCTCTGTCGCTAGAGTAAAACCACAGCAGATACTGATCTCGACCTTGGGCTCAGTAATTCAAGGATGAACTTATATATGACCTAACTTACCTTGTAGCCATATATGCCGTGATTCAAATTTGTTCCTGGTATATCCTTTCACGATAGGCTCTGTCTCTCGGGTTTTGTCAACAGCAAACGGCAGACCCCGTCTTCTGAAGACGCCGTTTGAAGGGATAGAAATAGCGCGAAAATGCAGACACCGAGTGGTCTTATTTCCACAATGGTATAATCGGTACAATTTACAGCGGGGTAAGATTTCAGAACCCCTGAAGCGCCTGTTCCGATGGCGGATGGCGGGGTCCCATTGGTGGGGCAAACTTTTGGCTACAGACGCCCGATTTGGGCATGACAAGCTCCCCGGTTCTGTATAAATCGCGTATAAATCTTCACGGGGGCGACCTGACTCACATCCAGAAGGATCGATAGACGAATACTAGATCAATAGTTGGCCCTTTTGAGAAAGTCAATTGATCCTAGATAAGCAATGGCTTCCCAATTCCCTACCAAGAAATGCGGTAAGAGTCATGCCTCGAAGTCAATGGCTGGAATTATCTAATAAACCTGGTTAGGTGTCCTGGGCTGCACCGGCTCCGTGGGCCAACGGTTCATCCTGCTTCTGTCGCAACACCCGCACTTCGTCCTTCACGCCGTGGGAGCTTCGTCTAGGTCGGCTGGCAAGAAGTACAAGGATGCCGTAAGATGGAAGCAGGCCTCGCCAATGGGGCCTGTAGGCGAACTAGTCGTGCGGGAATGCAAGGCGAGCGAATTCGCAGACTGCGACGTTGTCTTCAGCGGGCTGGACGCAGATGTCGCCGGTGATATCGGTACGTTTCTCCCCATACTCCTCCTCCTTAGGAGTCAAGTAAGCTTATAAGAACGGGCAGAAATGGAATTCCTCAAGGCCAACCTCGCCGTCTTCTCCAACGCAAAGAACTACCGCCGCGACCCCCTCGTGCCGCTCGTCGTCCCCACCGTCAACCTGCCGCACCTCGACCTGATCCCGCACCAGCGCAGGCACCACGGCCTGCAGAAGGGGTTCCTGGTCTGCAACTCCAACTGCGCCGTCATCGGGCTCGTGATCCCGTTCGCCGCCCTGCAGGCGCGCTTCGGCCCCGTCGACGCCGTCAGCGTCGTCACCATGCAGGCCGTGTCTGGCGCCGGCTACCCCGGCGTCAGCTCCATGGACATCCTCGACAACGTCGTGCCCTTCATCTCCGGCGAGGAGGACAAGCTGGAGACCGAGGCGCGCAAGATCCTCGGCGCCATCAACGGCGACGCCACCGCCTTCGTCGAGCAGGCCGATTTGAGAGTCTCCGCCGCCTGCAACCGCGTCGCTGTGCTCGACGGCCACACCGCGTGCGTGTCGCTGCGCTTCAAGAACCGCCCGTCGCCCACCGCGGAGCAGGTCAGGACCGCGATGAGGGAGTACGTGAGCGAGGCCGAGAAGCTGGGGTGTCCGAGTGCGCCCAGCCCGAGTATCCAGGTCTTTGATGAGCCGGATCGCCCGCAGCCCCGGCTCGATCGCGAGCTGGGCCGCGGGTACACGGTTAGTGTGGGGCGCGTGCGCGAGGACGAAAGCGGGATCTTCGATATCAAGTTTGTTGCGCTGAGCCATAACAGTAAGCCCCCCCCCTCTCCCTCTCAGTCAAAAATCTCAAATCTCCGCTCTTTGCCCGGAGCCCCTAAAGCGAAATGAAAGTAGGGGAAGGCTGCTAACGCTGGATAGCTGTCATTGGAGCTGCTGGCTCTTCGATACTGAACGCGGAGGCGGCGGTGCTGAAGGGTTTCATCTGAGGAAGGAAGGCAAGTGTCTGGCATCTTGCATCGGTATATGGCGTTGGGTTGGTTCATTTGCATGGGAAGACAAAAGACAAAAGGGGGTAGGCGGGCAGGTACTTGTAGATAGGTATTCATGATGGGATGGTAGATGAGGGAATGTGAAAATACTTGAAGTTATTTGTGTCTGAGCAAAGAATCGTCTTAATTATTGGCTTGTGGCACTTGGTGCGAAGAGCCGTAGTTTCACGTATCAAGGTATGAAGTAGATCACCTAGCGACTTGCCCTGCAATCCATCATAACTCCACAGGTATCAAAGTAAATAAATCTACCTGACAAGAGCCTGGACGCCCCAGAATGTATGCCTAGATACGCACCTAAGGTGCCTGATCCTAACTTACAAGAGAAGTTCTCTACGGAAAGACCTAGCCCTCTTAAGCGGAATCACAGCTACCTATCAAGTGCAAGCTGAAGACCCGGTAGCTTTTGTAGAGCCTTCAACCTAGGTTGTGTCCTATTTCCCCTTGTTGCTAAACTGATAACACCGCAGAAAAGTGGGACTTATGCGTAAGCGATATAGGTCTAAGCTGACAGAAGTTTGTATCAACCAATCAGAGTTGGGCGCATTGCCCAGATTGGGTTTCTACGGTCTGATGGTCTAGTGGTATGATTCGCGCTTAGGGAAAACCTATAGCATAATATGCGCGAGGTCCCGGGTTCAATCCCCGGTCAGACCCTCCTTTTTGAAAATTTTCACTTCCATGATACATGGTAGTGATTGATATCTTACGTTTTAGTCGGCTTGAGATGTCAGTTCCTGACTTTTTGTAGGGTTGTTCGTTTAGGCACGCACTACTGAGAGTTGTTACCAGTGAAGTTGTATTCAACGCTCTTTCTCGTTTGGTGCTGTAGTTAGTCACTGAGGTTGCTGTACAGGCAGGAAGGAAGTCATTGCATCATGTAGGGGTTAGTTACCGTGATACATCTAACTACATAGAATTTCATGTAGGCAATTGTCAACTTCAGTGTAATATATATAGTCTTATGAAAGAAAGGACTAAGTTAAAGCGTTGTTAAAGTCAAACTAGCCAGATGCATGTCCTACAAACTACGGTTAGTCTGCTTAAGCTTTCTTTGATCCCATTAACGGTTTCGTCGTTCGATCTCGAATAGTCGTTAAACCTACGTATGAGGCAGAGTACCTAAGCCCATAACAACGACAGGTAGGTATAGTAATACCGACCCGACCCGTAGAGTGAACTGCTCTTTCTCCCAAGTATCTAGGTACCTCATGGAGTAAATGGCTCTTCCCCTTCACTTACCTCTCCAAGTTCAAACAGCGGATTACTCGGCAGGCTAACTGTAGAATAAGCCATAGGTTCAGTTGTGGGGGCAAACTTTCCCTTGTCTCTATGCGCATAAGCACACGGCCGCCCTAGGTTCCCTTAGAATCCTTCTTCACCTGAAGGCTTCTTTTCTCACCACTCCTCACTCTTAACCCCATCTACAAATCAATCATCAGTACATTTTTCTACGATCATGGCACATAGCCCTAACAAAGATGAGTTCAGCCATAAGATGGCCAATAGCTAAAGACGACGAAGATACCAGAATCAGCAAACGATCAACAACGATAACTCTACTGGGGCTAAACTCCAGAGTTATGTTCGTTTCGAGCTTAAATAGGAGCTTACCGGCCTCCTAGAGCTGTTATCAATGAAGGGGTTAAGAGCACATCTTGTCAATATCTAATGACATAACTAGTTTTGGCCGAGGGAACGAAAGCAGAAACTTAATATCAGAAAAGCGATTCTACACTAGTCTCGCACCACAACAATGGCGGCAGCCACTCCGAAACCAACGACAGCCGGAGATGCGAATAGGGGCATCTAGCAAAGTGCAATCCTATCTCCCGCGCCATGAGACAACGCCGAAGCCCGCCAGGGCGGTGGCCTCCAGATCTCAACAGATTCTGGGGAGAAGGACTTGAAGTGAGTACTCCCCAGCGATAACCGAAACGAAGTTCATATAGCCATTCATCATACACCTGCCTCTATATACTTACTCATCACGTTAGAATGGTTTTATGACCGCGTAATAATGCACTAGTCTAACAAGCGAGATAGTACAGCCCTCAACAGGACGGCGATATCTTACGACATCGAGGTATCGTCAGCTCGCACCAACAAGAGCCTAGAAGACAGACGCTCTGCAGCCGTTGGCGGTGCTTCCCTCGAGGGATTTCCCAACGAAGACTTTCTCCACGATGATTCTCTTAAGGACAATCAAGCCCCAGAGGAAAATAACGAGAATTTTAACATTATACTATTTCCCCTTAGGCCCGGTTATAAAGCTAAACTACAATGACCTCTTCAACTTCATTAACCGAATTCCCACCACAAACAACCACGTCCGCTCGGTCGAACATAAGGTGATGGAACACTAGGGACTCGTCACGCCCTAGGGCCCAATCGCCAAGATAGTCCTCGACAGATCCTAGTCGACCCCAAAAAGGCTGACCTTCCTACTCTTCCCTTCGGCCAATGCCGCTGGGTCAGCCTCAAGGCATACAGAGGATGCGTCGCGAAGAACATCCTCGTTAGCCGAGGAGGGTACACGGGCGAAGATGGATTTGAGATTTCTATGCCTCCACAAGATACTGTCGAAGTGACTAAGGCGCTTCTCAATGTCCATGGACCTGATGGACCTCCTATGGTCAAGTTGGCTGACCTCCCTACCAAGTCCTCTCGACCACATTAGCATCCGCATCAATCCGCCGTCGACGTCTTCGCCGAAGGAAACTCGCACACAGATGACACAAGATTAAAATTGTCTTCGAGAAAGCTGCTATCAAGCTAGCAACTGAAGACGACTTCGATATCAACTCCGACAGCCGCCTCTAAAGAAAGAGAAGCTAATGAACCATTAAGATGGGCTCTCGTTTACGAATGACTCCCCTCCTCAAAGATGACCCTCACGACCACAAGCATGTCGGTTGGGTTCTACAATAGGCGTACGCCTTGATGAGATGCCACTGGGCGGTGTAGACCATGCCTATCGTTCCATTCAGCGACAGCAACCTGATAGGCCGCACGCAAGGCTGCACGCAAGGCCGAACTCGAAGGTTGGTCGCTATTGAACATCGGTTACTTTTACCCAGGACAACATTCTCAGATTCCACCACAACATCCTCAAATGACACAAGCACTTCAACCTCCCGGTCCAATGCAGTAGACGACTTGATCAATTGATCGAGCCACTGCTTAAGGCATTGATCAGATTGGGCGAGGATCAAGAGGAGTTCCCACGCGAGAACTGCTAGTTTGGTAATAGCATTGGCGAGGACATCAATCATAAACCGTGTCCCCGAAAGGGGGCGGTTCTTAAGTAACGCGATGCGTATCCACAACCCCGACAAGAACAAGTCGTCCCATTTGGCTACAGACTCATCCCTGAGAGGGGTGGGGGGCTGGAGTCATGCTTAAGAGAGGGGACTCTTACGATGAGATATATCGTGAGTTGGTCGAGAGTGGTATGGACGACGGGATAATCATGGTAGACCCGGGCTCGTCGCAGGAGTTGGTACGAGGCTTCGGGGGAGCCCGCAAATGGGTGCCTCGCTGCAAAGGCAGTAGGGAAATACTGAGAAGACGAGGCGTACCACCACTGCGGCGGCAGCCACCTACAAGCCGAATACACGACGACTTACGACGCTCACGTAGCCAACTATCACCAAGGCGAACATGCCCTCGGCAAAATTATTTAAAAGCCAAACAAGGGCGTTATAAGAAACAGACAAGCGCAGACAGATACAATGGCCTTAAGAGAGGACCAATTAAGGCTCAAGAGAGTTGCTCGTCGTATAGAGCGACGACAACGAAGACGGACGGTGTGGGGAGGCAGGAGGTTGACGAGAGCAATCCGTTGCTGCTGACCCCGGCGGCCGTCTACACCTACCTGCGGCCTACTTCGACTACCTCCGACGCGAGGCACCCTGGCATGATTCCCGAGGCCAAGGATTACATTAGTATCAACATTAGCCATGGCGGGAGCTGTGGTTGGTTTTGACCTGCGGTTGTTCTTACTTACCTCCTAAAGGTACCTGCACATACCTACATTGCACAACTGCTCCAGCGCCACGATAATCGTCTCAATCCTCGGGGGCATCGACCCTCAAACGCAAGTGGCAGTGACTTATCCTTGCAGGCAAGCGTCCAAAAAGGCAAGCACTCGTTAGGGGAGGAGGATACGAGGGAGAACAAGCAACCGAAAACGGGGGGAAACTGTTGATTACCTCCTAACTATACCAATTTTTTAGAGTAGGCAACCTCGAGGACTACCTCCTTTAACACAGACAGACACGCCTTAGATAACCAAAATAGACAAATATATTAAAATTCTCCTAGATCCCAACTCCTATATTCCAATAAATGCTCATTAAGATAGCACACACATCACGCAGACATAAATAGCACACCAATACATGAAGTATCTCAATGCATTTCTCTCTCTACTTCTCACTCTACACATCACTACACTGATCTCTCAGAGCACTCTCTCCATCTCGCCTCGCGTTCTCTATACATTCCATCCCATCTCCTTCTCCGCAACTAGGTAAGCAAACAATAACGCAAATACACGCAAAAACACACAAGCACGATGAACCCAACCAATCAATCAACCAGCCACCCCAACCCTGTAACCCATCCATGCCCTGATCCCCACAACCGCCATCGCCCCCCCAAATAAGTGCGCCAGAATGCATCGTTTCCTGCCCAGGTATCAATCGCCACATACAATGCGCTCTGGCAAAGATAAGAAGATTTCAAAAGAAGCCCCGACTCTGCTAGCAAATGCGTTGCGTAATGATGATCATGAATGCCGTGAGTGCTCCCAGGATGACAGTGTATGAGTAATGAGTATGAGTCAGAGAGAAGAGATAAAGCAAAAGCCCAAAACAAAAGAAAACAGAAAATGGTGAGAAATGAAGGCCGGTAGATGCTCTGTCGTAGTAAGAGCTTCTCTCGTAGCGTAGGCCGTATGCATCCGCTATGATAGAAAAGAGTAAAAGGAGAAAGGGGGTTGATTTCGGTCCCCGGAGTGAAAACGCGCATCGTTGAGATTCTCATGACGGTTCTGTTTCATATCGATACGAGCCGAATGTATTAGAAATAGGAAAGCTAATAAGCCTTTTACCCCTATTAGGTTGCGTCCCACCCCACTACATTAATTTATTTTATCTTCCTAGCGTCGAACAACGTCAAGCTTAAGCTCGTATCGTTCTCGCCCACGTTCGGGGTGGGTTCATTGAGGATTTCCCATCTCCTAAAGACGAAAGGCGTTAACCTTTCGGGCATCATGCTCATCCCCATGCCCATCGCCATCGCCCTCCTCTCGTTTATTCCTGGCGGCGGTTTCTCGCGATGGGCTAGCATGAAGTCCTCCGCTGGGTTCGGAGCGAAACTGAATAGGTATCTGAGTCTAGGATCGGCGGTGACGTCCTTCACCGCTCGCACGCACTGCAGGCGCGCTTCTTCGGGTAGACTATCGACAAGCGCGAGCGCGATGTCAAATGCCTGTTTTCCTAAATTGGTAGTCGGGTGGTTGTCGAGCTCCTGGACAAGGCCAGCTAGAACAATTAAAGCACGGCCGCGGATTTCGCCGCCAGGCAATTTCGACATATCTGTCAAGCTCGCGGACGGTGATGTGTAAAGAGTGAGGTAAGAGAAGAGGAGAGGTAGCCAATGTGACAGCACAGCGCTTCTAAGTGACGCATACTCATCGGTTCTTGAGGCTAGTATATCCCACAGGTCGGCGAGCTTGTCCACTAAAGCGCTAGAAAGTGGGGACATCTTTGGTCCTGATCCTCCGCGGAATATGGAGTCGATAACCGTCAATAGGTTCTCGGCCATATGAATATCCTTGCTGAATAGAGCATCATTAGGGGGGTTCTTCAAAGAGGGAATAATGTCTAAGAAGCGAGACTCTGCTCGGTTCCTCATATGCTGCGTGATTTCGTTACTTAGAGAGGGAAGCATGCCTGTCCACATGATATTATTTGCATCAATGGCGTTATCAAGCGCTTTGGATAGCTGCTCAAACTGCGAATGAAGCCTCTCTGTTGCTTCGGGGCCGCTCGACTCATCGATCGCTAGGTTTAGAGAGAGCTTGACCTGGCAAAAGGGTAGCGTAAACTCATTTGCCAATTCCAGAACCTGCTCGAAGGATTTCTGCCCTCCACCACCGTTAGGAACTAGCAGCTTTGTAGTCCAAGCCTCAACGAGGGCCGATAATTTCGGATCGGGGCTCTTCAGCGAAACAGATTGGCTGGCAGCATTTGGATCGATAAGAACGAGGTCTCGGAGCAGTTCAAGGAACTGATCCTCTGTTTGCTTGTCGTCAAGTGGTTGCCAGATCGCGGCTTGCTGATTGCGAGAATACTCTGCCAAGGCCCCATGGATTAGGGGCATCAACTCTTTAGCATGCTCATATCTAGCGCGATCTTGGACGATGCGGAAGCGATAGCAGTCCTCGGACGTCATGACCGCATTGGGACTAAATGGCATCATCAACATCTGCAATATCTCCTGCCTGTAGATAGATGCAGATCCGACGGCACTCGACTGGAATTGAGCAGACTGAGTCCTCGGAACGGTTGCGAATAATATCGCAAGAGACAGACACCCTGAGCTGATGAGAGGCGGAAACAGCTGTGCGATAGGCGGTCGGTTCGTCAGCTTGCGGATATGCTGAACCCAACCTTTCGTAAGTTCGTTGAAGTGATGAATATCAAATACCCGTAACCGCGTAAGAAGGATGCAACAAAGCCGCTGACGCTCATCTTCTTTACCCCAGTACACTTGTAGTTTCTTGATAATCGCATAGAACAAGCGTTCCATCGTCGGTCTATCAGCGCTCGTGTAGCTAGCAAGCTTTTCTATCTGTTCACTTAGCTCGGACTCGGCGTCTTGAAGTTGCGTAGCCATGTTGTCAGATAGCGGCGATGAGGCATCAGCAGCGCTACTGCGGTCTATGCGAATCAAGTCGTTTCGTAGTTGCGCTGCCACATCCTCCAAACCGGTCAAACGGGGTGCTAGGTTAGCAAGAGAAGCAAGTAGCGGCCGAGCGCCCACGCCTTGTTCTTCCAAGAGAGTCTTCAAACGCCCGTAGAAAGTTTGGAATAGTGGCTTAGCCGCTCCAGTTGCGCTGAATACTGGTAAATGGAGATTTAGAGTGTCGACGCAACACGCAAGAAGTTCAGCATTGGATGACGCCGCCGTGAGCTTCAAGACAGTCTCAAGCATAGTAAAATCTTGAGCAGCTTCGAGCAACGTCCGAACCGTCTCAAACGCAGTTTTGGGAAGTTCGACGCCACCTTTACCCGACTGCATGGTTTGTGCAAAGCCACCAACGAAGTCGTTGCTGAGCCATGAGGAGACAGTCGTCTTGAGAGAGCGGCTGCTTAACTCAATTCGCTTCGATAGCTTCTTTAAGCTCATGGGCTTCCTATGCAGCAAGGGATCACGGGAATCCAATGGCACAGAAAGCGTGCCCTTAACGCAGCTTAATGCCAGTGCCATGTCCCTCGCCTCATCTTCAACTGAGAAAGATGCCCTTCGCAGTAACGTCGCTCTCAAGTTCCTCATGGACTCATTTAACGAGTCGAGGGGAATCTCGACGAGAAGTCTAGTAGCGCATGGCCCATCTCGTGTCGTTTCGACGGCACTACTGAGACCACCACGGGCTATGAGCCACTGGATATACTGGGGAATCGAGAAGTGGCCAGATCGAGTGAGCTCCGATACAAGATGGTACACAAGCTGCTTCCGGGCGGTTTCTTGAAGTGGGTCAGCATCCAAAAAGTCCAAAACGGCCCTGGTGACGTCGACATCCAGATCAGAAGATGAACGCAACAGCGAGGCGGCAATGTACACCTTCGCAATTCCAGGTCGATACAATGAAGTACACCATTCAAGAACTGTTCTCACTATGGATAACTTGTTCTCGCTCGTTTTCCATAGCTGCTTTGGGATCGTACTGTCGAGGGGCGTTCGATGTATGCTGTCCAGTAGCTGCACCACTATGCTCCGGAGAGCAGGTTGCGACTTGGCATTAGAGCTAGTTAAATAATCATTGCGTGAGTCGATCGATTTGAATGCACTCGACCTCGTTTGATTGTTGCTCGATATAGTGGATTCGAGCAAAGAGTCGCGATATTTCAACCAAATTCCAGGATTAATGAAATTCTCCGGACTGGTCGTAAGTAGAGATTCTACTAAATATTGTAAGCGTGTGGCAAGAGGGAGTAGAATATCGCGATCGGGATGGTAGTATATCTGCTCACTAAGTTAGCTAGTCCAAGGTAAAGAGTTATAAAGGGAACATACAGCGGAGTGATGGGAGAGAATGGCGCTGACTAATCGCCGCCCATGTCTCCTTAATTTGAGTATATCTTTCCAGTATATTTGGATAATCAATAACCACATGGGGAGTTTGGCTTGATTGCTGTTTTCCAAGCCGGCGACTAGCCAGTCCATATAATGATCGCGGTCTAAAAGGTGCTCGGCGTATAGGTGGGTAGCAAGGCGGATGCTGTAGACAGTCAGTGTCGCTGCTATTGTCCTGCAAGGGATTAAGATCACTCACGCATATGTGACCTTGGTCTTCCAGTCATTCTCGCTAAATGCGTTGGTAACAGACTCGACAAATTGTTCGACAAACACAGTCCAGTCCCTGATCCATTTGGCTTCTCCGCCCATAACGAATATGCCATTGACTCCCTTCCTCTTGAAGGCGCGAATCTCGTTCGCACCAACGCACTTTGCAAGCCAGACAGCACGATCTGTAGGAACATTCTTGTTCAGACATTGTTCAAGCAAAACCTTCCCGCGTATGCCATGAGGGATGGTTCGGCTAAGGCGTCTAAGGGAAATGGCAGGATTGGCTAGGTCTTTGAGCCATATCTCTCTCTTCGTGTCTGTCAGTGTTACACGGGGCGGGGGTTTGAATGTTGAGGGAGATGTGATCTGTCCGCTATGCCTCCTTTGATTCAGTATGCCAGTAAATATAGTTGATAATGTATGAAGACCGCTCTTATGTTTCAGAGCGGGAAACAATGGAGCCTTCGCGGACGCAGGCTCCTGCGTAGACTGCGCCGGGGCTTTGTCGAAGAATCCATGCCTGATGATACTATCCGAGAATTGGTCCTCGGGGTGTGATCCAGTCCAAGGGTAGAAGTCGGCGAATCCTACGCATCGGTCAGTACACGCACGAGCGGCGGCATCCTTATTTCTAGTTTTACCAGTGGGCTCTGGCTTGCCCATATTCGGGTAGCGAGGAGCGATCGATGGCGTCTCGAGGACGAATGGTTTCGGACGGGCATCCTTCTTAGGAGGCGTGTTCGTGCTTGTACTCGAGGGTTCCGGCCGCTTAGCAGGTACGACGAATCGGGTTCGGCGAGGAGGCATGGGCAACGGAACTGAATCTTCATCGACGGTCTGGCATCTCGACGTATGCGGAGTCATGTCGCCAGCATCGGAGATATCATTCATCGACATTACTCGCGACGGGGTGAATGCCTTGTTGACGGATATGGCATCCAGATTCTGCGGGGATTCGCTGAAGCCAGGATGCTCGATGCCATCGTTGGCCAACTCGAGCTTGAGCCTCGACCCTCCCCTCCTGGGGAGAGTGTTAAACCGGCCTTGTGCAACATCGCCCAGATCGGTGGACTGCTCGCTGAAGCTCTCCGACTTTCGTATAGGTGATTGGGGCAGGAATTGTTGGGAGAGTGTTCGCTGGTGGGTAGGGGATTGCGACAACCCCGAGCCGCTTAGAGTTCTCTGAGGCTGCCGCTGAGGGACGGCCATGGGGGGCCTAGAGGTCATCGCGGGCGAGCGATTTGTTGATGCGCCATGTCTTCATGTGGTCAGGATAAGTGTAGCGGAGGCAGATGGGTGTAGGGTAGGGGAGCGTAGTCGAGTCCAGGGATGCGATGCCGCGAGGCTCGAAGGCAAACCGACGGGGCGAAAAGGGCCAACAGAAGCGAGAAGCGAAGGTGAGCAAATTAGAGAAGGCAAAGCAAATTGAGGGAATGTGTTCGTGGGTGCTAGAATCCAGCATGTGCGTGTTATGATGCGTGGTAAGATGATGTTTAGCTAAAAAAGAGGTGTTTCTATGATTACACACAGCACACACTTTCCGCCTCACACATCGGTTGCGGCGATACGGTGGTAGCGGCAAAGGTAATCGGGGTTGCGGTAAGAGTGCGTAGTGGCCAAGCACTGGCAGTGACCAGTCGCCATTGACCGCATCTGAGCCAGTGAGGACTGGGCAAGCATGTGGGTGGGCTCCTAGAGTGGCAGCAGAGTGGCAGCAGAGTGGCAGCAGGGTGTGGCCCAGTGGTCTAGTGGTCCAGTGGTCCCAGGGCGGGTGGGCAGCGGAGTTCAAGGTTGGGTTTTCTGCCAGGTCTGGGACTGCGGTTCTGGTTTGGCATGATCTGCACCCTTGGGTGGGATCGGAAGCGCGGGAAAATATGCGAACTGACACCATCGCACCTCTTTAGGCCGCCCCTACCACGCAATTCGTGCCATAAAAACTCCATTAGCGCTCCATAAAAGTGTACTCTTCCTGCCGTTGGCGCGCTGGGAGGTACAATCTGACAATGCATAACTTGCATATCCCGTAGCATACAGGTACATAGCTTACCTACCTGCGACCTGTGGCACGTAACACAGTACTATACTAGCGCAGATTCGCTAGATACGGTGGACCCCTACATGGTAGCAAGGTTCAAATAGGCCAAACGTGCCTATCCGAACATGACAACATAAAACGAGAATAACTCATCAATATCGCCGACCACTTGGCACGCAACTCTGCCTGGTGTACTCAGCTTTGAACCGAGCAAACCAGGTAACTCAAACAGCACCCGCTAACCTCTTCTCATCAGTCCGGTCTTTTCCTAAGTGACCACGAGGACGTTGGACGTCTAGGCACTGACTATCGCCCTACCTAGCCACCTGCTTTTTACCTTAGGCTGCAAGGCACTCTAACGCTATACGCACCTAGTATGTAAGGTAACCTGCGGCTATCGTGGAATTCAGGTTCCACGTATAGTATAGTAATCCATTTCAGCTCCTTCTCGGCTTCCTTCCACGCCGCAGTGCCTGCTTTTTGGGGCTTGTTGGGATCTGATACGGGTTTCGTTCGGGGCTTCGGCACCTCAGCCTGCAACAGATTCACCCAGAAGAGGTGACTAAGACCGAAATACCTAAACAGCTTACGCACTTCGGATTACATATCGCACCGTCCGCGGGATGGGGATTTAGCAATTTACGATTTATCATGGACGGAGTTAAAACACATCCGCCAAGGACGTAACAGAGTAGGGGGGCTTGAACCGAGGCCTTGGGCAACATTGAACCTAATCTGCTAGTCGACCTAGGTCCGTGCCGGGTTGGCCGGTCCCGATTCTTCGATCCTTTCTCCTGGTAATCATTAGGTAGTTTGCCTAATACGCATTGAGGCTAGTCGATCAGTAAGTCCCCAAACAATGATTTGAGATCAATGGAACAATCATTTTTGTCGCTAGGCATCATAAGATGATGGCACGTTCACTGCCAACAGCACCGTCGTGATGCCTAAAACGTAAGGGGAAATCATAAGACAAGACAACAAATACGCTTCATTGTGGGTAGAAACGATTAAATGGCTGAAGATAATGTGTTCTGATGAAAGCAAAGGAATAGAGAGTGCTCCAAGCACAGTTTCGGACGTCCTATTGGGCTTTGCAAAAAATTACCAATCTCTGTTTTGTTACTCCAAGGACCCAAGGCTGATGGCCCTATCAGCCAGCCAGCCCCAGACGCAGGTCATCAATAACCCGCAGAGAGCATTGTATCTCTGGCAAATGGTTGACCGAATCTCGTCCGCTCTTTTTTTGTAGGTCGACCCCCCGCAACCAATTGCCGCAAAGGGAATGGGGCATCAACTCGGCCGTGAGCAGCTGTCGTGTGTCCATGTCTACATATTCAAATGCAGGATCGGTTCCCGGATGTGTAACGCCTTTGGGTGGACTCCCATTCCCACTCAACAATATCTGGGCCAGAAGCGACGGCGACCTGATGTAACCGATTCGTTTACTTTTATTAACGAAAGAGCACAGTCCTAGACGACAGCGTACTCCTTCCGTATTTAGAAGTTGCCGGTGTGCTAAAGCTGTCGACTTACCTTAGGTAAGTTGCTGTTATTATCCAATTTGGTTTGTCGCTTTCCTGCAAGGGCAATAGTAGTTTGTCCAATGATTGTGGCTATGATCGCCCACGCCAGATTTGTAATAACAGTGAGACGTGGTTGGATAACACACTTACGATTTAGGTGGATAGCCTAATACAACGAAAATATGACGGTGCTGCGTGTATTTCAGAGGCCCAAATCTCACTAATGATCATCAGTCTATACTAAATCGTTTCGGAATGTCATCGAGAGATCCGTATCATTCCCCTCACGGTTGATGCTGATCACAAGAAAAGCCCGGCATGTCACTGCGAGTGCGCGATGACCGGAGATGCACGCCTCTTTGCAGCCAAGAGGCAGTCTTGTCTTACTCGAACTCGCAAGAAGGGAATCCTCCGAGGCCCGTTTCTACATAGGTTCCTAACCTGCTCTCCGCTCTGCCCCCATCGGTGACACCTATCTAGTAGGTATATGTGTGTGTGCATACGCCGCATATTCATATCCCTATAAATCAAAACCCGCAAACCGGGCTCTTGGCCGAAATAGGCGTGCAATCGTAGGGCGACATTCTGAGGTGGTACAATCCGATTGATAGATGATGGGACAAGTCAAAATTACCCACTCTGCCACTCAATAGATAGGGAATAACGACCACGACACACACATGCACGCACACAAAGTGCCGGCCCCAAGTACGAGGCTACTCCGCCATTTCCCACCTCTCAGCATCTTTCGGTATTCTGCTCTCTCTCGTATGTATGCACGATGGATGGGGTCGCTGGATGGGTGACACGAGTACATAATAGGCGTAACACATAATATAGTAAGGATATAATGAGACGAGACGAGACGGCACTAGCCTGACGAGGTTACCTCTGTCTGGGCCTTTTTGGTTCCGTACTGAAAAATACGGAAGATGTAGGAATACATGTAGACATGGAACTGGAACCTTGGAAGCATTACTACATGACATGTACGAGATACATTCCCCCCTACTATCTTGTATGCAGCAGATCTGGCTGACCCCGCCGTGTGGCTTTATCGCACAGAGGTGGGGAAAAAGGGTGGGAGAGGCCCATGCGCCCCAAACGAGGTTAGCGTCGGGTGACCCCCGTCCGACCCTGCAGCATGGATTCAACGACATCGCATCTCCGTTCAATGTTTTGGACTTGGCCGGCGAAGCTCTGTACATAGCTCCTAACGTCGGTGGAAAAAAAAAAAAAAAACGCTATCCAACTCAGCGTCGCATCGCACACGGAGTATCAATTCTCGACACCGAAACATACCGCAATACAGAGACACATAGAGGCATACACGGCAATATGGCTTCGAATAAGGACATGCGACGGCCGGACCTGGGTAAGAAATCATCTCGCCTGCCCCTGCATATTGGATCGCATCACTTCGCATCGCGTCGCATTATTAACTCTTTGTACCACAGTCGTGCCGTACCAAGAACCCCCTCCGAAAGGCGACAATGTCGAGTTCACGTCCACTCTATCATCGACCCTGCCCATGGCCGCCATCTTCACGCGCAACCGGTACATCGGCTGGGCCTCGGTCGTCCTCAGCATCCAGAACTGGCTGGGCGAGAGCGAGGAGGCGAGCAAGAGCAGCGCCAGCACTCCCGGATATTTCACTATCGGCATGTCAAGTAAGCTCTCCCTCTCTTTTTACTCGACCTCCCTAGACACATCCCTTGTTCCCTTCCCATCTCTTCTAGAGCTTTACGACATGTAAAAACAGCATTGACAAAAATAACAGTAATGGCCCTCGCTGTAACCTACCTCCCCATGTTCCTCCCACCGCCTCCGGGCCAACGAGCCGCCACAGGCACTGAGGCTGCGGCCCCCATCCCTCCTGCCGGCGCATAGACACATGCAATTTGCTGTAGCAAGTTAGGAAGAGTAATAGGGGTAATGAGAGGACTAAAAAGAACCAGCCATAACTGTAACAGTAAGACCGAGGGAGACAGAGAGCAACAACATATATAATCAACCAGGCAGGCGTATACTTCAGTTTCTATGCAAAACATGGAAAATAAGATATGAGAGAGGCAATGGCTAATCCCCCAAGATGCATACTTCACGGGAACCTTGGGCTTCGTATATACTTAAGTGACAGCATGACAAACGCTCGTGTCTCGTATCGACCACAACTAAGCAATTCCGAGAACGTATCTCCATCTCTGCATTATGCATTCTGCATTCTGTAATTCCAATATCATTACCTACAAGCAACCAACCAATAGCTACCTAGTAGTAGTAAGCAGTAGTAGTAGTAGTTTCCAGCGCAGGTATATCCGCCTAAGCCTAAACCTAAACCTGAGGTATCGGTATTCGGTATCGGTTATGTACCTATCTAGCCAGGAAAAGCCAACAGCAACGACCTAAGCAGTGGAAAAGTGAGGTAGGTACAGAACAACAATCTCGTGTCGTAAAGTACCTACACAATCCATCCCCACGGATGGGAGTCCCCTGCAGAAAGCCGTGGACTATGCCAAATATGATGCGGAGCGACCTACACACACACACGTACACACACACCCCTCAAGAGAAAAGCAAAGGACGATGACGACGATGACGACGACGACACCTGAGCCTTCCATAGCAGAAAGGGGGAAGTGCCAACACGGCTATCACCACCACCGGGTGAAGCCCCCTAGACAGTTTTTGCTCAGCCATGCGAATCCAATAATACACAATCGATGCAAGGGCAGAAAAGGGGAACCGGGGAAGAGAGATATGTATACGGTATGCACCCCTTTTCTCGCCCCCCCTCTTTCCATTCCGCCCCTTCCTGTTCGCCTCCCTCCCTATCCCTATTAGGAATTAACTATGACACTCTGTACTTTGCTTTTCTGTAGTCAGTAAAGACGACGATCCTAACCTCCCTGATTCGGTAGGTCCTCTTAGTCCTCATCGAAGATCTGGTACGTATTCTGCAGTATCGTATCCACGACCCTGACCTGCCACCCGGCATCCTGGATATTAGACCCGGGCGCCGTGCCCATGAGCGTAGGTCCAAACACAATCGCTAGGTTCTGGGAATTCATCCTATTCACAGCGCTGTGCTCGATAACACGATGCAGGTGCAGCGTGAGCGCCCTCAGCGTCGCGTAGTTGGGATCCGGCAGCGCGTTAATAATAGCGTGCAGGCTATCCCGTCTAACGACGTCATCATCGTTCTTAGCCGCCTCTATGAATCCCGAGTAATGTTCTGAAGTTAGTAAGGGGTCAGGAAGGTCTCGCAAGAACTGTTTTAGTAGACCCGCCACGCTGTTGACGTCGTGGAAGAAGTTCTCCGGGTTCCGGAAGTCGAGGATTGGGGCGTCTTCGGAAACTGTTCTTGGGTTAGCTGTTGTTGTTCTTTCTAGAAGATCTTCAAGTGTAGACGGACGGGTATCGAATGCGTGTTTCAACTTATTCACGTGAGCCGATGATCCGGATAATCTGTAGATGCCCTCCACGGCAAGACCGTACAAGTCGACGGCCTGAATACACTGGTATACAACCATCGGCACCGGACCTTTACTATTCTCGTACAGCCGCTCGAGGGAAACTCCAAAGACCGGCCCTCTCTGAATCGCTACATCTGTCTTCGGCACTAGAGCATTAGGTGGCGATGCTGAGCGTATCGGCGACTGCTCATTACGCGCTGGGGGCTGGAAACCTTGCTGTTGAGGACTCTCTCCTCGAGATGGTTGGTTCTGGAACGGTAAAGCTCCGAGCTGTGGAGGACCACCCATACCACCTCCGTTGAATCGTGACTGGGTTGGGGGTGTCTGTATGGAATTCCGGGTGTTGTTGTATTGCTGAGGCTGCATAGAAGCCTGATTTAGCATTGCGCCATGACTAAAGCTTCTCTCATGTCCTGCTCCGGGCCCTGACGGCGGCCGCTGAGACGGTGCCATGCCAGAGGGGGAAGTGAAAGTCTGTGCTGGCCCTTGAAATCCTGACGGAGACGATATAGTATCGTAACCCGCAGTTCTCGAGCCCATTGATGCTGGTTGTGGCGGCATTTGCGTCTGTAAAGGAGACCCTTGTCGTTGAGATTGCGATTGCGGTCGTGCTTGTTGTTGTACTTGTGTTATCTGATTAAGAGATATGTTTTGTTGCGGGTTAAGCACCTGGCATATATTAGCGTTGCATGTCTTATGATATCAGATAATCAATACGTACAGGGTTTCTTTCGTATTTCGGTTCCGATGATCTGGCCGGGACCTTGCTATGGAAGCTGGTGATGTAGTTTTCAAGGTCCTTCTTATTATCAATGGCCTGAACGACCTCCTTGAGACTGCGAGAGTGCTGGCCTGGTTGAGTTGCACTCTTAAGAGGGCTTATTACCAGGCCGTTACTAAGCAGTAACTTCTCATTAAATGAAGCTAGGATCCCGTTAGCACTGTACCTTGGATCGCTTTTAAGTTCGCTATCTTACCAAACTTCTGCATTTGCAGGGTGGTGCCAGAATCGCATTCCCTAATGAGATCCTGTAGCGCCTTGACAGCTTCCGGACGTGTGGTAGATTCGACCGTTGCCTTTTCAGACTGGTAGGCCTGAACCTTACCCATGTAATCCGTATCCGCTGCTTGAACCTTGCGCAAAAGGTCCTCTTCGTGCTGCGCTGCCGATTTAGGTCCTTTGATACCAAAGACTCTCGGCCCTTGTCTTGCTTCACCAGTTCTCACGCGGTCGTACTCCTCGGCCAGCGAATCATACTTCGTCTTAGACTTGCGCATCGCGTTTTCTACGTCGGCCAAGCGTTGTTCTGCTGCTAAGCCGTTCTGCTTCCATCCTTTACGGTGCTTCTCAGCTACCGCAGCCACCTCGAGTAGGTCTTCGTGCATTTGGTGTAGAGACAGCGCAAATTGTATTCCATTCTCGGCCATTCGGTCGTGTATCATAAGCATCTCTTCGAACGACTGCGCGAATGTTCCTTGTCTGTGGTCTGCATGATGGATACTGTCCTGCGTTAACCTACACAACTTCTTCAGGCCCTTGGCATGCTGGTCTTCGAGATCCGATCGCTTCTTGAGGAACGTGGCAAATTCCTAAAGACGTAAAATGATTAGCGATCGAGGAGTCGGCAATGAATGTGCTGTTAGAGGTGACTACGTACCTTGGCTGCCGTAATACTTTGCTTAAGCCTATTCAGCATAGTGGAGACACCAATCTACTGCATATCAGCTGGAGTCTCTTACGTTCAAAGCGATTGTGAATCTATACATCTGAAGCGAGTACTTCTTGCACCTCTTTAGGCATCTCGGGCTCGGCTTGGATGGGACTCGCCGTGACGGCTTCAGCCCCAGAGCCATTGGCAGGAGTGACAGGGCCCTCTTCGGGCGCAGGACTAGTACTATTTCCTAAAGACATGCTGCCTGTTCGTTCGTAGTCGGGGAGGTGGGGAGAGGTGAGGTCGTTGGAGTGGCGGCCGTAGTCTGCCATATTGGGCGAGGGCGGTTCTGGATAATTTTGACTTTGGTTAACCGGGTTGGCGCAAGACCAATTAGCTGTAGTGTCGCTTAGTTCGTTACCGATCCGGGGTAGAAGGTTTATAGACAAGGTCTTGAAAAGCTTGGTTCCTGGAGGGGAGGGTTGTGAAACGTGGGATCGGGTTCGCTATTCATGCGAGTGAAGCTAACGTCAGGCATTCACTGGCAATTGTCTACCGGCTCGTGATTGAATTGGGAAGAGTGTCGTAAGAACTACCCAGGTGGTTCGTCAGTCCAATTAGCAGCCTTCCGCGCACCGTTGTCATGCGACCCAGGTGGGAATCACGTTGCTAAACTCTGTCGACTCCGTAGTTGTAGATCGCCATATCACGATAGGCAATCTAATAGTGGTCTAGCAAACGGAATCCGAGGGCGGGCACACAAACTTTTGTGGCTTAGCGGAACAAGCTACGTAATTCTCCAACCAACTTGGCACCGTGTCGGGGTATCGATTTAGTACAGGTACCCTCTTGCTAACTTTAGCGTGCGGGATACAAGCGAAAAGAGCTAGCGGAAGCCACATTCGATTGGTCGCCTAACTTTTCCCGCTTTCACCCGCTAAACTTTCATCTGGTCTGTGCCAAAAGTATAATCTTACTAGTGAGACGACTGTAACCGCGTAGTCGGGATTCGCTAGCTGCTAGCTCGTCTCGACACGAGTTGTGAGTTGTGAGTTGCTCGTATCCAATGTAATACAATTTGAAGTGATTTAACTCAATTACAAGACACGCTTGATCACTGTGTGATTTCTTGTCTTATTCAGTCTATTGTTATGTCTGTGACTACGTCAATTCTACCTAGATACTCTTTCAATGCCAACTCTTGAACTGGCAATGAGCTCGTCAAGCGATTTCATGTTGATAAGGTAAGGGGCTGATACAATGGGAGTTCGGATGTCACAACGTCATACCCCCAAAAACCCCCAGCATGTGGCCCCCTGTTATTCATCCCAAACACGCCTTTATGGGGTAAAGAGTTCGAGATCTCCTATTATCCTAAGCTGCCTCATGCATGTTGCAGCTTCAATGAAGTTTAATATTGGGTGCTCTTAATAGTGGCTTCAATGCCATCGGCGCCACCGTCCCGTCTTCCCGCGACACTTTTCGTCGTGCTCAAGGAGATTCCTGTATTTCCATGTATAAAAAGCCGGCCTCGTCTTTTATCGAATTATGACAGGTTTGATTCTCTCAGATCGGAGTTCCCACGCATCAGCTTCTGCAAGACCCCTTTCATACCACTCAGTAATATAAGAAGACGCAGATAACAGTAACACGAAGACCATCTTTCGAGGCCACGCAATGATACCTGCTTAGATCGGTATTTGAAATATCAGCCAAAAGCATGGTAAGAATCTATTTATGGGTATCTCCGGCTACCCTCTGGTAAATGATATTGCAACACAACTCATGACAAACGTAGATGCCAGACCAAAAATAGACATAAAGGGACAAACAAAAATAAAATAGAACAAAGATAAAAAAGAAAACATACAACACCGGGGATTCGCTGGTCGTCACCGACCCAACTACTAGTCCGGCAATATCTGGTTTGTCCAGGGGGAGAGCGGAGGGGAGAGCGGACGGGATCCCGAATTTTCCAGATTTTATGGTCGTATGTGAGAGAACTCTGTGCTACTACGGCTTATATATGCGGTCTTTAGTATTCGCTCATTTGCTTAGGTACCTAGGTAGTGTATTCCATTGGTGAAATGTATCTCAAAAGCCCACCAAGTTACTGCATCACTTTGACTACTTTAGCCCGCTCGACTTGTTTCGAAACTAACACGAACACACTGGTATCACGAAGAACAGCTAAGCACAAGTAAAGTCACCTTGCTTTTTTATGTTGCTCGTTGCTATGCTATATGTACAGAGTTTCAGCAGCAGCTAATCGTATATCTGCCAAACCAGGCTGCCTGAACAGAATACAATGGCCGTCATGTTTCTGAATGGGTATAGAATGTGCGTCCGTCAGATATGTGGTATCATTTTCCATTTGTAAAAGCAAAACCCCCTTAACCTTCTTCGTGACCGTTGCCTGGTGTCATAAATTGTTGCCCGTTATCATCCAGAAAAAGAAAGAAAATTGGACATTCTTGTCTCGTAGAACGTCGCAGATCCCCCCTCAAGCCCGTCTTTCGTCTGATAAAAGGAAAGTGTAGAAATGCTTTGCAATAGTGAATGCAGAAGAAGCTGGTTTACCGTGGGTTGGCCCGTTAATATGCACCCACAAAACAAAAACGCCGGAGAATGCAGGATATCACAAGAAGAATTAGAGATTCTTGGGAGGCAGGCATCTTATGTAATAACACAAGAGAGGCTAAAAGAGAGTGGGTGGCGTAAATCATCGCCAGATTGGGACGTTGCGGTACGCGGGAGAGTTATAGGAATGGAGAACCCGGTAAGGCATAGGATTCCCGTATTGATCTAAACTTCGATGTCGGATATGACGTCGAGGAGGATGCAGCGGGTGTCGAATAGGTTGGTCCCATTCTTGTTCAGATTGTTGTGGCATCGACATTGAACGACCACTCCAAGGATCACTAACAACTGCCAGTCCATTCCGAGACAGCGACGGATAGGGTCCATTGTCTCGGATACAGCTCTCTCGCGGCATAAGATTATACTCATCATAACTAGACCGACGATGTAGTGAAGGTAGATCTGGATTGGAATAGTACTGCGGTCGAAATAGGCTTGGGTCTGTAGTCGCTGAGCTTCGTTGACTAGACTGACTAGCCAGAGAACTTCGGCGGCTGTATTCAGAAGACGATCTTCGAGAGAGTGAAGGCCCATGATCTACTTGAACATTCCAACTTGGTATCCGCCGCACTCCGTTTTCAGGTTTCAAGTTCATTGGACGGGGCATATTGGGTACGGGTACACCAGAAGGCTGCTCGGCGTAGTGATAAGGCTGCGCAGAGGAATAGTTGTCAAAGCTCTCTCGACTAGACTTCCTAGATACTGGCGTCGGGCCTGACGTAAAAGCACTAGTAAGCTGAGGAGTCCTCAGCCCTTCTCGGCTTCCTCTGCGGGAGTAGGAAGATCGTGCCGGCCGTTTCATGCTTTCAGGAGGCGTTGATTGCGACCTCGCAGGTGGAGGAATTCGTAGAGGGCCCATATTCCGAGTCCTCATGCTGACTGGCGGAGGACTTCGGGATAATTTCACATTGGGCGTAACTGGTGAAAGGTCTAAGGAAGTCGTAGAGTGCGACTTGTCTTGGACTAATTCGTAGCTAATCGCAGTACTAGCATTCGCTGCTTTGAGGGCTCCCTCTACATGGCTTGTCATAGTATTTGGCCTAATTGGCCTAGGAATAGGAGCAGAATGTCTTCTGTCGTTAGTCATAACTAATTTCGTAGAACCAAAAGCCCTTTCGTTGCTGCCGCGTAATGTGGCTTGAGTGATCTCGTTCCCTCCAAAGAGAAGCCTTGGTTTGGCAGGCCCCTCTGTGATCCCAGGATCTTTACTTCGAATAGGGACAGGCTTTCTGGGGATCGGCTTCTTTGTGAAGGTATACGAAGTTGGTGTAATGGGCGATCCGATAGAAACCGAAGTTCCTTGGTTTCGGTCTTGTGCCCTCAATTTACCGCCTGAGCTTTTCGGAGGTACATCGTCATCCTGAAGAAGTTCAGCACTTCCAACACTCAGGATGGTCCCAAGCGTCTCTCTGCTGGCCGCAGACTTCAGAGCTAATCTCCTGAACGACATCGGAGTTAGTCGCGTACGCGCTTGAAGTTTCCATTGCATGTTCCCTGAAATAGCAGGTACATTAACATACTTGTTAGGATGCGTATTATGAACAGTGAGCGGTGCTCGGTTCCCACTCAAAAACCTTTGAAGCTTCCCAGGTTTGCGAAAACCAGTCGAAATGCTCAAGGGAGAATTAGACCCAGTTGGGCTCAGAGAACTTGCCCGGTGAGTTTCTATAACGCGGCTAACATGGCTGCGAGCGCTGTTTGGCGATAGTATTCTCTCCGGCACCTGCTTGTATTTTGGGGGACTCGGTAACTTAGGACTTTGCTGTCGAGACGGTGATAATTCGCCTGATCCCTTCGGGCTGGCAAGTGCCAGGAGGTGCGGGTCTTTCATAGGAACAGGCGGGGGAGACGTCTCCTGAAATGACTCGTAATTGACAATATTTACTGCTGTGACAGCAGGGCTTGTAACTTCTGGTTCTTCGGAACGCAAACTTTTCCTATTAGCATCGTTCATAACGTCAACTTCTATATCTGAAGTTCGGTCTTTTTCAGGAGCAGGAAGCTTTGAAGACAAGGAGCGAATAGAAACGCTAGAGCTATAGCCTGAGTCCGCCTTCGATAACGGCGCGTGCGAGTATTCCGATGCTGGGCTAGCAATGCCACTATCCGATCTGCTAATTTCTCGAGAACTTCTTTCTCCTAATGTCAACTTCGGCCGCGCCGGTAATGATTTTGCATTCGTGTCGACTCGCACGTCCAAGACTTCGACGGATGAAAACTCATTCTGTTCATCGTCAAACAGCGCATCTTCCACAGCTGTATGCTTACTGGTTACTTGTATCTCGGGTATCTTCAAAGTATCATCATTGGGCCTTGGTGCGCTAATCTGAGGCTCAGGCGGCAGCTGAGGATATGTCTGAGGTTCAAGAGAGTATGGGGAGACCTCGATGTCCGGGGCAGCCCCTCCTAATGGGCTTAGAGAGCTATTAGTGCTTTGCACTTCCGCTTTCTCCACACCGATACTAGATAAGTTAATTTCAACATTATTGCTTGGATCCAAATTCTCCGTGGCGAAGGAATCTCCTTTTAATGACAAGTCCTCGATACCTTCAGGTTTGATAGCATCACTGGGAGCACGAGCAGGGCTTCGTACTGGACTTCGTACTGGACTACGCGCCGGGCTGCCATTCGTGATCCGGAGGGTGCCATGCTTGAATGCACCCGTTTGCTTATAATCTGCCTCGCAGGGGGTAAGAACACGGGGTACCGGTTCTAGATCGAGAGGCAAAGGGGGGAAGGTAATTGGATCAATCCCCATTGCCTCCACGGATTGTCGGCGCGCTGGGGTTGGAGGAAGGCTATACCTCGTTTTTGGTATTGAAGGCACTGGATCTTGTGGTACTTCGCGGGTGGCAATTCCAGGGGTCATCAATGACCTTCTTCGCATCGGGGTATAAAGAGATACCTCAGAGCCGACTCTGGTCATTGCTGGAGCAGTCTCAGGAAGTGACGGTCGCCGGTTCCTCAGATCGCTGCGCATTGCTTCAGAAATGTGCATCTGGTTCTCTGAGACTACCGAGTTGTCTTCGTACGATGGTTCTTCGACGAGGTTCAACAACCGCTGGGCTTCGTACGATCCAAGGTCATAATTAAACGAAGTTCGCGACGTGTTCATTGATAAGCTCCTAACGGTACCATATAAGCACACGGGCCTTGCCACGTTAAATTCAAGACATTAACTCACGCTTGAATATGGGGTTGGCCATAATTATAGCCGTCCTCGGGTCCATTTCTCAACGAACTTGCTGTATGCGACCAATGCTCTTGCTGAGGACTTGATACCTCGACACTACTGCTTCTCTGCCGCCGGCTAGGAAATTCTTTAGAGGTATTGGAACGGAAAAGTCTTCTCGATATGCGACTTCCTAGTTCTAACCCTTTCTTTTCGCTCGGCACGCTCGCTGGTATCGGAGGGACCGCCTCGGGAAGCATTGGCGAGGCTGTAGGCGAGGAGGCATGGGGAAGTGAGAGGCGCCTTGCAGATTGGAAAGGGCGAGCCGAATTCGAGACACCAGTAGAGCTCAACAGGCCAGCTGCGGTAGGGTTGCCTGTCTTAGGCTTGGATAACTTCTGAGATGTCCGTTGGCCCCTCCATGGAGCTTCAGCGGAGAGCGAGTTCCCCATGGTATTAAGATAGGACGAAGCCGAAGGACCGGCACGCTGCTGCTACTATACAAGCATTGACAATTCCATGCCGGATGCTTCAGCCACGCGTTAGCGACTACCGAGTTACACCAGATTTCTTATAAAGAACTTGTGGGTAATCAGATCAAGCGAGTGTGATGCTCCAAGTTAGGGAATGGGGAAGGTTTGAGATTGATGATTAGGCAGCATGAACTATGCCCTGATATCCAAGGCTACATATGGTCTGGTCTCATGAGCTTGGAGGTTGGGGGGATGTGCGGGATGGGTGGACTAATAAGACGCCATACCCCAGCCTGATCTATCTTGGTTCGTATGTGGTATGTAGGTACCTATGAGAGGACGGGGGTGGTTGTTAACTGACCGAGTACCGAACCCAGACACCTAGGCGAAACGAATGCGGCAGCGTTATTTAAAATGCTGCTTTATCTCAGATATATTCCCGGGGAACCAGATCTGCATCCATGACCACCACATATGAGGTATGAGGGAGGGGAGGTAAAACAATAGAGCAGACAAAGAAAAGGAGAGAGGCAAGTGTGTACGCAAGCTCTGTGGTGGAGGTTGTGTACACCTACATATATGATACGGTGGAGTTGAACAAGAGGTGAGAGACAGAGGGAGTGAGAACCATGAAATCCATGAGAACCATAAGGACCATGGTTCATTATTGGAAGCTATCAGCCAACGGGCTTGAGGTGTGAGATGCGGGTCTTAGAAATCTTGACGCAAAAGAAACCTGAATTGGCACTGATCTTGAGAGAGTCTAATGGCACATCGAGATCTGGAGGCATTAGAGGGAATTAGGGCGAGACTTGCATGTTACTTCTGCGCGGCAGCTGAGACGCGCAACTTTCCCATGTTACGAACCATGGGAACAGCGGGAAATTGCCATCGTAGATTTGGCAAGCGAGGCATTGGCAAAGTACATCTGTTGTACGCGTTTAGCAGCCGTCTATCAAGTACCTCCACTTTGCGAGGGCCTGCAAGGCCACTGCGGCCCCGCCTAACTGCCTCCTGTACCTGTCTGATCTTCATACCCCTGCAATCTCCATTCCTCCTCCTCCACTGCTCCTCCACTGGAGACCGGAATAGACCTAACTTGGCAAGGCTAAAGACCAACTAACCGTTAGACAGCTGCGCTTCCGAATTCTATTTGCCCAAGCAGCCAAGGTATGTACCTAACGACATGAAAGCCGAGAGAAAGGCGCTAGAATCAACCGGGCGAAGGATAGCGGAACTTTTATAATCAGTGGCTCAAGCTAGCATGATGAGGCTACGGCTTTTAGTGCAGTGCATTGTAATACAGCCAACCCAGCATCCTAAGCAAAATCGAGCTATCTGGCCGAAGACACCACATAGCATATTAAGCTTATCCTTGTCAATACAGCCAGAAGCCATGGGTATCACATCGCATGAAAGAGAAGGAATATTCTACAGCATACAGCATATTCTCTTTTCCCGTCCGTTTAAATTTTCTAGAACCGGATTTGGAAAGTCTTTCATCACCATTCGGTCCCTATGCCTTGAAAGTACACGACCTGGTTCCGTCATTTCCGATATCTGAGCCGCAAGGTGTTGAGAGAGTGAAGCCAAGCAGTTCAACCTTATGTAACATTTACATCTACCTAGCTTAAAAGCAAGGTTAACCTACATACCTTACATATATGCAAACTATCATGAACCCCAGCCTCGTCATACTATCATCACAAACATACGCGTCCTTCAGACTAGCTTGAACCTCGCCCAGTTATCTTTTTCCTTGCATCCTCATACATACCTATCTAGTGTATATGATCACCAGAGTCGGTGGTGCTGGGTATGTGGATTATGGGGCAATCCTAGGTTCCGATAACACAATTACGGCTGGTGTTGTATCTCGTGGAGCGGAACAAGACGAGCCACGAAGCCCGGGGGAGGACTCTACAGGGGTTCTGCCAGGGATTGCCGTTCTAAATACTCCGGTCTTGCTTTTATTATTCTTCCAAGTGGACGCCTCAAGTCTCGATGTCTCGACGATCTCGTCCAACCAATTTCTTAACCAAAGGAACACCTGCTCTTCTTGGCACTTCCGATATTGTCCCCCACACGTTTTATTGTAAGGATGTCGTCCATAACTATCGATGACATAAGGCACGTCACAGAGGTTGCTGAAGAACAGCTCTAATTTCGGGTCTTAATACACCCGCGCGTCTATAAAATAAGATATGGTCTGTGTTCCCAATCAAAGTCAATTCCATCTCGATCAATCAGGTTGGCAGTCAACGTAGGATTCATCAGCAAATGAAGTCGTAGGGACTCGATCCCGTAACGTCGTAGTTCTAATCTCACTCCACTTAACCCCAGCAGAAAATATCCAGATATCTCCAGATATCTCGGAACACACACATTCGGCGCTGACCTCCCGAAATCTCGCCTCTCGCCGACGAGATACATATGCAAGCTGTCCGATGATAGCGATTACTTATCATCTCGTCACCGCTTGATTCCTGACAGCCCAGCTGTTTCATGTGTCCAACTGCCGTTTGCTAAAACTGACGCAGAAATTACCAACTATTCCTAGCCTGTCTCTGCTATCAAAGGCGGTCAGGACATCCCCAACCCCAGTATCAATGACAACGTATCAACACAAGAAGATCATTTAGCTTTTGATATCTGACTACTGAACCTCGACTCTTTTAACGCTATTGACATTGTGCAGAGCGTACGATTAAACTTTTGATACCCTTGGCGCAGATCGCTGATCATCCTGCCACCAAGATAGCATGTGTCCCATCAAATTGCAACACGACTCCTTGTCTTCACTCGCAGTCATTCGTTCTCGTCGTCGTGCCACTGCATGTCCTATGCATACTCTTACGCAAGCCTTGATGAAACCCCGCGGGACAAGCATGCGGCTGATCGAGTTTATTAACTCGAGTTGAGCAAACATACCGAATTGCGGGAAACGTACGCGGGGGCGATGTTTGAGGTTGTTCCAATTGAACCTATGAAATCTACTGATTGCCTTGACAGCTGAGCCGAAGTATTTTTCTACCAACGTGATACTCGCTAGAGGCTTCGCTTGCCCAACTGTGATACCTTCTTATCATACGCTCAGCCGGCACATCGGCAGCATCTTAATGCAAGGCGATAACCGAAATGTGAATGAGGACCAGATTCGATTAACGGGCCTGTTACCCAACAGCCGCCATCGAACGATAGTTTCGGATATCTTTAGGCAAATTTTCGAAACCAACCACTGACATTACCAATCTTTACCCCGCGGCGCCGCCGCAAGCCTACGACTCCGGAGGGGCGTGAGGACTCGTCAGCATCTTGGCAACGTTGTGGTATATGGGAAGCCCTCCACAGGATCGGTGTTACACCGCGTCTTGCAGCATCCAGTTAGCTACACCAGTGGCTTATCTGGTATCGATATGGAATGTCGTAATAGGACAGATGACGGCTAGTTCAGCTGCTATGCACACATTCAATATCATCATGCCAACAGCCCATTGCGAATAATGGCTGCGTTCGTCGCCGATCCGAACCTGAAGCTTGACTAAGAAAAAGGCTTCTTAGTAAGTGCCGGCAGGATCTGATCCGAAAAATTCATCACATTCTAAATTGTCGCCGTCGCAAATCTACTCATCCGAACTTTCAGACAATAAGACAATAGCAAGCTACACTCTACTTAGTGATAACTACTAGCTTGAACCAGCCCTCCTTATCTTCGTCCTTGGTAACCCATCTTATTGTTTTCTAATACCCATTATGAATATCCCCAACCTCGACTCCCCGAAAGGACACAATTTAGTCTCATGACGTTGATAGGGCCTCACACACACATCTGTCATGCCTACGTCCCCCAAATATGCACATTATAGGTGGCCTCCATCATATCATCGAAATGGGCGTTCCTAGGATTGACTTGGTCCTATAGCTGCCGCCACACCAAAGAAATCTGAAACGCACCTTATCAATACTTTCCGCCCTTTATTACGCGTGCGTGATATTCGGCAGGTATCGAGCTTGGCATCGCCCTTTGTTTTGGGGTAAACATCTGGTTGCATCATTCTAGGACATGAGTTTATGAAGTAGGCGGGTAGAGTGGCATACCAAGCAGTGACTTCGCCAAATCGCTTGATAAAACGAGCTGGGTTGAACTGACAGGATTGCTGTTTTTGGCTAAAAAGGCTAACCCGGATACCTCTTCAAGCTAAATGTACCAGATGAACGTGAGGTTGGATTGACCTCGAAGCTATTCCTAATCACCGGGAGAAGAAAACCTTTATCTGAAACCAGTATGCATAAGATCCAATAGTTGGGGTTAAGAAGAGCATTGATAAATCGAAGAACAATTGAGGGCAAACTTGACTGTTTTAGCCCAATTGAATGGCGTAATCCGAAGGAATCAGATCTCATAAAAGGTTCAATTTGGCATGTGTAAATCAAGCTTTTGGCAAACGTCGCCCGAGATATTAATACAAGCCACATACGCCTAAGACTGAGCTTCATGGTGGCTTCGAAAGGCAATATGTTAAGCCCGTGGCGTAAGCGGGGCATCGCGAATTCCGATACGAGTTTGCTTATTTCCATTTCAATGTTGGAGTATGCTATTAGCGTTATCCAATCTGCCCTACTGCCTACGATTACATACTATTACTTGCGATTTTTTTACCTTGCATTCAATCGTGCCGTCGCTAGACGAGACTCATTCGCCAATGACGTACGTACATCCCTCGCTCCCTATCCAAACCTCGTGGACGCGGCCAGCCTCAACGTCGATGCGATCACCAGCAGTGTACGTCTTCTTCTCAGGATTGGGATCCTTCGGGTAGGTAATGGTGAGTTGGCCATTGAGGATCAGATGTGTTGTCAAACCAGCATGGGAATGTGGTTTGTAGTGCGCATTGCTGGGTACATGAATAATAAGTTAGCAATTCAACATCCAGTTCGCCTGAAACTACCGGGTACGTACGGGCCATCCGTCCATGTGAAGACATGAGGAAAACCCCAGGATCTGACCTCCGCCTCATAATCCTTGCGGGTCTTGTGCGACATAACCGCTGTTTTATTGTTTTATAGTTTTATAGTTCTCCTAAGGCGCAATTTTCTTGCCGCCGCAACCTCAGAGATCTCGACGATGAAGATTGTTGGTTTGCTAGCACAGCCTGGAGATATGCTCGATTGATGGGCAAGATGGCGTGCTGAGGCGTGGCTGTGGAGGTTGGGCAACCCGCGGGTTCGTCTTATTTGGTCTAGTGGTGACGTCGTTTCGGTCTGCAGCCTTGTCTTTATTACCAGATGCAGACGTGGAGTCGGGGGGATCTGGTCCGACTTCACGTGCTGAATCGATCCTGACGAATTGAGCTGGCAGGCTGGTAGCTGGGGGCCGGCAAGCGCGATGACAGGCACCATGACGGGCACTATGACAGTCACGAATTACTCACTGCGACTGGAAGTCGAGACTTCCCATCTGCACGCACAGCGCATACTCCAATTTGCATTGCCCTGTGCTCACCGTCCCTGGCCTTTTTAAACCTTTTCTTACTTCACTATCCACAACTATTGGACGTCGAGCGAGGCGCAGCGAGCTATACTAGACCCTGGCTGCATGAAGTCATTCCATTCCATCGTCCCATCCATCCCAATTCCATCTACCGACGATCGATTTGAGATTTGAGACTCGCATTGTCTTGCCGAGCGAGAAACATCTATCTTTCATCAGTTTCGGCCCCTCGACTGACCTGAAATTACTCTTTTCCAACACCTGAATTTGATATTATGCATGCCGAAGTTGTATCAAAACTTTTCAGCTGTGCTCGAACGGTGGAACAAGCAAATAACATTGTTCCAATGAGTGGGGAAGGCTCCCAATCGACCATTAACTCGCTATTGACTTGCATACACCCTCCAGCTGTCAGTCAGCATTGGGGGCCAATAATTGACAATGAGTTGCGAAGGCTCAGCCCCCAATTGCCCGTGGTCCACGGCGCGGGCTGACCTAACTCTTTGGACAGTAGCGGTCTAGGTCCGCCTAGGGTTGACAAATTCGCCTCCATCTGAGTTATCATACTGCCTCATCTCGATCTTTTTTTTGCTCGTGGATGCTAAGTTTCTCATGAAATTTTAGAATATTCAAGCTTGCAAAACCCCCAAGATCGGGCGAAAAAGTGTGCCTTCTATTATACGAGTCTTAGGTGGTGGGTGATCAAGACACGCAGGGCCCGGTCGGACGGTACAGCCCTACGAATGGTAGCTTAATCCCAGGGATCTGCTCGCCTGAAACGGTCGGATTGGCCCTGTTCTAGCCTCTACCACAGTAGCGGGGACCCGGCCTGAGCTTATGCTGGGATGAGGCTGCACCCTGCCCGTAGCTGAATATTAACAAAGACTCGAACCTGGACCTTTTCTGATTTTGCATTTCTCTTCATTTCACATCGCACTCCCTGTCCTACATTACCTACCCGTCCATATATCCATTATTCTTCAGTTAGTCGAATCGCTTGCTTACCTGTTCCTCTGCTCCCTATCCATATATTTACGATAATATTATCTGCGAGCCTATAGTCCTGTTCTAAACACTAGCTACCTAGTTGGACCACGGACCGTTCCGTCGGCGCCCCTTGAAGGGCAACAAACACTCCACCCTAATGGTCTTCAACGACCCCCTCTCTTGCTCGACCGGGGCACAAACGAGATAGCAAACTTCGGGGAAGCAACTAGTAGCCAATTCATGATTACCGGCCCGATGTGTTTCACTGTAAGTCGGCCGTGTAGTTTCGATATCGGAGTCCCCTGTTTTACAACGTGCCTATTCGATAACCTTTTAAGCAATTGCTAACGGCCATATTAAAGGTACGGAAACGACCGAGCGACGCGAGTCCGACGCACGCGGGGACGATTCGGCGTCGCCTCACCTTGACCCACGAACTTGGAACCAATTCTATCAAAGCACTTAAACGAGCAATTGCTTTAACTACATTTATAACGCCGACGGCAGTACATTTCCAAGATGGCAAAAAGGAGGTTTACCTGAGTGCTGCCATTCAGCGACATCTCCGGAAACTGTATGATTCACTACGCCGAGGCGAACCCTCCCTGTCCCGCTCGTCTTTCGTCGACTTCCTCGAAATTGTGCAGGGCGAGAAAGCTCCATTGTTAACTGAAGAGAAATACACCTTTGGAAAGTTCCTCGAAGTGTGGTGGCTCCAGTTTGGTCTTGGAGCAGAGAAGCCTGCGTCCCCAGAACGAAAGGATCTCTCAAAACCTATCAGCAATTATTTCATTAGCAGCAGTCACAACACATACCTATCTGGCAACCAGTTATCTGGCCGGAGCACAGCAGATGCCTACAGACGCGTCCTTAGGAAAGGGTGTAGGTGTGTAGAGATAGATGTATGGGATGGGGATTCACAAAGCTCGACCCCGGAGCGCCCAAGAGACGCATCATCGAAGCCGCCGTCGAGATTTGAGCACGTTCGCCATCTATCTGGCGGAAGCTTACACACTGCAGCTGCTCACCTTAAAGGCACGGTGGAGGAGACAATAGAGAAGACTCGGCAGATGCTAGGTGTCGAGAAAACCCACAGCCATAGCCCCAGATGTAGCAAATCTGAGTTGGCACCACCTCCATTCGGTCGGGAAATCGGTGAACCCGTCAATCCGACTTCGCTTGCCCATGAACTCGACGCAGAACGTTCTTCCATGAGATCTAGGCCGTCGCTACCCCCAGACGAACCAATTGTGATGCACGGCTATACATTCACCGCGCCTGTCGGGTTTCGCGAGGTCTGTAAGGCAATCCGTGAAGTTGCCTTCGAGACGACCAATTTGCCTATTATTGTGAGCCTCGAGGTCCACGCCGATCAAGAACAGCAGGGAGCCATGGTTCAGATCATGAAGGAAGAATGGGATGGTCTATTGGTTGACAAGCCACATGATACCTGCCCAAACGGCCGAATGCCAAGACTGGAGGAATTGCTTAATAAGATCCTCGTCAAGGTCAAGAGGGCTTCGCCATCCTTAGAAGGTACTATGTCAACATTATCCCCAAATACGACAATTGAGGATGATGCGTCTTGGTCAGAAGAAGACAGAGCCAGCATCTTGAACGGCACCAAGAAGCCTAAGGTGCCCATATGCGAAAGTCTCAGTGCTCTCGCTATCTATACTCATAGCGAGCACTTCACGAACTTCGAATCACCAGCTGCTAAAATCCCTTCGCATATCTTTTCGATAAATGAGAACAAGATCCTAGAACTCATAGCTTCTAAACACCATGAGCTCTTTTCACATAATCGACATTTCTTTATGCGTGCCTACCCAAAGGGTCTTCGTTTCGATTCGTCGAATCTCGACCCTTCCCATTTCTGGCGCAAAGGTGTTCAAATGGTGGCTATGAATTGGCAGTCGTGGGACGAGGGCATGATGCTCAATCATGCTATGTTTTCGGGGGAACATGGTTGGGTGCTGAAGCCACCAGGCTACCGCAGCGAAGACGCGTCGGCACCTCATGAAGACACTTTCCCTCATCGCAATCTCGATTTAATAATTACTGTACTAGCAGGTCAGCATATACCGTTGCCTGAAGGCACTAGCAGTGCCAATTCGAGATCCTTAAGGCCCGTGGTGAAGTGCGAACTGCACATTGAAAAAGCAGAAGAGCGGCTTGGAGCTTTCACTAACAATGACATCAAAGTCCGCGAATGCGACTACAAACAGAAGACGGGGGCTGGGAAGACAGACCACCCGGATTTCAACAATGTCAAAAACGATCTTCACTTCCTGGGTGTCCAGAGGGTTATTGAACAACTCAGCTTCGTCAGGTAAGAACTTTTGCTCTATTTTTTTTTTCTTTCCCCCTTCATCGTATTCTCATTTTAAAATCACCTCATCACGGCTTCCTACCGGATGCCTACATACCCGGATCCGAACGCTCGGGTCTTCCACTATAGGTAGTCTACATGACCAATGAGCCACGTGTTCCGAGCCGGGGAGAAGCCGGCGGCTGGACTCACATGTGCAATATTCCGTCGAGCGACGGAAATGAGGGAAGTGATAAATGACAGCCTGCAAGCGCCTGTCGCGACCCTCCGCGGAAACGGAGCGAGTCTTGGGTCAGCCGATTCCCGACTGTGGTTCCTCATCTTGACTGCTCATGTTCTGCTAGCTACATTTCTTGGCGTCTCAATTTCTTCAGTCGTGTAACACGGATCGTTTTTGGCGTGTGATATCATGGCGCGTTCCTGAAGATCCCGATTTGTCCACGAATCCTAGCTTACGAATACTTCTCTTTCTAGGTTCAAGGTCGAAGACGACGCGCTGCGGCTCGTATCACTTCGCGACGCCTTCGTTGGCTGGGCATGCATCCGCCTCGACCGTTTGGCGACGGGTTACCGCTTCGTTCATCTTTTCGACGCCAACGGCAACCAGACCCAAGGCGTTCTCCTCATCCGTGTGGACAAGCGCTTTTGTTGACGACGACGCATCATGTGAATGAGCGAAATCGGAGGCCATGGCAAAAGCTACCTTCGTACCCAGCACGGATTGCGCCTCATTGTTTCGGCGGCTCATTGCTGCTTGCCGCGTGTGACGGCATGTGTCAAAAGCCTCGAGTTTTCATTCTTTACTTTTTGGACCTATCCCGGCCCCCTTATTTCCCGAGTCCAAAGCCACTTGTCATTTTACTACACCAACCACCCAACCACCCAACGAACAACATACCGGCCCAAGAGAAGGGGGAGCAGGCGAGCAACCGAGAAAATCCACGGTAGATCGTGTTGGGAAGACACGAGTTGGGCATCATTGCAAACTATTTCGATCGGCGAATTTTGTTGTTCTGCTCCCGGGTGTAACTGCGACTGACTGGGGTTATGAGGCGCACCGCAGCTGCAGTCCGGATGCTGCTGGAAAAGGGACCAGCATTATCAGATGGGACTTGTCACGTATGACCGCAGGGGTTCATTGTCCTTTTTTTCTTTCCTCTTCGTTTCTTCTATTGGGAATTGCATCGGTAGCGTTTGAACTTAATTTTTTCCCCATTACTTTTCTACTTTGGACATACATACTAGACTTCTCTTTTTTTTTATCGCATGGTACGGATACCCGGAACACAACGAGCATGTTCACTGTTTGGCGTGGTGCGTTTCGTCGGGTCGGTTCAGCAGTCCACCCGACTTGAGGATGTGTTTTACCTTAGGAATTTTTTTTTTAGTCCTGGCTCTTACGAACGAAATAAATCAGGGGAGAGCGGGATGGGGGAGAGAGAAAGATATGTAAGACGGGAAAATAGCATCGAAACATCAAGCATTGGGCATCGAGCATTGAATACCACCTACCTCCCGCCTAGGATGATAGCACGGATCGGCTGTTAGACAAAACAAATCAAATTAAATCAAATCAAATCAAAATAATACAGAGCCTCTTCCAGAATATGCGCCTAGTACGTCATGTGTAAAGGTCGATCCGGGAACTGACTCTAGGTATCCGTTTGAGTCATGATTGGAAGTGTTACATACCTAGGTGCCTTACGCTCCGCGTAGAAAGGCCATCGTGAGGAATTCATCAATGGAGTCCAGACTCACCTCTAGTTGCGAGGTTTACAGACTCGATGCGGTTGTACATGAGCTGCTGCCTACTTGGTAGGTACCTAGACTCGAAGGCGTATAAGTGAGAATAAGTTCGGTTCTTAGCAGATGGATCCAAAAAGCCAAAAGCCAAAAACGCAGGCTTTTACATTACGTACACGCGGGAGCGGCCCGTGAGGGTTTGTGGGTAACAGGCGTATAAATCCCTAGGCATTACACACGTATGTCCAGGATGTGCCACGGGAACTAACCACCTAAGGTAACTCGGTCGTGCCGTGTGGATGTAGGTAAGTGTAGTAGGGGTCGACGGGGACGGCAGAGCGAAGCGACGAGCAGGGATGATCCCGATTAATATACGCCGGATATGCAGGTAGGTTTGACGGAACGAAGTTGTCGAACCTGACATATGCGACGGCTCATCCGGTAGCAGGGAAGTCGATGATTGCCACCAGGGACCTACATGCTAACCAATACACGTCGTCTTATTAACATGCTGGTGGCCAAGGTGGACAGGTGAGGGTGTAGAAAGGTGGCTGGCAAATTATGTGTGCGTTCGCGGCTATCCATGGATGTATGGCAGGAATACTGTGCTGTAGAATTTGTATGTGGTGCGATGTGACAACTCTAGTGAGGCTAACCCCTATCCTCACCTTGGTGAGGATCTCGACTAATAAGAGCCTTGGCGTCCCGACAGCTTTCATTCAGAGAAATAGATTGCGATCTAGGACTATGTTTGTCTACGAGTACTCAGATTATTGCGAGGGCCGTGGCGTCTAGGTAGATGCCTATTTCATAATACACGCGTAATAGCTACTCGATCTACAGGTGCGTGCCTGTACTGGACATCAACCCATCTGCGACATTGTCCAGGGCCCCCTTGACCCCCAAATACCACGCAGCTTAGCCTCTCTATCTGCTCGGGAGACATCGAGTTGGTAGCTTATAGCTTAGTTGGGACGCCCCCAACGCTGAGAAAGTGGCGTAGTTCCCCGAGCCGCCCTGAAGCCAAGTGGCTTCGTCCTGTTGAGTCATATGTATATTTGACACATCGTTATACATGAGCCACCTAAATGGCGGCGGGCCTGTTGCAGGTCATATTCGATGGTATATGCAGTTTCCCAGCCGCAATAGCTAGCTCTGCTCGTCGAGCCGTTGTGGCTGTCGCTTGTCGTTTGGCGTTTGACATTCAAAGCCCGTCACCGTCATCGTCTGTATGTCCTAGTTGGTCCCCTTTTGCGTTCTTTCGACGGGGCTTAAGACGGCGGTGCCTAGAGGCGGGTGTACCCGTTGACCGTTAGACATCCCGTCCTGCATGGAGGCAATGACAGGAAGGAAAAGAAAAGGAGTTTGAGTTTATGTATGAGATAGTTCGTAGCATGCCTACTTTTCTCCGCAGGTTTCTTCATTGGGATTTTTCCCTGTCCCTAGGTTCTTCACGAATACTCCTCCTGAGACCAAAGCGAGCAGCGAGTTCGGAGCGCAACGTGACCGCTTGTTTCACGGCTCTCTAACATGCCGCTAGGGATGAGCAAACTCATGCCGATGAGACATGGCGTTCATATGCCCATGCCGTCATCACAATTAGCTCAAGTATATGGTTGTGTTTTCCAAGACTAGCTCGTGGTTAGGCTCCAGTCCCTAGACCAACTACCGTATAGACTTGGAACTTTTGTGGTCCTGTGACAGTTGAAGCCCAAAGCGTGCTTATACGCATCTGCCTTATATCCAGGGTCCTCCTTGCATATAGGCGTAGATGCATGCATGGGGTTACAAGGAGAACCCTTCAGCGTGTCGGGCCGCACCCTTTCGGTGTGTCTATGTGTTAGAAAGATAGCGGTGGGATATCCTGCATGGTTTGCGTATGTCTCACGTCATGAGGCTCATGCCACAAACCAACATACATACATGGGTTGGGTCTCGAGGTCGTCTACTTTGCTTCTCCTTTTTCTTTTCTTTTTCCCATTTGGCACTTCCCAAGAGGCATAATGTCTTAGAACCCTGGCGGAAAGTTGCATACATGTACCTGTGCGGTTCGTTTAGACTTGAACTATTTGCAGCCAGCCAGCCTCATTTGTGACTCGCTGAGACCGGCGACCTGTTGGACATTAGTTGAATCTCGACTACGTCCCCGCTATGTGCATATTCATATGGATGGATATGCATTTACGCTCAATCTCGACTTCACCTCCCCGTATTGCATCTTATTTCTTGTGTGTGAATATAGAGATATATTTGGTTGGTCGGCCGGATCCCAACCCGCCCCCATGCCCGCTGAGGATGAAATATCACTACCCCGGGAATATAGCGAGTTCGACTTTGTGCTGGCAGATGCAGCAACGTTACGATGGGAGATCTCAGGGCATCAGGGCAGTTGGGGAAAACGTCAGTCGGCTTCTGGACTGACCAGTCAGCTGCTTTGGTGTAACCAATGAGTGTCTCTCGCTTTGTAACAGGCTCTTTTCTTAGAAACCAGGGGAACTCTAAAGACTTCTCAAGGGTAGATCAACTGCCACCGTAACCGAATAGCCGAGCAGAAGGGTGGGATGGATAGCCTTAACGTTAATTGCTTTAGCACTACTACTGGACGAGGGGTCCCCTCATAATAGGAGCTGACAGGTACGGTTTAGTAATTTTTTTGACGCATACTTCGGCAGAAGCGAGAAGGAGGCGGGCGCCAGTGCGTGCCATCTGTTCCTGTCATGGAGTCGATCACCGAGAAAACGTTGCTTTTGAACTTGTCCACACCGCACTGGCCGACGCCTCATGTCCAAACGACCTTATATTCATAAACCCAGCGGGTCTTGGCACGAACTAGCTGAGACATCGTGAAGGATATCAGCGGAGGTTGCTATGTCATACTGATTTTAGGTTAATACCGCCTTGGTCGGTGATAGGCGCGCAGGGGTCCTAGACCCGGACTGTGCAGGTACGGTTTAGTCGACTACAACGGACTGGCGTGTTGCAGCGAACATGCCAGTATACTAGCCGACCTCGTATTGGCCAGTGACTGCTGGAACGAGTTAATTCGTGACAGCACTCCTTACCAATGGCTGACACGCCCTGCAAGAGGAAAAAATCACCTGACATGATATACTGCTGTCAATAACGGATCGAAAGCTGTGTCACATTGCTATATGTCAATTTCCGCTAAGGAAAAGAAGACCGCCATTTCCCTCTGTTGTGCAATCAAGGTTAGGTCGCTTGCCGTTTTGACAGCACGTATTCTAATGTAGGATGCTGTCTTCGACGCATGCCGGAACCGGTGGCATGCTATGCAGACGAGGTATCAATGGTCATACCCCTGGCCGAGAAGAAATAAATACCTATCGTATCAGTCGTATCCAATGATTCCATCGTCGTGGCTTGTTGGCTAGGGTTTCATTGGTGGTTATCTACTATTCAACTCGGTTATGGCCGAGTGGACATTGTTAACATGCTGCGCCATAATAGCTATAATACTATCATTAAATAAGCTCGAACATCTTAGAGCCGAAAGCTGAGCAGACCAGACCCTTCGAGAGTGATGTCACATGCTCCGGAGGCTGAGGGGCCGCACTCAGCTCATGCCTTGCTAGTGATATCCTTGGGTATGATAAATATGGACGATATGGGTGGGGAATTGAAGCGTCCAATGTAGTCGAGGACATTTCCTCGACGAAAGCGCTTCAATGGGATCGCATCTATTATCTTGATGTCGGCAGTGGGGCACAGACGCTCGAGACTAGGAATGCGTCCGAATTCTCATTCGTCCCAGCGTAGTGGTTCCGTACGCCGTAGTCCTGCAAGTTCCCTTTCGTGTCGCCGAACCTTTGTAATGGAAAACAGGGATAAGGCCCAAACCCACGGACGGTGAGCAGATCGTGTGGCGTCGTCAAGGATGTATTACGCCGGTATCATTGTACCTTTTAATTACTTGTTTGAGGCTAGATTTGACCGGTTTCCTTCGAAATATGAATGTATTCGGTTTATTTTCATTACAACATGTTCGGCAGCCGGTGCAGGTAAGCGAAAGCTCAAACCTGTGCATTTCCGGTGATGCGTGGGCCTTGGCTGCGTTGTGAGAATTGACAGAGCAGAACTCAGATGGGACGAAATAATCCCAAGTTGGACCGGTTGGAAGGGTGAGCACACACACGCGTGGATTTCGGGAGCGCTGTTTATTAACCTAACTTCATGTTGATCGACGGTGGAATGCTGGGCGCTAAGAGCTAACCAAAGGTGACAGGTCTTTTTGACTCGAGTCGAATCTCGACGCCGGCGTTGATGCACGTCTTCAAAGTCCAATGACCTTGGTCCTGACGAGTGGGACTTGGGACCCGCAAGGAAGTCGCTGCATACCATTTTGAATATCGCGATAGCCGAATTGCACGACTAATTGCTTGTCAAGCCCTATTGTAGCTGGTTTAGGGGAGTCCATTGTGACCTGTCACTTCCAGACGATGCACAATACCGGGTTAAAGACGCATCCGATATGATGAAACCTGCAAGGACCCCCCGCTAGCATAAACTCCGTTATGATGAATAACGGGTCGCCATGCAGAATGGCGAGACCACCATTGATGGCATGTGTTGAAGGTGAACACGAGGGACACGTTTTGCGGCTCATAAACAAGTCGCCGAGCATCAATTTTGAAGCAAATACAATTTTTGAAAGTGTATTGCCTCGGCTAGTGTCCTCGTTATTTGATTCGAGCGTTTTCACCCCGGCCAAGCAAGGTGGCGCCGTGGAGTGGTATTGCGATTTTGATAGAAGGACTACGAGCCCTCTAAAGCTCCTATAACGCTAGGTCAGCTTCAACTGGAATCGTCCATCCCTGATGGCCTGATTAGCGACCTTCTCTATTTAAAAGGGTCCCCTCTAGGTGCTTTCCTGGATGAAAATCAATCTAGATAGACCCTATGCACTGTATTATCTTTTCTTGCCCAACGTCTATCCTAAGCGACCTAAGGAATAGAAATATGGGTGGATCGCCGGCTAAGCGGACGATCTGAGGAGTCAGAAAAATCGCGAGTCGGTGGGCTGGCAAGAGAAGGGCCAATGAGTGAGTGACCGCTGAGATTGATACGACGGGCTCAAGGATACTACCTCCTCAGAAACTATTCGCGGGACTCGCTCGGTTGAATGGGCTAGTATCCACCGGGAAAGGCTTCATGTATGCCAGCTCATGTGGTTACTTTGTGGGGCTCACGAGTCCAGTGTGCATTCCGTGAGGAGTCCCTGAGATGACAGGCACAGAGACAAAGAGGCCAGAAGGAGCAGGCTCCGCGACATATGATAGAACCCCTTGTCGGACGAGAAGTTGTATATAAGTCAGCAGAGAGATGGTTCGATCAGGTAGCCGGTGGCTCAACTAGGGAGACTTGGAGCGGACAGTTTTTGGAGAGGTTTGAAGGTAGTGTAGCGGTAAAGATAAACCTAGGATTAACCACCATCATCAATTCGACTTTCTCCTTCGGGCAAGGAGAGGGACTCTTACCTAACACTTCACACTCCGTACAACGTAATGAATTTGAAGCTCTCAATCGGGTCATTTCGCGTCAGATGTCGACCTAAACTCCTCTATTGTATTATTCTCTTGCCGAACACGTATGAGATCTGCCTTGTAGACAGCACAACTCGATCTCCACAAAAGGAATGCGGTCCCGAGACACAAGGACCCAATTGCTCTATGATAGTTCTAAAAAATAAAATAAACGTGAGTAAAAATAAGTCATAAATTACCTGCTGCCTGCGAGTCGAAAGTTGGTTGGTTGCAGTGAATCCAGCGGTGGGACGGGGTCATAAGCCACGACAAGCTTTTCTAGAACGTGGTGAGCGAGCTCGGCAGAGGTAGCAGCAATGATATCAAAATAGTTCAACAGCAGAGTCGCGTAGATTTTTGCAGCGGTGGTACAGGAGACTGACAGGGTAGTGGACGAATCGGCGTCTGGGTTTCCTCATGGGACGCTAGTTTTGCATTCAAGGGTAGACAGGGAGTTGAGTAAAAACGTGCATCGTGACGCGCATGGGATCGAGTCAGGGTTTCAACAAGCCGACTGTCTAGTGAGTTAGTGACTCCTGAGGCCCAACGACGGAAACCTGCTCCTGTGAAAACCGAATGACGAAACCGTTGGGCATTTGAGCAGCGAGCAGGCTAAACGAAGCTAAGAACGAAGTAGAAGGTATCAAGAAGAAGGAAGTTTTTACAAGTCAAGCCCGAACAGGAGGAGGAATGACCATGGAAGGTTCCAATAGGTTTCCAATAGGTTTAGTACGTTCAGTGTTGGTTTAGGTAGGTGTAGTCAGAGAAGGAGAGACCTACATGCCTAGCTCACACAGGTCGTACGTACCTACCTGGTAGTACAGTAGTACAGGTTCCACGGGGGGTTATTGGTGGCATCGGTGGCATTGGTGGCATTGGTAGTACTGTAGTACTGGTCGTACAGGGGCGCGCTAATAAGAGGGCTTTCCCCCCTCGGAGAGCAATAAGACCACTTAATTACATATGCTCGCTTCCCCATTCGATATCTGAATGTCTCTCTTTCCTCCCTCCTATCGCCATAGGCCCTCTGGTCTGTCCACTATCATGCAACTTTAAGTCTTCTTTTACGCGGGGGGATCCGAGCGCTTGGATCAAGCAAACTTGGCAAACCCGGATACTGGGATGATTTTCGCCCATCCAGGAGGCCGAAAGTCACATATACGCATGTATACGCATGTATGCGCAATACATGCATACCTACCTGCATACATACTTGCATATCCTCATGCGTCAGGTACCACATACATGCATATCATCCAAACCTGGCAATACCGACCCATAGATATAAGCACATCCCTAAACTTTAACTATAGGGCAATCTACCGGGTAGGAATTGACTTTTGAAAACTCTCGCCATAACCTGAGCAAACGACTTCCTACTTCCTAGCCAGCACTCTACCGTCCCGTCTCCCCTTTGTCTCCTCTGTCTCTCTATTTCTCCTTTGTTTCTGCTCCCCACCTGAGATCTCACAAATCCCCCGACGGACCCGAGTACCCGCCAACCCGGTCGACGAACAACCGTAGTTGGCAGTACAGACTATCCCTGTTTTCTTGTTGCTTTTTTATCTCGCCCTGTCTGACCTGAAATACCGTCCAGACCTTTGGCCCACCCACACTTCACACATACATAGACCACCCGCATACAACATACACACACTGACAGTCACGATCTGCTTCTCAATATCAGTCCAATAGAGTCTTCTGACGCCATATGCGCACCGACGAAACATATGTCCCTCAGGTGCCAAGAGTGTCCACGGCCGACTCGTGTCCCACGTTTCTGCCCTCGATATCCAACCCCACTCACTTAATGAGTTGTGTCCTGTCAGAAATTCAGATCACCGTGCCTCTCCCTATCGAAGCATGGCTGGACGCATCGGGCTCAGTCGCCGTAATGGTGCTTTTTGCCGGGATATTGCTCAAAGCTTGCTCTTAAGTATTATTACATCGGCTTGAAATCCGTGTCCTGGCGAATAGAGCGAGGGCCTCCCTCTGCCGCGAGCCTTCCGCTACCATGATTCCGTGCTTCTTCGACGGATACATACAGGTCACTACCATTAGACACCCCGTCACTTTCTAATCAGGGACTAAGTACGCCAGCCGCATTCAACGCGGCAATCGTGGTCATTTGAATTGGCCTTATTTTTTGCCTGCCCCTGCGATACACCTCCTCGGCCCTTGTTTCGGGCGTTGACCCTACCCAAAGCCAAAAGTATAAGTACGGCCGTAGCACTCCGAGTCTAGTCGAGCACACCACACCATCTTTCATTATTCACGCTTGTCTCGTCGCTTCTGTTACAAACAACCCCATTTATAACTATCGACGTTCCTTTCATAGATTCTCCCTCTTCCAACCCCAAACCTCGTCGCCAGACACCTCCACACACAATGACCTGCTCGCATGAGAACGGTTCCCACCCGGGATGCCTAGTCGGTCATTGTTCTCAATCTCAAACACCCTCCCACTCCTCTCCTCCGGCCGATATGTCCGGCACCGTATGTGGCACTATCCGTCTATAAAAATAGAACGTGTCTGACTTACTCTCTCAAGGCCCCCGGGAAACGGTGCCCTACCTGTCAGGGGAAGGGCCAAGAAGTCTGGGTTTTGCCCGGACGGGACTGTCCGTACTGCGGAACTTACGTTGCCTAGATGGAATTTCTCAAGTCAGTCGTCACATGCGAGGCGATATCTGAAAGTTCATTATTACTGACTCTTGGAAAATCCAGGCGTGGTTCAAAACCGAGAGCGCTGCGCTGCGCTTCGGCATCACCATTGCAAATATCGTTTCTTTCAAAATTTCCTTCTCCGCAAGTTCGAAAGGCCCTTCGCGCAGTTCCACGCATTGATATTTTGGTATTGATCATATCCCGGTCGACTGTATGGTCTATCGAATTCACTAAGACCTAGTGTCGTCTGGAAAAGAAAATTGTCTAGGGTGGTACATTTCAGAGTACACGTCATTTCATGGTCATCGGCTTGTTGGCTTGAAAAGTCGGTGTCTACTCCGGGGATCGCGAACATGCAACTTGATATATTTTTCTGTGTTTTGCTTCTCAGAGCATACCGGGCAGGGGGGCGTCCCAATAGATTCGAGATCGGCTGGTTAGACACAGGGGAGCATGTAGAGCGGCAATACCCAAAAAGGACAGTGGAGGTGTAGCCTTCACGTGTCTAACGAAGACAAGAATTTCATTTGGATGACCAATCTTCATATCGTGAGTCAGCTGGCACACTAACACTCGACAACCCATATGTTTTAGCGAATCATTGCCGCTGTAGATGAGCTAGGTCGAGTCTCGGAGTAGAACCGGCTCGATTCCTTCTCACATGATTCGTCGGTAATTATCCATCTTAAACGCGAGTGGCTCCCAGGGCTTGAATGCCATTCGCTGCTGCTCCCTGTCAGCCCTGCGAGGCTTGAGGCTCAAAGGGGTTACATTAGAGGTGGTGAACACAGTGCTTTTCCTGACATAAGATGCTCGCTCGGAGACGGAGGTGCGCGTCCGCCCTCGACGTCGGGACGTGCCAGCACATGCCTCCTCAGCCCCGGGGATGACCGACTGCTGCACAAGTAAAAAAACGACCTGTAACAAGACCAGGCCCAAAGTACATGCAGCTACTTATGAGGCTCCGGCGTCCAATCTTGGCTCGGGTTTCTGAGCTCGGAAAACCCGACGTTACACAACAGAACGCGGGCGTTCCCCCCTCGGTACCTGATTTCCAATAGACCGGTTTGGTACCGAACAAGCTTTCAGCCCTTAGTGCTGTCGCCAACGTCATTGGCCCCATGCTTATTCGTGCAACAGCCATTCCTGGTCGACACGCTTCTTAATACCCAACCCTTATAAGGTCCCATATACCCGGTAGGCGTGGGATCCATGATGTGAAGGAAGACGCCTCTTCATCATTGCAGGAGTGGCGCATGTGAAGGGGTGAAGTGGTGGATGGACCTGCTCCATGTGGCAGTTAATTCTCGGGTAAGTCGGTTCTCCAAGGAAATATTATCTGACAGGTTTATCAGGCATGGAGGGAAGATAAGGAAGTATCCTCGTCTGGGAAATGAACGACAGCATGGGCTTCGCTGGCATCCCAAAACTTGACCGAGCTATTAAAAAACCGTAGGGCATAGAGATGGGTTGCTTATTCAGGGGCTTCTAAGGCAGTCACATGCCGCACGCTGCGTTGTCTTATGGGAACGAATTAACAACTTCGCCCCTCCATTATGTAAGAACCAGTGTTTGAGGAAAGAGGCAACTAAAAACCTCAGATACAAGCATAATGCACTTTCCCATCTTACCAAAAAGAGGAATACCAGATTTGGAAAGTAGGGAAAGCAATGAAAGTCAGTGGAATGCATCCCGCTGCGACTTCTCGGCTTAGATTATATCGCTTCGACGGCAGCGGCAACGGCAACTACCCCAGGTACATGTGTAATATGTGAATTGCTACCTACCTCATGTAGGTAAGCAGCCACCAATATACGAATCCCCTCTTCGCCTTCCTGCGGTTTACAGGAGATTCGCTATTTTCCTCGCGTCTCATTTGAACTTAATCGAAAGCCAATCTCGAGAGTGCCAAGTTCTTTCAAATCGCATCCAATGACGCCCATATCCATAACTTGAGCCAATACATCTACGAGCTCATTTTCCGCAACTCACGCTCTGGGTTGGCCTCGTAGCTATGCTATAACGACATCCCAACTTCTTCCATTAATACGCATTCGCTACCCAACATACATAAAACGAATAGAAAAAAAAAGACCAAACTTGCAAAGATGGCTTGTCGCATGCCAGAATGTCACCATATCCGCCCCAACGGGTCGAGGTCCAAACTCAACCACGACAAGGACTCAAGGCCTGGCGCCGCGTTCTACTACTGCTCAATCCACCGCGTTTACCACTGTATCACGGTCAAGTATCACCGGCGCCTCCCACAGCCACTTTGCGGCGAGTGCGCCTGGCTCTTCTACAACTTCCCTAAAGAAGCCACCAAGTACCCGGATTCGGACATTCACGCTATTACCGGTCCTGGAGATGAAAACGCGACGCCTTCTTAGGATAGTGGCGTCTATGAACAGCCCTCCGGCCGCGAGATTAGCATGATTGGCGTCACCGACACAATGACTCCCGCTAGAAGTACGCGCCCGCTACCTACCATCGAGGAAACACTCGACAACCTCACTGGACGAGTCCGCGGCACAAACACCGCACCACAGGGCAACCGCCGGAAGCGCGCCCGTCGCGGTACCAATTCAACGAGCACCGATGAAGCCATCCCAAGTCGTAGCGAGTAGTACTCCGATACCTTAGATGCCGACGGCGACGTCAAGATGGAAGACGCAGCCTCACCCTCAACCTCCGCACTAGACCAGCAGCAGCAGCACAACCCCCGTCGCCACCCACAGTCACCTACCCACCGCCCCGCGTCCACCATCGTGCACCTCCCCATCCGGCGGCGCAGCCACGACTTCCTGCAGCAGTTCGTGCCGTACGACAACCCGGCGGTCTTCGACGTGCGGCCGGCGCAGTGGCACCGCCGCCAGGAGAGCGTGTTCCTGTTCCGGTACACGGACTTCCGCGGCTGGCCCGCCGTGCAGCCCGCCGCCGACGAGCACATCATCAAGGCGTACCTGCGGCCGCTGACCCGCGACGACGAGCGCGACGCCGCCTGCGACCCCCTGCTGCTCGACGCCCGCTGGTGGTGCTGCTGGGCACAGGGCTTCACACACCTCGAGCCCGAGCTGCGCTGGGTGCTGACGCTTGTGTTCGACCTCGTGGGCGTGGTTATCGCGAAGCAGAAAGCGGCGGCGGCGGCGGTGACGGCAGCGAAGGGGTCGGTGCCGGTGGGAGGAGGAGGAGGGGGGGAAGATGTGGGTATGGGTGTGGATATGGAGCCGGATCGTGCGAAGCTGCTGTTCTGGGAGGGCCGGTATTACCTCCATAACCTCATGGGTGTCGTCAGGGATATGAAGGAGGCGTTTGGCATTGACAACCTGTGGGTTCCGCGCTTGCCTTGGTTCGAGGAGGATTGAGTGAACTATGAGTTATGAGGATGATGATGGTTTGCCCTTTTTTTGCTTTCCTAGAGCGCTTTCCGCCTGTTTTGCTATTGGGTATAGATTGAGAACAAGCGTATGAGTTATTGAATGTCGCTGTTTTGTTCATGCCTGGAAGTGAGTAACGGAGTTGGTCAGGGTTACATGCTAATGCAATTTCTCATTTAGGGTTCTGGAGCATCACGGAGAAAGTTCTATGAGGTGAACATTGCTTCATTCCTCTAACATGCTTCTTGGGCGGCAACTCGGGGAGTTCAAGATCCAAGCACCAAGCACCAAGCACCGAATGTTGAATTAGCAGTAAGCAACTCCCCTCTTCGGTGGCTTATCGTTCGAAGCGACTGCTGCTACTACCAGTTTCCACTCTTCGTTCTTATGGCACATTCTGTTGGGAAAGACCGTCGACTACTGCCCGATGGCGCTCTGGTCCTCCCATACAGTTGTCCGTGAAGGCAGCAGGTACTCGTCACCACTGGGTAGCTTGGCCCTTCTAGCCTACGTGAGCGAGTTTGGCATTGGTCGGCTAGATTCTTCTGGGAGATCCTCCTATATGGGTACATTTAGCCAACCCGAGGAGATATTACTGAACAGCAACTTACCAGGTCTCGCCATATCGTCACGAACTATGCTATGCGTTGCGTCCCAGGTAATAGATTCCCACCGCGGAGGCGACGAGGGCCAGGCAGAGTCCCGGAAGCTGGCAGACGTCATCGTATAGGGTGAAGGGCGAGTGTGAATATCTGAGTATCTGACGGTATGGGTCTGAGAGCTCTGTGTGTCCAGGAACATGGGTTCTAGGTTCGGCAAGTGCGTAGGTAAATCGAAAGTTACGGTTAGATGGAATGACCGGGGATTTACAACCTAGCACGACGAGACAAAGTCTTATCACCTCAAAATGCTGATAGGTTCGACCGTCGTAACTTTACGCACTGACATCTTTCAGTCCTTCTGTGTGCCTAATCTCTAGTCCTAGGACCATGGTTCCTGGTGCGTGGGCTATTTAGGAGGTACGTTTACCTTGAGGCTCAGACGAATAGGTCTAATAATATGTGACCAGGGGGTGGGATGAAAGAAGGTCGAAGCGCGAGAGGTGTAGCCTCTGAAGTACAGGTAACGTTTAGCTGAACTCTACGTTTGTATCTAAGCCAAGCAATAATATTGGTATTGTACATCTGTCGTCCAAAGTGGCTTACACTATTCGCGTCAATGCGATTTAACTTAAACTCTCAGGGGACATATTCAGAGTTTACATGGTTCGAAATGTAATGGCCACTGCAAGCTATCTCCGTTGATAGACTGGCTTTAAAATATAAATTATAAATACATCTCATATCCCGCAGAAACTGACGGATGGTCATATTCCTTTTCAATCCTACGAACTCTGGATATCACAAATTGCGATCTAGTACTCGGGGACGTCACCACAACTTCGCAAACCACCATTTCAACTAGAACAAGCACAAGAACAAGAATTACCCTCACTAGCAGCAAAGGAACAATGTCAGCCAACATATATTCCCCCAGCCTCGACACGGCAAACCCCGTCACATACTATGGCACGACAGTGCGCCCCGTCCCCCGGGAGGAGCCCAAGCCATGCTCAGGAGCGCGGTATACTTTCATGATATTCCTCCTGATCTGCATCGTGTGCTCGGGGACCAGCAACGTCCTGTTCTGGACTTTCCCTGACCGCCGATACCTCGTCACATGCACCATCTTCTTCGCGTGCCTTGGGCTAGTCTGCTGGTTCGGATGGGTGTTCACGTTCATGGTAAGCTACCTGTTTGCTCCCTGATATTGTTATTTCCATTCAGTCTTTCTCCTCCTCCTCCCCTCCCTATATCCCCCTCACATTCTCTGATCTCCCGTACCTAGGGTTGCTGCCTCTACTCATCGTGTCGACGCGACGATGCTAAGAAGACAGGACTTCGGGCAAGATCTGCAGACACGGTCGAGCCAGAACCGTCCTTCACCTATTCACAACCAGGAGACGATTATTCCGCTGCAGAGTGTGGAGCCAGTGGCTATTCCGGAGAGAGCTTGTGTGAAGGAGAGCGGCCATGTCGTGTAGCAGCCTATGATGATGATGATGATGCGCTTCTGTTCGCGTTCTAGGAGACCGGTAAGCTTAGCAAGCCCGAACGGAAACCCGAGAGCTTAGAGTAGGGCTGATGAGTATATGGTTTAGGCAGGATGAGTTTTTTGGGTTTCGAGAATTATGGAGCGAAATGGAGTTTGCTTTGCTTTGCTTTCCCCCTATTTGCTCGGACATACCTAGCTGCGACAGCACACTTTTGAGTTCTTGGTTCAGCACTGCATTTGAGGCATTCACATCTTGTACGTAGGAGATATATATACGCGCTTCTAATAGCATCATAAGTTTCTTATTTGTCCGTTAAATTAGGTAGTTAAATAAATCGAAATCGTAACTGGCAATATCATCATTCTACCGCATACACACAACACTAGCTAGAGCCTCTTCACAGCTCATCCCAGCCCCCCTCAGCCGAAGTCCGCGCCGCGCCACCCCTCACACCCCCCGTCCCCGTCCCCATCGCCATCGCAACATCCGTCGTCGACACCACACCCGTGGGCAATATCGGGGCCCCCGGCCCAATCTCGCCGCCATTACACTGCGACGCTAAGTGCACAGCGACATCGACCTCCCCGCAGTCCTGCGGCCACGTCTTCTCGATGTGAAACGTCACATACACGAGCCCCGTCGCGGGTATCTGGCAGTACCGTGCGCGGCCGCGGTAGAACGCGTCGCTGTACCAGCGCAGGAGGCCGTCGACGATGCTGAATGTCGAAGCGATGGCGTGCGTGCGCGACGACGTGCCGAGCGGTTTATATAGGACGTCGCGGTCGGTGGAGAGGTATTGGCCGCCACTGGTGGACAGTCGGCCGGCTGTTAGGTTGAAGGGCGTGGCGCTGGTGCAGCTGGTGGGGTTGATGGGGCGGGTGGCGTCGATGAAGACCTGCTGCTGCAGCAGGCCCTTATCGTCTACGGAGTCCTTTACGGGGACGACGCTTAGGATGATAGGGAGATCCGGAAGGCTTGTGACGCCGGGGATACTCAAGGATGGGGTGCCGCTTGGGGAGGTAGCGCTCGTGGATGAAATAGTATTAGATATCGATGTTGAAGTGGTAGAACTGCTGGTGTTCGGCGCGGAGGTCGTGGTTGTTGACGCCTGGGCAGAGAAAGCCCATAGGCACGCCGCCGCCGTCACGGCTTTGACTTGGTACGATAACCCCATGGTGCGAAAATGCCCTGCAAAGCGACCTTACACGGAAACCTTGTTCGAAGCGTAAAGATTGGTGGTGAAACAAGGATCGATACCGAAGTGGACGAACGGGATGAAGTAAGCGTGGTCGTAAATAAACGGCACGTAGAAGAAATAGTCAATCGGAAAGACGACCTCTGAAATATGCGAGTCTGCCTCGGAAAAGGGGAACATGTTGTTTTGTTCTATTCAGCCTCCGCTGTCAATGCTAGAGATGTCAGGGCTAGCAGGAATGCTCGATGCAGTTGCTAGGGAAGCGATATATATTCGTGGCGCCCCCCCTCGCTTTAATTTAGATTGACCGCCGATGATGTCTTGTTAAATTCAGATGGTTTTGATCTATAGTCCGCTATTGCACCTGGAATGGTGCTGTAGATCCTTGTTGTGGTTCATCCAGCCACTGGCGTCGTAGGGGAAAAAAAAAGCATCTCTGAAGACAAGCCTCCCTAGAAACTAGACAGAGTGAAAGCCCATGAAACTCACACGGGGTTGCGTAATAAGGCCCATGCGTAGGAAGCAAATGAAAGTTGATTCTTTCCAGCGTCTAGTCTAATTACCGCCTATGTTGAATGAGTTATCAATACTCGAGTCGTTATAGATACCAAGGTTGCTTTGGAGGAAACAAACCTTTTCAGGATTTATGAGCGTTGAAAGGGCGACGCCAAATAGCGATATGCACAATGTCTCAACGCCACCTGGATACTGATTCATCGACTCTGAATTTCACAGTCCTTGCTGCGGTAGCGCTCAACCGTACGTACAACCTGTGAACAAAGTAATGAGATGGACACCAAGACATTCAAGCATGTTCCAAACCGATACCTGACTCCGTTATGTCCCTGTGCTATCCTCTACATGCATTCAACCCTCGAATTCCACGATCCTCTGTGTCGTCGCAGAACTACTAGAGGTTCTCGGTCTCTCTCCTTGCACTCCATTAGATTCAACAATTGACTGGCCTTGCCCGTCCTGGCCCTTAGCCGCTCCTGCTTCTGCGTCTGCTCCATCTAACAGATCTCTATCGGAGGATCGCACGCTTCGTCGCTCGGCGTCCCCGCCATATCCAGTAGTGCGTGGGCCCTGAATATCTTCCTCTTCCTCTTCCTCTTCATCCTTCTGTCCGGGTACTGCGTTCTTTTCTAGTTCGCGCTGCGCTTCCTCCATTCTTCGTCGAACCTCAGCTGCTACACGTGATGCATCGGTGACAATGTTATCTAGAACACCACGTAGACCGCGGCCCGCCCCGGCGGCTCCGGCCTGTGCAATAGGGACAGGCGGAGCGGACGCGCGTCCGAAGCTCATGTTTGAGAATGTTGTTAGAGCCGAGCTTGATTGGTTAGATGACGCCAAGCCGTCGACGAGGTGTAATGAGGTAGGGAAAGATGATTCGAAGAACTGTTCGAGTAGCTCATCCGCAAGCACAACCATTCTGAATGTAGGTAACGTAATATGTAAGGGGTTTGAAGGATCTAGAGCTGCGTTGGCTTTCTCGGATTGCGCTTTAGACACCGCACGCCTGGCATCATTTTCAGTATCAGGTTTCCCTAATGCCGGAGGAATTGTCTCCCCTAAGTTCGGCTTTTTCTTTGCGGACTTGGGGGTGTCTGCTGGAGCTTCGAAAGCAAGCAAATCATCCTCATCCTCGTCGTCGCCAATGGCAAACGCGTCATTGTTATCTACTGTCTCATCCGTCTTGGATGATTGTGTCTCTTCAACTGCGTTTTGATTGCTCGGATGATCTGGGTCGGCGTATTCAAAACAGCGTCTAATGAAAGCGCTTACACTTCCTAAGAATCGCTCGTTGACGGTACCCCCGATAGGTGGGCTCAATGAACCATTAGTCGAGTCGCTCAACACATTCAGGGTCGTAGTCGAGTTGTTGGCATTGCTTAGTGATCCTTCAAGGCCGCGTCGCGAAAGGAATAAGAGCGCTTCGGATATCCGGAGGATGCCCTCTCGATCAACTTTCCCATCGCCATCGTCATCATAGAGCTCAAAGAAATACGTAATTGTACCCATGATGTCGCGTTTTCCTTTGATGTGTGCGAAACCCGTTACCACGTTTTGCAACGTCAATGTCGAGCTAGAATCCACATCCCATCTCCGGAATAATCTTTGCATGAACTCATGGTCAGCGGGCTCGGGATTCCCGCCCCAGGGAGACAATAGGTTGGCCTCGGAGCGTCTGAAGCTGCTAAAGTACGAGCCATTCCTTTCTGAAGGATCGCGCCTAGGAGAAGGCGGAGAGTCCGAAACGGCCCATTTAGATACGCTGGCCAGGAACTCTCGGAATGCATCGTAATCCATTAAGCTGGTACTGGGACCAAGACCAACCCGACCCTTTTCCACGCCATGATCGTGGTGCTCTGAGAATGCATCGGTGGCTCTCGCTCTGTTGTTTTTATTCCGACGTAATTGCTCTTGAATAATGAGATCCCGCTGCTGTCGTTCGTATAGCACACCATAAAATCTGTCGTAAAGAGCTCCTACTTCATCAGGACTGAGCAACTTGCTGTCGGGTCCAAGATTCCGGATCGCAGTACGTTTAGCAAAGTTCTCAATGTTATTGAGAACCGCATCTTTGTTCTTTAACCGTAAATCTTGGATTGTACTGTGAGTAACAGCCGAAAACTCCTTGAAAGCGACGACCATGAGTTCCTGGAACCTATTAATAGCTCGTAATTTGGGGTTTTCCGACTTTGGGTGTGCGGATTCGTCAAGGCGTGAGAAATATGACTTTAAAACAGATATGAAGGCACCGTCGTCCGTAGCATCTAATAACTCCTCGCCGTTAATTCTTAGAATGGCCAGGCCGACCTGGAATAGAACCTTCGGGCCCTCGACGAAGAAGACATCTAGAACTCGGAACGCAAAAACCAAGGGCATCGAGTTAATATACAGAGAGAGGAACCAGGGAAGGGAAACCACGGAAAGCTGTACGTCACTCTTGACGAGATGTTCCCATAGGATCGGCATCGTCTTTTCCACGAGGGACTCAAACACCTTCTGGTCCAAAAGTGTGCCGTACATAGTGGACGAATAATACCCGGGAACTAGTCTATCGCATAATGCTGAAAGCAAGAAAAATGCTTGAGCCTCCGACATGTAGATCAGCAAGGCAGCCACGACAATATTCATAGCCTGGCAGTAGCCGACTTCAGGGTTAACCCAACTGTATGCAGTCAGGACTCGTCGTAGCCGGTTAATTCCATCTTCGCTTTGGAATCCGGGGTACTCCGGGAGACTTCGGTTTAGGTCCTTCTCTATTTCGTCTATAGCCAATGATTCTTTCCCTGAGAATTTCGCAAGCGTATCTGTGTATAACGTCGGGTTTTCAAGTCGCAGATATAGAGATCCGGAAGTCAACTCCCAGATCTCGCCTCGGAGCCGGTTCGGGAGACCGACTCTGATCAGTTTATGAAACGTAGGTTGGCGAATTAACGTCGCGTTCCGGCCATTGTCACGAAGATACTCCGCCCATAATCTCATCTTTGCTCGATCTCGAAGTTTCTTAGGGTCGCCCGGGTATCGGAAAATCATACCCAAGCCGGCGTCGGGTGGGTTCACATTCTTCTTATCCTCCGGTCGGAGAAGGTATTCGGAGTAGCACTCGGCTACAACCTTCTTATACTTCCCAACGCTTCCGACCGCGTTCCTCAAGCCCTTCTTTAGGCCATCGCAAAATCTCTCGCATACCGGACGGGGTGCAGCAAGCGCTATGGTAATCCTCTGCTCTCTAGAGTCCTTCTTGTCCTTCTCCTTGTCCTTTTCCTTGGCCGATTCCTGCGAGATGCCGTTCCAGGTCGTAATAGCGAGAGCAAACTGGATTTCTCAACGTCAGTCCTCATTCCGACAATGAATATAACTAGAAGGAGTGTCTTGTTATACCTGAGAGTTCTGGCTGTTCAGACGCTCCACCCGCCTGATGGCACATAGAGGGAAAGTGAACCCATTCCCGCTAGGGCCAGCACCATGCGTCTGACCATAAAAGGCGGCCGAGTTCGAGGTGCTGGCACCTGGAGAAAAGCTGGTCGGAGTAGTGGAGAAACAGATATAGGACTCGGACAGATGTAGCTTGCCGGCGTAGTGCCAACCTCGGTCACGATCTTTATCCCCCTGAGTAACGTTCGAGGGCGGTATGGTAAGCTCGGCGGGTATTTCGAACAAAGGCGTCTGAGAGCTGGGGAGTCGGAACTGCTGCTGGAACAGAGTAGCTTTGGAGGGATTTCTGTCGGAGTTGGTCAGGTTCAGACCTTGCATAGGGTCAATCAGCTGCTGTGCAGCCGACTGAGCCTTTTGCACAAAGCTGCTGAGGTTAAACATGGTTCAAGACTTTCCAGCGGAGTCAAGTCCATGAACTTGGTCATCAATTCATTTCTAACGAGAGTTGAGGGAGCGAGAACGCTTCATGAGCGAAGGAGCTAGGGCGTATCTAGAGCAGATGGAATGTGAAGTCTTGTCGTTAAGTCAGAGCGTTATCATGTGTAAGGGGAGACTGGAGGCCTGGTGTTCCTCCGTGGGGTCACCGTTTAGGAGCAGCGTTGCGCTAAAGGTCTGCTGCATGCCGCTCTGGCCGGGTCATCAGCCTCAGGCTGCCAGTTTAGGGGACCCTCGGCTGTGGCTGGAGCTCGGGTGGTCTTGAAACTAAGGGGTACGTACTGGTGGTCAGCTAATACTGATTGGGTAAGAGCTGGAACAGCTCTATTCCCCACAGCTCCGTCCACAGGTTACCCCATCTAGATATCCCGTCGAGACGAGCACCAATAGGGTTACCCGAACGTGGAAGTTCCAGTTTCTTATGTACGTCTCTCCTTTTCTTATTGTTCGATTGTCTTTTAGTATACCTAGCTTTAACTGTTTTCATTTAGGTGTCTTGAATATCTATAGGTGTTAAGTGCCTTCAGTTGACCACCCGGGTTGGTGGTATATGACTAGTAGCGACTACAGTATAGACGTCAAGTGTCTTGGCTTGTTCTCCAAACAAAAGCGCAAAAAGAAAAAGAGTGCAAGTTGTGTATTAGTGGACCCTCATGCGACTAGCCGGCATGTTGCAGCTTTCGTCACACCAAACGTACGAAGGTACTTTCCCTTCGGGGCCTAGATTGGACAGCCTAAAATATCCACTTTCAATCCACTTTCATCACCTGCAACAATGAAGTCCTCCCCGCTTGGGTCCTTCTGCAGCAAACGTCATCGCTACAAGGCTGGGAATCGCGCCGCTTACTACCTAACCAGCTTAACCTATGTAGCCAGCCCATATTTACTGCTACCACTTTGATAGCCCGCCTCCTCGTCCCCTCTACCGACCCGGGCACGCTAACAAGTGCGCAGCCATTGTGTCGTTCTAGACTCCCAGACTCCCAGCTACCTTAGGTCGCAAATTATTCTTTTATTCCCGAGCCCCCCCCTGAACTCATCCCGCTCAGAACGTACATGATGTGCGTTCTCTGAAGCGCCCAATTCGCATCGTTGACCTAAACACCCGCATACATCGTCATCCAACGAACCTTAATCGAATTGCACCTCCTCGGGGCCAGAAATCTAGCGCCGAGAGATGGGAGTCGTCTGATGATAATCGCCAATTGCGACAGCCAGAGCCTTTAGGTCAGTCGGAAGCTATATACTTCGGATGAATCTTAAGAAGATGGCGGCTACGGTTGCCAAACCCGGCCTCATACCACGAGTTATACAAGAACACAACTTACGGCCCTTCGCAAGCTCAGATGCCGCCGCTAGTTCGCAAGACCCGGACCCGGACCCAAAGGTGCCGCCGCAGCACCAGCGGTTGAAGCTGAGCGACTTTGCTCTCGTGAGGACTCTAGGAACAGGTAACGCCTACTTGTCGCATTAGCAACTACGGATGCGCCAATTGTTTTCATGCTAAACGGACGTTGTCGTAGGCACCTTTGCGAGAGTCTGTCTAGTCCGACCCGCTACCGGCACCGACGAAGAGCGCGAGAAAGTATTCGCGCTCAAGATCTTGCGCAAGGCCGAGGTCATCAAGTTAAAGCAGATTGACCACGTCCGAGACGAACGCCGTATTCTGAGCGATGTCGCCGGCCACCCTTTCATTACCGAGCTAATTACCACATTCTCCGATCACGACTCGTTGTACATGCTGCTCGACTACATCCCTGGCGGAGAACTCTTCAGCTATCTTCGAAGACATAGGAGATTTCCAGAAGAATGGGCTCAGTTCTACGCGGCCGAGATCGTCTTGGTGCTCGAGTACCTGCATGACCACCAAGGCGGCGTGGCATATCGCGACTTGAAACCGGAGAATCTCCTCTTGGACGGGCAAGGTCACGTGAAATTGGTCGACTTTGGTTTTGCGAAGAGACTCGGCAGCAAGGATAGCAGACCTGTTGAGACATACACTCTTTGTGGCACGCCCGAGTACTTGGCACCAGAAGTAATTCAGAATAAGGGGCACACCATAGCCGTTGATTGGTGGGCATTGGGCATTCTGATCTATGAATTTCTGACTGGATATCCACCGTTTTGGCATCAGAATCCTATTGAGATCTACAAACAGTGAGGATTCGAGGCGCTACCTCCTCGCGACGCACAGAAGCTAACAAGATGACAGGATTATCGAGAAGCCAGTGCTCTTCCCCGCCGAGCCTCCAATCTCGCCCAGTGCGCAAAACATCATCCGGTCATTCTGCACGGTGGATCGATCTCGGCGTCTGGGAAATCTGATCGGTGGCACTCAGCAAGTCAAGACACACCCGTTTTTCGAAGGTATAGACTGGGATGCGCTCTACCATCGGCAGATCAGGCCACCCATTCAGCCCAATGTGCGGTTTCCAGGTGACGCACAATGCTTTGATATCTACCCCGAGGATGACGGCAAGCGAGAGCCATATACAGAGGAGCTAGCGCGTCAATACGACAGATATTTCGAGGGATTCTAAAAAGACACTCCTTGACAACAGATCTTACAACTACCTAGATGGTGGCGTAATGGAGGTAAGGCGCAGTTAGGGTACATTTGGCTACCTACGGACGGACATATATGATGTATTTACGGGGCCTACGTCCGTACAATTTTCGGGAGTCTCAGGAGCGTTTGGTTTATACTATACGGTATGATAAAGGTTATTCCAGTGTGTCTTTTTACGACTACTCGGACCGACTGGTCCCTCGACGGACAGTCTTGTATTTATATACTGAGGAAAGCGTCGGTTTCTATATGCCTGCTTAATGGTATCTGGTCTGTTGGCGCTGTGACGACGTTCAGCCTACGAGTGGACTCGGTCCAATCCAACTAATAGGGGTAGCGACCTTCTATGACAAATATACGAATAGTCTATAGCCACATCGATGCTGCTTACGATGACTTAATCCTAACAATAACGAACTAAGCCTGACGTACATTAAGAAAAGGGAAAAAAAAAAAAAAAAAACATACCTACAGCTATGCAATACGGTCGAGGGCTAGGCTTCTGTTATCATAAGCTTGATGTTGGCGCTCGTGCGACGAAACACCAAATAAAACCAGACGGAAAACATTGACTTTCGAACAATTTCTATCATAGAGGTTCTAAAAGAAGAGATCCTTTAGCAAACATCGTACCGTTTTATCTCATTTTCAGAAACCACAGAAACTTGAGAGAAAAAGGTAGTCATTGGTCCTTAAGAAGATGAAGCTCGTTAGTAGGTAGCTTTGAAAGGTCGTGGAAGAAGAGGAGAAAACTTGCGAAGGGATCTAGTCACACGATCGAGACCTGCAGGAAGCCGGTGAAGTACGACATATATGGTACATCCACGTGGCTACTCTGTGATACACACCTCGACGAGCCTTCGTGGCCTTGAATGCCTATAGGTAGGCATATATCTTATCCATAGGTATTTATCTATCTTTTTCCAACTTACTAGAAATGGCTATCGCGTGGACCATACTGTGGCAGCTCAGATCTCATTTAGCCTATCAGATAAGTCTTGCCAACATCGCACATAGGGGGTCTAGGCTCAATGTGCTACATATAGCTCAGCCTGAGGTTTGTCGTCGACCTAAGGAGCTAATGAGTATATGCAGAAGCAAATGAAGTTTGGTTAATATCATCAGTTTCGTCTACGAGTTTCTTATCAGGGGTGACCGAACATACTTGTTGTACAGTAGCTCACCAGTGAGTGAAGCTACCCTTTTCAAGGAGACTTCGTACTCTTATCTTTTAGTTCTACGGAGATAAAATCCGAGATTCTGATGATTTATCGAGATGCTAATACTGATGCCGCAATACACACAACTACCCGCCAGGATTAAGTGTGGTCAGGGTGCTGTACGGGCCGTTGTTCCTCAGCAGCATCAAGATGGGAACAATTCCTGATGCAGACAAAGACGCAGCTACTCATTACAGTTGACACATTCATCCATTTTTTCGATCGTAGCGAAAACAGAATTTGGTACTACTAGTTCTTAGAGTCCACCACCCCTTTTCTACCGCACAACTCGAATGAGCATTGGACGAAGGTAAGAAGGGATCAGTAAGCTAGCAATTATCACGAAGGCTAATCTGATGTAAACCATTTTGATACGGCGGGTCACTCCGCATGGGCTTCGTAGCTGCTTCTACCCAGGCCCGATTAAGGGGGTATAAAAAGCCCCATTGCCGTCGACTATATCGCTACCCGTCATTATGATATTACCTGGCAGAGCTAAGGGGAATACAGACGCTGATATGTTGGTCTATGTAGAAGTGTGATCCAGGGTAGTTGGCATTCGTGTGTAGGGGCGCTACCGCGGCCTTCTACTTCACGTAGACTGTGTCTACCCGTTACTAACGTTGAACTCGCCAAAGGAGAGCATAGCAACCTCTGAATGTGCTTAAACCGAGATTGATACCAGACTTATTAACGCCATCAATATGTCAAGGACACTAGTTTTAACGCCTCGGCGAACGAAACCTTAGAAATTCTCAAACCGTACGATGGCCTAGCTCGTGTGAGACTACTGGATGGGAATATAAGGCTCGTTAGAGCTCTGTCAACCCGTTGATACTATCAGATTTAAGATCACTCTATCAGACTGATGGTCACGAGCTTACATCAAAGGGCTCAAATACTTGTAGAGAAGACCTTACATTATGTTTCCACGAGAGGCAAGTCAGGTAGACCTTAAAAACTCATGACCTACAGGCCATTGGCTACCTCTTACGAATCGGACCCTGAGGTCCCCTGGACTTGGTGTTTCTACGCAAGACAGCCACGAACTGCGAGCCCTCGAACGCGTAGCACATTGCAGAAGCCAGAAATGATCATCATGCTTGCCTGTTATAGCTGAGAACCGCGCTATGTGTCTCTGTACCTAAGGTAGATAAGGCCCAGGAAATTCCGAGCCGGAAGGTTAATGTGAGGTATACATGAAGGAAAGGTATAGCACATATGATGAGATTTCTGCTACTAAATAATCCACATTCAACTGAATCTCAGGAGAATACAGATATACATGGACTTCCACTGAAAGCGAGATAAACCAGCTCCATTAGCCTGTGTTCAAAATAGCACGAAACAAAGCCGTAGAAGCAGCACGTATCAATTCCGGCTATATGCCACTCTACCTGCCTATCTACCATAGAGAGATCGCGTCCTGCAACACAGCGCATAGCTCCAAACGTCTCATCACTCTCCCCACTCCCCATCCCCAGTGCGGCGGAAGCGCCGCGCAAGAACCTATATATAAAACCGCTGGAAAGGCCACACACGCGGCCGTCTAGTAATAGCAACTGTCAAACTCGAGATGAAAACGACATACTGGATGACATATTCTTACCTCATAACCCAGCACTTTCTTTTTTCCCACCCGTTCTATCGGCCCCCCGGCACGACCGCCTACCTATATCAGCCGAGCTAGGCAGCTTGCATAAAACAGGGGAGCCGCAAGACAGGGGTTCGAGACGCCCCCCGTCGTTTCTGCACGGGGTCTCGGCTCGCTTCTACAGATCGACTGTTTGAGATTCGACAAGGCCGGTAAAAATGAGATTTCTTCCCCCCATCTCGCTTAACTTAGACGAACGATCCAAGATTGTTTGGTCCAAGGTCTCCCCCAGAAACTGGCGTCTGCTGTGTCAGTTCGTCCGTTCCCAAGATCATCTCCCCTTCTCATTACCTAGACAAGCTAGGTACCTAAGGTAGGTCGGCAGGACACAGATTCACACCGAAAAATTAGACGTTAGGAGGTAGTTTCTAATATGTGCTTCCCATTCCCTTCTAGCTATTTAGAACTACCCACTCCAGATCACCTCTGCAGGAAAGAATATATGAAATATATGGAGAAAAAACCAAGCCTCATGAAAAAAATGTACACAGTCGGAGCTTTGGTGTTGATCATTAAAAGGTAATTGTCGTGGCGTGCCCGACCGCCCCAACGGACTCTCTATCTGCCACACACAGCGTGACATTGTTTTATACACACGTCAATAAATCGGAATACACAGCAAACAGAGAGCCATACGAATCAAAAACTCAACCGTAGCAACGCCCACCCCGGCTTAAACACCTGCCGAAGGATGCCGTTTCAAGTCACTCCCCCTCCCCAGATCTCGACTATGCCGCTAAGCAAGCTTGTTGCTGTGCTTGGCAATCGGCAAGCGTGAAACCAGCACCAGCGTTCGCTGCATCACTACAGTTGTTGTTTTGTATCTACACAAGGGTTAGAAGGGCTCGGGGAAATATTGGGAAAGAGGGAATACTGACATCGCAGGCTCTCTGCTTAGCAGCCGACTCGTTCACGAACGTGTTCCTACATAGCACAAGTTAGCTAGTGTAACCCATGAGGGTAGGTCACGAGGAAACTGACCCGTTGACAGCAAACGGCCGTTTGGCATCTCCAGAGTTTGTTACACTCGGAGCTGCGCCACCAAGGTTTTTAGTCTGTTGGTTTTTGGTGTTAGCATTACCGCCAGAACCGTTTTTTGTGTTCGAATTATTACTTTGGCCTTGACCACCGGCCTTGCCACCCTTTTGGCCGTTTTGCGCATTCTGTCCATTTTGAGCGTTCTGGCCGTTCTGACCATTCTGGCCGTTCTGAGCGGCCTGTCCGTTTTGAGCATTTTGCCCATTTTGGCCGTTCTGAGCGTTCTGGCCGTTTTGACCATTCTGAGCATTGTTGCCGTTCTGGTTGGCATTGTTGTTGCCGTTACCGCCAACTAGTACCAGTTAGCGTCTGTATTAGATCTACTATTTCAATATGACTTACCAGTGAACTTGTTGCAGTCATCCTGAGCACCACGTTGAGCGACAGGCATGAGCACAGGCTGGTGGTTGGCAGCGGCAAACATAGTGCAGACACGGTAGTTTCCAGCGGGTAGACCACCGTCAACGGTAGCGGACAGAAGTCCCTGACCGTTACCGGCGTCGTTGATACCCTTGAAGAAGACGAATTGCGTAGCATCAAGAGGCTGGGTCGGGTTCAAAGAGTTACCCAAGTCCTGGACTGTAACGTGAGTGTGACCAATGATTTGTCCGTTGTTATCAAGATCCTGGGGAGCCGAGTAGTAAGTGTTGTCAGCGTTGGTGAAAGTACCGGGCGCGAAGTTCTGGACTTGGACCTGAATGTCAAAGTCCTGGTTCGCCTCGATGTTGTCGTTGTGCTGAGGGTTGACCAGAATACTGGAAACCATCTTGTTTTGCGCCGGAATGTTACCCATGGCTACCAGCTATCAGTTGTTGCGAGATCCAAACATGGTAGGCTAGTACTTACGAATACCGTTGCAAGAACCCTGCTTTTGTTGAAGACCGTTCGTCAGGGTCTTGCCGCTACAGAAGTTGATGAAGTTGGCATTGTCGCTGTATCATATTAGCAGCCGCACCCATTCCATCCAGGTTCCTCAACTTACGTCTTGGATGCCGACTCTCCTTGCGCGGCATCCGGATCACCATCCGACTGCGAACCAGTTTGAACAGCATTGGCATCCAACGTCAACGAGGCCTGGGCGGCGTTGTTGTTGCCATTGTTCTGGTTGTTGTTCTGACCGTTCTGAGCATTCTGACCGTTCTGGGCGTTTTGTCCATTTTGTGCATTCTGGCCATTCTGTGCGTTGTTCTGGCCGTTCTGACCATTTTGCGCGTTCTGACCGTTCTGGCCTTGGTTCTGGCCCTGATTCTGACCCTGACCCTTGCCAAATTGACCCTGGTTTTGACCTCTGCCCTGACCCTGACCGCCAAAGCCGCCACCGAAGCCACCAAACTGTCGGGTGTTGAGAGCTCGGAGCGCTCGTCGGTTCATGATCTGATCGTACGGACGGTTGATGGCGGTGGCTTCAGCCAGAGCCATGGCGCCGAGGAGGCCAACGAGAACGTTCTTGGTATGCATAGTGAATATATGAGATTACCCTAAACTGATCGAGCGAGGGGACAAGTTCTTTTCACTCCGTTTTTTCCGAGGGAAGAATGGAAATGGTAAGATCCAAAAATGGTTCCAGACCGTTTTCGAATTAGCTGAAAGGAGTGGTCACAGACAACACTGAAGTGAAATGGAGTGGGCTATCCCAAATGCTGTCGAAGAAGAGAACGAATGTATGAAAGACACACTACCAGCGCATTCTAATGGAAAAGAGAAAGGAATGATAGAACCTCGACAGAAGTCTGAAATAAAGAATTAAAGCTGATGAGGACGGGAGCAGGAAAGACATAAATGGCGAGGCCAAGACTTTCCTTATTATATACTCCACCGGTAGGGTGGCAGGCCTCTCGGACGGATTATGCCTGAGTGCTAATGGAATCAATAGCATCCGCAACGAACACTACATCATGTTCCCTTGCAGGTTCCATTCACAGGAGCTGTACCCACAGTCTCAAAACGCGGACGGGGTCGTAGGGAAGAGACAACGTCTAGAGTAATGACAGGACCTGGCAGGGTGTGGAGGCAGGGGGACGGGATGGACATCTTGAGGCTTGAGTCCTTGGCTAGCCTTGACCAGGGTCCAGTACCACACTGCAGAATGAAGTGTGTGTTGCATGGGGGAGCAAAGCTTAAACGATCCTTGCTGAATGGAGATGTACACTTTGTATACCGCCTTTGAGCCCTTGACTTTTTGACTTCGTATGTAGAAGCGGCTCAGCTTGAGTTGAGGCTAGACGTGTGAAGGATCTACGACTGATACTCCATCCTAACGACTTGGCTAAGCCAGCAAGAATGTAATATTGACTTTTCGATACCTTGTATACTGTCAATTGCTGTTAATATGGAAAAGTCGAGTGTACTTGTTGCGATGAAGATTGTGATGTCACATTCGACGGTTGCTAAGTTGGGTGGCACACCGAGTACATAGTCTGTCTAACTTGGGATGACACTCGAAGAGACCTGAGCATAGACTGATTTGCGCCTATTCAGGCCAATGATCAACCGGCTGGCCACCATTCGGATAGAGCAGCTTGTACTTTAGCTCGCGGTATGCAAGCAATGGGAGGCGAATCTAAGCTCAATCCGATCCATGGTGGGTGATGTGCAGGAGATTGCGGGTTGGTGCAGTACTGCAGTAGACACAATTCCGGGCAAAGTCCCATTAAGGTTGGTGTTGAAGAAGGGAAGAAGGGGGGCGCTAAGGCTTCGGGCCTCAGTTGGCCGAGCAGCTGAACGTGGATCGGGTCAAGCGGTATCTGGCTTTGCGGCTCGATACGTCGCAGGTTCCGCATTTCATCGCGAACGCGGCCAATGAGAGCCGTGGCTAGTGCAGTAGATCAGGCACGCGAGGTTTCGAGCCCCGGGCGCATTCTGAGGCAAAACATCCCGACAAAAATTTAAGCGCGGATCTGTGCGGCGCACTAACCCCAACCGTTAGCGCTAACCAAATTACCTAGGTTAGGCGATGTACTTAACCCCCTTTCAGCGATCCCCAGCCAATCATATAGCTCACATATTATGATCAATGAGCTACAAGTTGGGATGACAGCTAGGTACATACACGAATACAGGCACTACAATATCTGATGGTACAGCGATCTCTTATCGATAAAGTACAAGATTGCCGATCGTTTGGAATCCATATAACGGTTAAAACTCATCCACTGTTTTGGCCTGGAAGCCGAAACGAGCCTGTTGCTGGGTAGCACATTGGGGTTCATGTTATTTCAGCTTCCTTATTTCCTTAATTATAGCTAGTTCAGTATTTGTGATCTCTGTCCTGTATGAACTGTCAGGAGACTGACGGTGAGTCCGCTCTATATTTGATGTGAAGTCTTTCTTAAACCAAAGCGGGAGTTGCAGGATTATAAAGCTCCATAGCATATGGATTATACTATATCCTAACTCGCCACTGTAATTAAGTGATGTATACCTAGGTATAGCCCGGCAACTAGCCATCTTCCAAACATGGGATCTGCTTTCCCTGGTCTATCCGGCCCCGCTGTGTGCGATGTGAAAACAAGCTTAATTGAAATGTAAACTCGAGGTTCAACGTTAGGTACTGTACCTAGGTACTCATCAAAACGGCGCCTTGAGGTGCGTCACAGTAGTAACCCAGCTTCGCCTACCTACTACCTGCTGTCTTGGTGTGTTGTGACCCCCCTTGTCACCCAGTAAGCCGTGTTGGAGTCGCAGTTGAGACATGTCGTGAAGAAACGTCAATGCAAGAGAATCCGATCTAGATGTTAATCTTGCCGAGGCCAGATAGCGTAGCTATTTTAGCTGTGAGTCCCCTTTTACATCGCTTATCTATACCTAAAATTTCAATTCAATTTCTGGATTGACTAACCAAGCAAAATGAAATTATCTTCGTATTGTTATTTCCGCCATCGAAAAAAGATCCATGGACCGTGCGGGGCCGTAAGACTACAGGTAGGTGGTTACAAAAGTGCATTTTGGCGGAACTCAGTAACCAACTCTGAAATCTCGTCCCTGAGTCGGAGAATATTTGCTTCAGGACTAATGAGGGGGATCGCGAACCTTCACGATGGCATCTCGTATTCTTTTTCTGCCTGGTCCCCAAGCTCTCCTACTAGTAAACGTCTCTGAAACAGCTTAGACGTTGTCCACGTCCCTTGATATTGCGGCGCTCTCCAACTCCTTACCGGCCAGCCACACTTTGTCGGCAATTCCATCCGAGAATCTCTGCTGAACGATTCCTTCTTAGGATCTAGCCTAGATGCAATGGCGGTCGCTTAGGCAAAGCAGGGTAAGGCGCGCTGGATAGTAAATCCCACCCAAAGGCCAAGCCCAAACACCCCTGTACCCCTTGAAGTCCCCTGGGTAATTCTAGAAGTTCCCCAGCATTCCAAATCTAATTGGTCTGTTTTGGTATAGTTACATTATAGCTCCGCCCTCACGGGGTAACAGTCAATAAGGTTGAAAACAGGAGAAGAAACATACACGGGGTGCTCGCTCAAGTTGGGATGAAAAAAATGACGTTTGGCCATGAATGGCCTCGATTGGAATGAAACGAGGCTTTTTAGCATCGTCATGAAAAATACACGTTTGCTTGGCACATTAGCGGAAGATCTCTCCTCTCTTGGTATCGAGGATCATTCATGAGGAAGAGCCTCAAACTTTCTATAGATGATCTGCCATCAGACTGATGTGATGGCCGCGCGGCTGCCTGTGCGACATTTCAACTGGACTGCATTGCGCGATGCTTACTCTTCAGACCTGGCGATACTGATCTCCTTCGGCTAACATTCCCGTCCGACGCTGATGTCTTCGTCGTCCCGTATTCTCAAAGCCGGTGCCAGATGAACCACCGATTCTGGCCCGCACCAAGCGCCGGTTTCCTCGTGGTTGACTAATTAAACTGCCAATATAGGCAAGTGTTGATGACCGGAGCTGCCAAGACCCTGTGTAGGCCGAGTTTGAGGCATGTCCCAAGTGCCCTGGTGAAACCGGCACATCCCTGATTCACGATCAAGGCTATCACGTGGGAATGGGTTTGCAGGGAAGATTCTCTCATCTGCGACCGAGATTGTAAGAAACGCCAAGACCCTGTGCGAGGTGGAAGACCATACCGCGGGTAGATCGAAATGTCAAAATTGCCCATTACGAGAATGCGGTGGCAAGCCATCGGGTCAGCCAAGACTTCAGAGTGTTTTCTTGGCGTTAAGCACGATATAGATACCTATTGTAGACCTTCCTAATAAGCTTCTATATAGCGGGCTTCAGCCCGAAGTCGCCAAATTCCCTCATCTTCGCTTCGCCAAGGAGCAGTGCCGCAGCACTTATCACAGAAGCCTAATCTAGTGTATCAAGAAGGCTCAGAAGCCATCTGGAACGTTTTCCAAGACGTTGGGGGATTTTCTCGAACCGTATCCAAGCCTTGCTCGATATCACTATCTAAATCGAGACAGAAATCCAGGTATTCTCTTCAAACATTGTTAAACAGCATTAAAGTTTCTAGATTCACCATCCTGATTCCATCGGGCATGCCTTCGAGACTGTCGACTACTGGCTGCAACTTGCGACGTCCTCAGCGAGTAACGAGTCCAGTATCCAGAATCCTTCCAATGGCGTCTATCTGTCTCATAGTTCGTCTATAGACTGCGTGCCCGAAACCTTGTCGGCTATAAGGTCCAACCAAGCTGCGAGGCGGTAACCCGCCTTGGCCACTTGAAGCTCGATCACGGGAGCAGCTTTTTCATAGTAATCACCGGCTAGCTCCTGGCCAACGATGGCTTTGGGTCCTTCGGGGAAAACTAACATGAAGCACGTCAGATATCTTGTTCCGCCTCAAAGTTGAGAGGATTCTTAGGTTACTTACCATGCGTGCAAACGACGGCATTAGACTCATTTGCCCACCCCATTGCGGTCTTAATAGGGTCATCGAGACTCAGGCCTTGAGCCCAGAGCTTGCTTTCAAGCGCATACTTGCCCGACTTGATCTGGTCGGTAAGATTCGCCGCCCAGTCAAAGCCCGCCTCATAAGGCTTCCTGTGAATGCCACCGAGCATCTTTTCGGCAATACTCGAATCCCAGACATGATGCAAGTTGAATTCGCTCGACTCCCACTTCACATGGATGCCGTTTCCGCCCTGGGCGACATTTTCCACATGCAAGGGTTGATGGATATCGCCAACAAAGTGAATCACGAATTTAGCCGCCTGGTTCCTGCGCCACGACCAGAGTGCCGTATCTAGAAGTTGGGAAGTGTAGTTCTGGATGGAGCTCACAACACAGCCTTCCTCCTTACAATCCCTTTCGAAGTCGACGCCGCAGTATGTTGGCGGCGTGTCCTTCGCATCGATGAAGTGGAAGTTCTTGGAGAAGCGACCCCATTTCGTGTACCTGATGCTATCAGCCCAGGTGGCTGCCCCGGCAAGGTAGTGCTCGGTATCGTTCCGTAGGAGATCCTGGAAGTAGGCAGCCGTGTTATCCTTGACGAAGTTGGATGCAATGTAGGCTACAGTGATGTGCCCCAAACCTGGTTGTGAGGGTTAGAAGAGTGCGGTATACCTGTTGGTCGTGCACAATTACTCACTTCCCCATGCTGCGGCGCTTGGCAGTAAGACTGAGCCTAAGACAATAGCGGATTGACTGAGTCTCATGATGACCGAGACAACCCAAATAAAACGACAGATAAAATTTCTACAAAATAAATATGACTTATTTCACAAAATTTACCTAAAATCGAGTACAAAAATGAATTCCGAGGTGAGCGACACGTCAGTCATGGTAGATGCGCGTCGAGAAGCCCTGTCGCGGTATGGAGTTTTGGTTGTCGGAGAAACACGCATGACCATCGCAGATGATTTGCTGTGGCCGTCTTGCAGATGACCGCCTGTGGGCGTACAAGCTTACCGTCTAACATAAGACATCCCATTCATACACACAGGTAGAGATGGTTGCTACCAACAGGAAACTTGTGTCAGTCGACAACCCGAAACTAAAGATACATTACACAATGTATTATCTAAGCTAATAATAACATTAATTGTTTGATTCCGGGTCGCTTATCTGAGTTTGACGTTTGCCATCGCTTCAATTCAACGTTCGTTAGCATCGTTCCAGACAATACATAGAAACTTTGAACTAGCAGGGTGTACTTTGTAATGTATCGCAGCTAAATGGCTCCAAGCTGCACACTAACGTCAACTGCGTCACTGGTCCATCGTACCATCCACTGGTTTGATGCGGAGGGAGGGAAGCAACATACCCCAGGACCCTTAGGTCTGCAGCGGGCGCGCAGGCACGAACTGCACAGCTCTGCCAATTCTCCCAACTCTAAGCAGCGGCGCTAAACCCCATTCGCTAACCACCCACACCCGCCCTGCCGCCCTGCGGTCCTTATCTCTGTGCGACGCTGCAAGCTGCACAGTGAAGTCGGATGCGACTAAAGATCGGAGGGCACCTGAGATAAGGGAAAACTCGAATTCGAAGCCACCACCAACCCGTTGAGACAAGGTCTGCAGCTGACGCTTTTTTAGTAGGCCGACCATCTGATCGACGGCCTCCGAGCTGACTTCTCTCTGTCTCTCTCTTTTTCTTATCCTCTATCCCAAACGAATGATTCCATCTTGTCAGGCCACCTGTATCTCTTCAATCATTTCCTTTTTGTTGTATCCAACATGATGACGAACCTCGTCGACATGGCCTTATCGCACGGCCTCTCCGTCAACGAGATCTTATCCGGCATCTTTGGTAGCATCAGCTTGACAGCATGGATATGCTTGCTTGTAGGTGCTCCGGAGGATTCAAGCTCTTCCTACCTGTACCACTTGCGAGGACTCTACTGACTCATCGTACGATAGCTTCCCCAGCTTATCACCAACTACAAAGCGAAGAGTGCCGAGGGCCTGTCTATGGCCTTTCTGGCCGTCTGGCTCTTCGGTGATATCGCGAACTTGTCAGGTATGTCTACGATCTGTTTCTTGTCTTAATTTTGAGGGGTTGCTTGTGACTTTCGCCAAAGCTGACCTCTAGTATCCAGGTGCTCTCGTGACCGGCCTCGCACCCACAGCGACCGCACTCGCCGGCTACTTCTGCATCTCCGACATCATCCTCATCACGCAATCCGTCTACTACAACGCCCTCAATGCTCGAAAGACCCGCCAACGGACTCGATCGACCCAATCCGATGCGTCGGAAGACGAGCCTCTGCTGCAACCGCGGAGGAGATCGTCCAGCGGCCTTCCGGGCTCGCACAGACGCCACTCACTCCACCACGCGGAGTCTAGCCTTGACCCTATTAAGAGAATCGTCACAGGCGAGGACGACACGCCCGACAGTAACCCTTGGCTTCACAACACATTAAGCGTTGCGGCTATCTACCTTGTCGGGGCCGCTGGGTGGTTTGTGTCGTACAAGATTGGAGCTTGGGACAAGCCTGATATTCCCGACGAGCCGACTGCTGACGAGCCCGTTGCGATTTTGGGACTAGTTCTAGGATATGCGAGCGCACTCTGCTATCTGTGGTATGTTTGGTTTGATAGCCACGTCCTCATGAATGCGTACTAACTCATGTGAAGCGCTCGAGTTCCCCAGATACTCAAGAACTACAGGGAGAAGTCGTGCGAGGGCCTCGCCCTCCTTTTCTTCCTGCTGTCGCTTACTGGCAACCTAACATATGGCCTGAGTGTTTTCACTTACTCCCCGGAGCCCGAGTATTTTATCAAAGCCATCCCTTGGCTCCTTGGATCTCTAGGAACCATCGTTGAAGACTGTATCATATTCTACCAGTTCAGGATCTACTCCAAGAGCGGAGGGAGCAAGCCTGATGGCTCCGACGAAGCTGCGTAGGATTGACTGTTTTGGTATGCGATGTGATGTTTCTCATTTTCTTGACATTTATATAGGGGATATGGTAATCATGGCGGCAGCTGGAGCATTATATTGGCGTTCGGCATTGGGTTACATAGTGCTCCCTAGTTGTCTTGAACAGGGACGGCTTATCTTGGGCTCTACATCGTCTGGATTTGATACTGCGTGCATTTAGAAAAGAGGAATTCAATCATTTTTACCATCACTTTCTATGTCTGCGTTCTGTGCTAGCTTACTACCTCTTGTTTTGTACTTACCTCTTTTAGGAGCTTTCCTAATTAATATCTCAGCCTGATATTGATAGGTTGGTACGGAGAAGCATCTCGTGGGACTTGGTAGGATCATTGAGGCTATGCAGACTAGTAGATATAAAGGCAGTCACTAAAATTGAAAAAGGGAACTACAGAAATATCGTATAATTGCCTACATGAACGGCATATAATACAGTGGAAACAGCTTCAAGGAGAATAAATTACTATATCCATCGATTTAATGTTAAATGAAGTTATACTCATAGGGCTCAATTCCATATTCCACGGCGAACAGGTACCAGGTACCTACTAGCAAACACCCCTGTATTTGCGAGACCCCTTTTTGATTGCGCCTACCCCTGCACGAAACGTCCAATTTCAGCGAGCCGGTGAACTTCAACTTTCTCCTGTTTCCTTATCATCACCAACTACAACCACCAATTCGTCATTCCTTCTTTTTTCCCCCTCTTGCTGCGTAGCTGATCTATCACTCTTTCGCGTCGGCTCCAGCACTTCACTCCTTTTTGAAGTCAATTGCTTATTTTACTCCTGCGACAAGATACCCCCGAAGAATCTACGCGTCTGGGTGAGGTGACTACTTACCTACCCGAGGAATAATCAAGGAGAGATCAAACGACAGAAAGAAAGAAAAAGAAACAATGCGCTTCTCGACCATCCTCTCTGCCGCTGCGGCTGCCGGTCCCATCGTGGCTTCCGCCGCGGGACAAATGGGTTTCGCGCTGGGCAACAAGAAGGCCGATGGAACGTGCAAGGAGTCGGCCGACTACACGGCTGACTTCGCCGCTATAAGCAAGGAGACCGGCTCCAAGATCGTCCGCATCTACGCTGCCTCCGACTGCGACGTCGCGAAGCTGATCCTGCCTGCTGCCAAGACGGCTGGCTTCAAGGTTATCCTCGGTATCTGGTACGAACTATTCTCTTGGGTGTGGAATTTGCGGGTCGTAGTAATATAGAGACTAACAAGGAGCAAAACAGGCCCGACACCGACGAATCCTTCCAAGCCGACAAGGCCGCCGCCGTCGAGAACACCCTCAAGTACAAGGACCAGGTGTACGCCATCACCGTGGGCTCCGAGTCGCTCTACCGCGGCAACTTCACGGGCCCGGAGCTGCTCGAGAAGATCCAGGACGTCAAGTCGGCCGTAGGCAAGGGCGTCAAGATCGGCACGGCAGACTCGTGGAACAAGTTCGCGGACGGGACGGCGGACGCGATCGTGCAGTCGGGGGCGGCCGACATCCTGCTGACGAACGCGTTCTCGTACTGGCAGGGGCAGGTGCTGTCGAACGCGACGGGGTCGTTCTACGACGACATCTTCCAGGCGTTCGGGCACATCCAGGAGAAGTCGGGCAGCACGGACAAGATCGAGCTGTGGGTGGGCGAGACGGGCTGGCCCACGGGCGGCGACAAGTACCAGAACGCGCAGCCCGGCAAGCAGCAGGCCTCCGTCTTCTACAGCCAGGCCGTCTGCGGCATGGTCGACTGGGGCTTCAACGTCTTCTTCTTCGAGGCCTTCGACGAGTCCTGGAAGCCCAAGGCCGTCGGCGAGGACGGCTCCGTCGCCGACGAGACCTCCTGGGGCGCTATGACGGCTGACCGCAAGCCCAAGTACAGCCTCAAGTGCTAGATTATTACCTAGTTGACTTCCAAGGTTGTTATTCTACTTGCTTGGGTTGGATTGTAAGGAGATTGCATAGGTAGAGGAGAGGGGTGGAGAGAAATAGAGTTGAGCGCTGAAACTTCCCGTCGGTTTTAATTATATCCTGCTATATACCACCATCTACGTACGTGTCCACGGTAGCTGTAAATAGAGATAGATGATGTGATACCATATCAAATTGCCCTCGCATGGATTATCTTGATTTTCCGTGTTCATGCTTAGAGAGCCCCCACACCGATCGCTGACATGCATCATACTATAAACACATGCATCGGTAGAGAATAGAAGAATTGCAGGTAACTGATACCCGGCAAGTGAGTGCGTCGTCTAGATTTTGTATATAGATAGGATGGTGGTAAACCTAAATCATTTACAACAAGAAACGAAGGCCGAATTCCTCAGTACGAGCGACGACGACGAAACAATAGCCACGCCATAACCCAAACGAACACATTGTACTCCCACCACACCAATCGTCTTCCCAACCGGCTCCGCGGGTATTAGCTCGACTCAACGAGGGCGAGAGCCGGCTGCTAGACCAAAGGCTACATACGGTTTTTCTCTTTCTTCCAAACCCTGTCGTGCCCAACGCCAGCGCTTCGCTTTATGTCGTTTCTCGGAATTAGATCCGACGTGACCCCAGACCCAGACCCAGACCCGGGAACTCCTATCGGTAAGATGTCGTGCATCGTTTCCGTCTATTAAGTCTTCGAAAGGCAGTGCGCGGGTTCATCATGAGCGGAGGGGGCTACGCAGCCGCACACGTTAGTAAAAGGGTCCATCCTCATCCTCATCCTCATCCTCTTCTTTCCTTCACCGCCATCCGGAGAACTCGAACTCGAACTTACCCGCAGCCGTACGGCGTCGACTTGCCGAAGAAGCAATCCCCGCTCAGACTATCCACGACCTGGTTCAGGTGGATGGGCGTGATGACCACGCCGGCGCTGGCGAGGGTGGCGCACACAGCGGCCAGGAGCGTCGTTGCGAATGCGGTCTTCATTTTTATTTTATTTTACTAGGTACGGAAGGATCTCGCAAGGGCGGGCTTGGATTATTATGCGGTATAATAAGCGGTGGGTTGGAAGTCGTGGCAAGCAGACCAGCAGCTATTTCGTTTTCGTGGCTTCGTTTGAGCGAGTGAGTATTATTCGTCGCGGGATTGAATTAAGTATTCAGTACGGGGAGTTATTCGAGCGAAAGGACGGGCGGGGGATACGATGACCAGATCGTAGCAATGGGATTATCGAAATAGTAAGCAAGCAAGAAGAGAAAAAAAGCAGGCCGACGACGAAAGTGTTCGGGAAGTTGGAAACCAAACGAGATGAAACCTGCACTGAGAGGAAGACAGCGAGAATCCGTCATATGATCGAGATGCCTCTTTGGGCCCGCTCCGACCGCCCTACCGACTCCCCTCTCCCCTAAGCCACCCTTTTCCTAGGTACCTGACCGTTCTAACCGTTACAGGTACAGTGCCGCTGCTACTGTACAGGCCTAGGTGGTATGTGGTGATTTCTACCGGGCGCTGCGCCGAGAACAGGCTAATCCAGGGGGCAAAGGTTCTGGCCCCAGTACAGTATCAGGCCTTGTCTTGGATCCAAGACGACACTGTACATAAGCGTGCCCCGCTTCGCATTCGGGTCTGCGACGAAGTCTGTCGGACAACCGAGATGAATCAGTTTCATCAGGGTTCTAGACGGAACCCTGCGTCGCTGCGAGATATTAATGAAGGGTGATGCCTTAAGATGGACAGACGCTTGGCGATATCTTTGGAATTTTTTTTTTGCTGTGTACTTCCTATTGTTTTCTTGACGAAGAAGACAAATGCAAATGGCCTGTGAAGATATGACTCCTACAGCCATAGATAGAGTAAGTGTTTAGCTAAGGTAAGGTAATGGTGGATTTGAAGCCATTTCAACTATTATCGTCCATTTAACCTTCTTACATTTATGCCCCTCAAGTCTATGATGTAGTACATCGTCGCGGTGTGAAACGAGGGACCTCGCTGGCGCAGAAAGGGGGCAACGAATCGTAAGACTAGCGCGACCCCTATGGCACGAGGTGGAACTATATCGTCCATTGACGACGCGTGTGCTCCCAACGAGGCTTACGAATGCTCATTTCATTGGTGGTTCGGTTTAGTCTTGAGTAGAGTATAAAATGCACCTCAGTTGAAGCTTTTGATAAACCAGTCCGGGTGGTGAAATAAGACGTAGATAACGACGATACTCGACTTCAACTTGCACGACTATGTGGACCGTTTCTAGGATTCACACCGAATAACGATGCTGTCGAACGCTTGCATCTGGTCTGGATGAGGTCGAAGCTGGGATGAGGAGGGTAAAGGCCGTCGATGGAGTTCATGATGGGGTTTACTACGAGACTCGACGATCTAATGTTCCCCCTTTCCGATTTGGGGTTTCCCAACAATAGAAGAAGCCAACTGCAACGAAGAGTAGAGACGCCGCCTTTGGATCCAGCACTACTACGAGCGCCGAGAGATATTTCACCAGGAGAGACCCGGTACGCGGCTGTGCGGACGGGGGAGATGGCACGTAGATGGTGTTTCCAGCAAGAGCCGCCGACTGGTCAAACGCAACCGTTCCTACATAAATTCAGCTTTAATAGACCTGGTACCGGTTTAAAGACTCACCGTTGAGCAATGAAGAAGCACACGTCAGAATAGGGGTAGGGTTTGGGGAAACTGTGAGACTCGTCAACCCCGACCTTGTGTTTTGGTAGAGTAGATTCGCTTTATTGGGTGAGCGACGGCACACGACGGCGTCTTCTGGATATGCCGATACATAGGCCCATTGTAAAATACACCTAAAGGGAAAGCGGCCGAGAGGATACCATCAAATTCAGGGAATGGCCGAGGAAACAATAGAGGAGCCCGAGGAAGGATTCCTAGGTGAATAAGCCCAAGTCGCACTACAAGATACTCGCCTGATGGTTGAGCTTCGTCCTACATCCTCACGAATGGACTCAACAGTCACTGTTCCCCCGTATGGATATCTATTGCGCTGTTAGATCATGGTATCAAGCAAGATGAAGAGCTTGGGGGATTTATTATGGTAGGTAAGATTTCTGACTCCTTCCAGTTTGGAAGTAGCGTCAATACCACGACAGCTCAGTAAAGTAACTGGGAAAGAACTCTAATTACTTCTACTTCTATGCTGTCGGTAATCCGTAAGTACTTTACTATTTCGAGCGTGGCCATCTCCAAGTAGATGGCTGTGACGAATGATCACCTCCAACTAGATCTTCACTTGGCATAAATGCACTGGTGAAGATTCATGCCTCCCATGTTAAATATCCTAAATTAGTTGAGTCCACAAGACAGTCTTTTCCTTCCCTAGCTAGTATGATTCTTCATGAGACTGTTAAAAACTGTCGTCTGATTTACGGTTATCGATGAGCAACTGTGCATTCTGTCCCTGCAATATCTCTCGATCATGAGGGTCCCCCCTGAACTAGGAACGAAGATTATGTGCACCTCGGAGCGCTTCTATTCTGCTAGATATACGGAGAATGACCTTCAAGCTTTGTACAAGGGACCTCAGATTCTGATCAAGAGGATTAAGTTTCCTATATTCGAGGTACGTCTTGCACTGGTGTAAAACTACTACGAAGTTACCAGCCAGGTTTATCCTTAGATCGAGTCATAAAATTACGGCCCGTTACAGAACCAACAGCGCAATGCTGATAGGTACCTAGTATGTAATGGTATATTCAGTGAGCATCTACGCCAGGTTCTTCTGATGTAGGGCACGCGCGAGAGGGCTGTATATGTATAGGATTTCGATAGAGCATAACGTCCAAAATGTCAAGAGATATATATTCAGGTTGCCTTCTCAGTACCTCGAGACCTCCAGCTCAAGTACTACCATATGTTCGAATCAATCCTTTGAGGATACATGTCATCAATATACGTAAGACCCAAGAATCTCACCAAGAGTAAGATGTAGGAGCTGTTCTGTTCGAGTTGGTTTTGAGGGCGGATATTCACATAGCACATGTACACGAAGAGGGAGAGTTGCTGGACACAAGCTAACGAATAACACCCGAGTGTCTAGCTGTGTACCTAGATATTACCAAGGCAGCCTTCAATTTACCAACGGAGCTGGCTCCTTGCTTCCAAGGTGTAGATAATACACGGAACGCCGTGAGGGCTAAATGCAATTTCCATATAGAGGCATTAACGTCGAACGACGCGTGTCCAGCCATAGCGGCCGATCTTATTTGTTGTTTATGCCTTCCTAGGTGTACGCGTCCACGGGGTTTCCTCAGACGACGAGTTATATGCATTTCTCGATCGAGGATGTCTGTCTAGGAGGTGAATGTAATAAGGATGTGGTCATATGAAATGCTGCATTTGCCCGTCTGTCCGTCCGTTTAGGTGTACATCTTATATCTTGCTGTCCGATAGAGCAGGCCAGTTCAAGACGAGAAATGCGTACCCGTCGATCTGAGCCTCAAGGTCATTGGAAATTGGATGCTGGTAGGTGTACCTGTGGACTTTACGTGTTTTGATTCAGGGTAAACCACCCAGGCTAAAAGGGACTTCGTTAGAAATATGCCGAAAAAGACAGCTTTAAAATGTTATTTTCCGCGAAGGCAATAAAAGGGGTTCAATAAGCCCAAGGCAATATCATCCAGAGTATTAGAAGAACGCAAGTTCTCTTATCATTACTTGCTATGCGAATTACTGAAAGTCGCACCTAACCTTACACTCACTTCGCAATCGATTACAACACCAGTATCACATTGCTTGGCGAAGTCCAGCGGCAATCAATGAAGGCGTAGCCTTGGTCAACAAGTCGAATGCTTCATCAAGATTGAACTATCCCACATACTCTCAAAACCGGCCCCCTCTAACGGAGGAGAGGAAGCCTTCCACCACGTGGGCCACGGGCCCATTCCTCTCCTAGGTATCATTTTATTCCTCCTAATCGCCGACACAACAAGTGTCCATCAGCAGCGATATTGTACATTAACTTTAGGAGGGAGTAGCTCCTGATCATTCTGCGCGTCTGCAACACGTGCGACGAAGAAAATTTCCCGTTTCTCAAAAAAACAAACACTTATGATGACATTCCTGAACCAAGCCAACTCCACGGAACATTGCATTCGGTCATATCTTCGGAACGGGTCTCCAAATGGTGACGAATCTGGGGAATTTGCGTGAGGGTTACAGTTCATTCCGTCTTCAATGCAGAAAAAACACAACTGGGGGAAAAGGACAAGGTCGTAAAGGCTGAAAATAACGCCGGTAGCTGAGCTAACGAGTCGGCATGCTAATAAAATGCAAAGGAGGAAGGTGTCCCGAATTTGAGTATAAGGACAGAATCGAATGGAACCGAAGAAGTGAAGAATCGTAAATAATCGTATTATTACGGACGAGCGCCGCCGTAATATCACCTGCGGAATGTACAAGGATTCTGCTGGGAGAGGATATCGCTAGCGATGGGTTGGCTCTACCAGAAGATTTCACTTTTGGTTTTCGAGTATTCATAATGCATGGTTACTCTTGGCGGTCCCGATGCTTTCGTTCTCGCGTTCCTCCGTGTCGAGTCGTTTTCTCCAATCGGCCAAGCTTTCACTGAGACCAAGACCGGCACCGTCGTCTTTCTTCTTGGTGTCAAGTCCCTCGAAGTCAAAAGTGTTCGAAAGCCTATAGTTTTTGTTCGTTGTCTCCCATTGTGATCGTAGTTGGTCAAGTTCCTCCGCTAGGTTGTCAAGGGCCGTGCTATTTCTAGCATTGCCAGCATTGCCAAACTCGCCATACAGACTGCCGGCCTCCGAGCTCTCTTGCCGGGCATGGCCCATGCCGTTCATGTTGGGAATATTGGTATTTATCTGGTCTGTGCTTATACGACTACGTCTCCGGTAGTTGTCCACTGAACTCTCGACCTGGTTGAGCAGCATATTGACTTTCTGCTCAGCTTCTTGTACTCGCTGTTCAAGAAGGCCGTTCTCTTGTTGCATTTGCTCAAGTTCCTTCTCTCGAATAGCTAGTCGCTCTGCAACGTCATCGCGGGATTTTAATGTGCTATCACGCTCTTGCTTGGTAGCATCAAGCCTGTTCCGTAACTCTGCGAGCTCTTGTTCAAGCTGCACAGAAGTTGCCTTGACCTGTTCCTGGAGGCTTTCGATCTGCCTTTCCAACGAAGAGCGTTCAGCCTCCCACTCAGCTGGAGCAGCATTCCCACGAGAACTTGAGCTTTCTTCTAGCTCCAGGTTTTCGTTCTTCAAGCGGCTGTTCTCAGACTGAACTTGTGCAAGTTCCTGCTTCATCTTCTTGAGCATCTTCTCTGTGCCCTTGACGTAGTGGACAGCCGACTGATAGTCGTTCTCCAACTGGACTATTCTGTTGCGATAAGCAGCCTCGGACTCTTGGATCTGCACGGCAAAACTCTGTTTCGTCTCTTCATGGGCAGCAATTGCTTGCGCAAGTTGCTGTTTAAGGTCATTGGCCTGAGAGAGATCGGGTGAGCCGGTCCTAGAGCCCATTCCTCGTACTCGGGCAAGATTGGTCGGGCTGATACCCCTTTCAGCCAGGATATCCTTCAGGGTGTTGTGCTGAACTGTTATGGCATTAGTCTCGAGTTGCTGGTTTGACAGCTGGTTCTTGAGATCCGTATTCAATGCTTGAAGAGCCTGAGTCTCCCTCAGGGCAGATTGCAGTTGTCGACGGATTGTTACACCTTCTCTGCTAGATTGCTCTTGGTATACTTCAAGTCCAGCAATTCGTTCTTCAGCACTTCGAAGTTTGTCCGAGGCAATATCAGCCTCCTGTCGATACTTCTGGACGAGACTGTTCGCCGCCTCAACTTGACCTTGGAGAACCGCAATACGGTCTGCGTCGGCCCGATTGGCCTTGTTTGGCTCCTTAGAGATCTTCTCTAGACCGGAAATCAGGGCTTGCCGATGGGCATTCGCTTCTGCTGCATGACGTTCAGCCAGCTCTTCAGCGTCTCGTAGCCGCTGGGTAATGGTCTCGAGTTCTGAAGCATGCGCCTCATGTTCTGCCTTGAGTTTGGTAAGTTTGGATTCAACCATCTCTCGCTGAGACCGCTCTTCCTCTAATTTCCGCTCCAGGTGAGAGCGCATATCTGCCGACGCCACTACAGCTTCACGAAGAGACTCCAGGGTATCATTATGCTCTTTGGAGTTGCTAATGGCCTCGTTATACTTGCTCTCAAACTCTTCTTTCTCGACGCGCAGAAGCTGCAAGGCGGCGATAGCTTCAGCACCAGCAACTGATTGCTCCCGTGCTTCACGCTGGACCATGTGTAATTCAGCTCTGAGCTGCTCGAGTTCCGAGGACGTTTGCTGCTTGTAGGCCTCTAGTTCGGCTATGCGCTTCTGGGTCGCACTTAGAGTTTCATCTGCCAGCTGTCGTGCTCGTTTCTCTGCTTCAAGCTCTGCTGCTGCTCGAGCGAGATTGTTTTGTAAATCTCTTTGGAGATTAAGTGCGGAGGCGAGCTTCTTGTTGAGGTCGGCGGAACGATCACCGCCATCCATGTCTTTCTCGCTGTCCAGCTGCGGTGTGCTGGCTGCACTCCCGGACTGCGCCGCCATCTTTGCCTTGGCGTACACTGCTTCACGCACAGCAGCATCGCGTTGTCGCTCCACTTCGGCAATCTGTTTCGCCGCAAGAATTGCCTGCTTGTCGATAGAGTTCTGCACATTAGCTAACTCTTGCTTCATGGCCAAGAGAGATTCAATGAGCCTCTTATCATCGTCGTCAAATGTGTCCGCAGCCCGAGACTCCAGAGTAGGACTGAGTGTTGCGTTTGACGTATATCCAGCTTTGCGAGCTAACTCAAGTTCCGATGCATACCATGCATTCCGATTCCGGGCGGCATCTAGTTCCTTCAACAAGGCAACTGTCTGCGAATTCCTATTCGAACCTTTCCGTGATAAAGGATTACTTGTTTGCCGTGTGGGCGGAGGCGGAGAAGCCGGGCGATTTGCCACACTCTTTAAGGTTGGTTCTGTGGTGCTGTCTACAGAGCCTTGGCCACGAGTCTGCCGCGATTGCTTCAACCTGGATCCGTCTCCCGGCGTGTTTTCCGATCTTGAGCCGCTCCTAGTGGTCTGTTGATTCGGCGTTCGCCTTCCATTAGTAACTGGACTTTCTTCCTTAGGTGGCTCTCGTGAAGTAGGAGACTGGGTTTGACTGTTGATACCAGGCGAACCAGCACCTATAGCCTCCCTCTCTATCCGTTCGATGGACGCGTTTCTTACACGCCGACCAGTTGCGTTCGCCTCGATGGATGGCCTGGGAGCTTGGCCTTGTGGCGGGGGTCCCGAAGGGGTCGAAGTTCCTGCGGCTCTCGGGAGTTTCGATATTCCATTACTGACGGGAGGAGGACCATTGATATCTACACCAGTGCCACCTTTTCCAGTACTACTGGTTGGACTGTTGGGGCTAGCTACTCTCTTCGGATCAGGGCCGGCGGAGCCCTCACGAGATGGCGCCTGGCGACCACCGACGGGAGGGGCTTCCCCACCGCTTGGCCGTCTCGCTTGCTGCATCTTCTGGGTATTCGACTGGATCTGTGCATCATTAGGGTACCGGATCTTTGTCGTGTCCAGAACGTAGACAATCGAGAGATCATTGACTTGATTCGTGGTCGAACTAGGCTCACCCCCAACTACGACAACCGACTTCCCCACAGCTGTCATACTATGGCCAGAGCGAGGCGACGGCGACGGACCCATGTTTTGAAAAGTATACCAGCGGCGGGATGTAATTCGAAATGCAGCCAAGTCACCTAAATCAGCGCCCTCTTCTGTACGTCCACCGAAGACGTACATGACATCGTCCACCAATGCAGCCGCGTGGCCTTCCCTAGGAACAGGAATGTAGCCAATGCAGTCTAACTGCGTCCATTTGTTGACTGCCGGGTCATAACACCAAACATCGTTAAACCATTGGAAGCCGTTGGTACCACCGAACCTGTGATGGGGAAGTGTCAGAAATCCGCAATTACAGGACACGCTTTGTCGGAACTTACAGATACATCTTGTCGTTGTAGGTGATCATAGAATGATTAGTTCTGGCCGGCGGCACCTTCCCTTGCACCGCTCCTCCAGTTTCGATGTTTTCGCTAAGAATCTCCCATCGATTGTTGGGCATTTGCAACTGGTTTAGGTCAAAGGCGGCTAAGTCGTTCATAAAGTACCCCTCCACTTGACCACCAAAGATGTAAATCTTGGACCCGACAATATTCAAAGAGTGGCCGTAGCGACCTGATGGTCGAGGACCGGCTGGCAGAGCTCGCGACCATTGTCTTGTAGCTGAGAGATGTGGTTAGTTCATGCCGGCAAAAATGAGGTTTGGTTGTGAGAATGACTTACATGTATTAAGCAGATACAATGTCTCGTCTAGGATATCTGTCTCGTCGATTTTTGTATCGCCACCGTATACGATGAATGCATTTCCTACCAAGAGAGATGAATGACCAACTCTCGGGCCAGGACCCTCGGATGTAGTGGCAAGAGGATAACATGACATGTTCCCTCCAGCTTCAATCATCCATAGATCGCCTTTTACGGTTGAGCTATTGATCAAACCACCCATAACGTAGATGTCGCCTTCTTTAGACGAAACAGAGTTGACAGCCGCTCCATACCTAGGAAAGGGGCTGGGTACGGACGAAGTAAATGTTAAGCGTCGTTGCGACCAGGGATATAACGAAGCGTTTACGTTTGGCGGGGGAGTATTGCGAAACTTTGAGGCAAGATTGTCAGCATAACCCGAAGATCTGAGCGCACTAGAAATGGATTGAGACGGAATCGAAGGGAAAAAACCCACAGGCAAGTCGCTCACTTGTTGTTGCTGAGGCTGTTGCATCTGCTGTGATGGTTCTTGGCCACGGCGAGCGGCGTATTTCTCGGCATCTGGGCTCGGGGTGCTTTCTTCAAAAGAATTCACACTTCCGGTTGGAGTTGATCGAGAATGTTTCTCCTCTCTAGCAATGCGCCCGGCAGCGCTTTGCATTTGTGGTGAACCCCCGGGAGGACCCTCGCGACTTTGGAGGTTCCTGTCCTGGTTCTTCTTGGATTTGAATAGAAAGGCCATGGTGAACTATGGTCTGACACCCTCTGGAAGACCTTATTGGGGAATGCTTAAACTAGGTACCTATCTGTCGCAGCAGCGACAAGGTATTGTAGGGCGGGCGTCGTTGCTGTTTTCTCGACAATTGCATGCGACCGACCGAGAGCAAATGAAATTGGGTCAAGGACTAAGCAGCAAACAATGGTATGAAGGATTCCCTGTGGCACGAGGCAGCGTTCGAGATGGCTGGGGTTGAAAGCATGAGGTTGGAAGTTGTCGTGATGGGTCCTCAATCGAAATTGCGCCGGTTGTTCGTAACCTGCGCAGCCTCTTGGATTTTTTCTTATCACCCCTTCTAAGCCTCCCTCTTCCTTTTTCTGATTGCAACTTCGCAAAGCCTAAAATACAGTCAGGCGTGAAAGGGAAAGGCTCGGTTTGTGCTGTTTCGTTGCACTGGTGAATTAAAACAATAGAAATTCAAGGGTTAACGGATCGAATGTTGCGACGCTTCGTTTGTTCGGTGTTACTGGTGGGTATCCCGTTGAGGTCATCAGATGGTGTAAATGGCAGAATATGCAGACAACTAAAGCAGACTAAAGATTAATAATTGTCGCCGTATTAGATTATTGTGTCGATAGCCCAGGCGATTGGAACAGTGCCGTGAAGGAAGTGTGATGAATGAACGGCGGGAAAGAGAATTGGGTTGATGGGAAAGGGACTGGACTGGCGACGAAGTCGGGTTTAGGGACGACCAATACCAGAAACGAGGAAACCAGAAACCAGAAGCCAGAAGCCAGAAAAAAAAAATGTCTAAAAGTTCCCCCAGGCTGCTCAGGGCAGTCACCACCAGGATCGGCTTCTGGGGGGCCGTGCCTGCGCCAATGCCTAGTCTGGCTAGCTTTTTCTTATGCAGCGCCCTACTGCAAGTTACAATTGGACAAGAGGGGCCTAATTTAGGGGATACCCGTTTCTCAAAGGAGATTAGCGGCATGATTAAAATAAATGAGTGCCCAGGTGCGATGGGGCTGTTGGGGGTACTTGAACACACCTAAGCCTTGAAGCAAACTCCTTTTAAGTCCAGAATACATGTAGTCAACAATGGGTCAGTCACAAGTTGGCTACTAGGTACCTAATATATCATTATGTAGGTACATATATATAGATTCATTATATACCTAGTGATCCAGATTCTAGGTAGCTATGTAGTGGCTTGCGAAATATCATAAGGGAATCGTCTTTCATAGTAGTTCTATGTGGGCACCTAACCTAGATGTACCAAGTATTGCCATCTTCTAGAATATTTGCTGACCACGAAGGTTCCTTCAGGAGTCCACGTGGATGGCACACCTTGGTATAGGAGACGCTATAACTTAATCTTACGTTGCCTGAGAGGTGAGTGATTACCATGTATGGTATATTTTATAATCGGATTGCGACCGAAAGGGGTTGTATGACCATATCTACCTATTGAGTCCAAATAAAAGTAATGCCGGTAGACATCCTCAACTTTAGTCCACTCCGTACGTTAGTGCCCACGCAACATAGCATGATTATCTAGAAATCTAGGATACCTTTAAGCCTCAACTACTCTGAGGATTGATTATATTAAGGGTATGTTATAATTACTAATTCCATCGGGCTGTCAGTTTGGCTATCAAAATGTTATGAATCTTACATCGCAAGCGGTCCATCTTGAGCTAGAATTCAAGGAACCATCTATAGCCATGCCTGCCCCTTTAATCTTTTCTTAGGGAAGCGTGTTGATATGAGCTTGCGACTATGGTAAAATAGACTTACTACGCAGTAATGTGACATTATGCAGAGAAACGTGTGCACCAATAGGCCTCTTCAAACTTTCTCAAGGTGGTGTAACTTAGATACATACATGTAGGTAAAACGTTACCGTGAGCAGCTTAAACACCATCAGGACGGGATGGGGGGCTACTTTATCCCTCTCTGATATCTTCTTCCTATTCCCTATTCCTTTTTACCTCCTATAAAGATCCATATAGGAAACACAGGGAGCTTTGTTGACGGTATATAGGTAGGGAGTTAATATTCACAGGTTGAAAGTCCATGCCGAAATGGATCACTCGCGTTGCGATAATTGATTAGATAGCCGTTAACCCCAGGACCCTTTGGCAAGGCTGGGTTATGGTGAAGGCACCAAGTGGGGACCAAGTTATTTGGGGACATGCCGATCTGGGATAGAAAAGGGCAACCTGAAACACAGCAAATTATCCAGCACGTGAACAAATACAACCCACCGGTACAAAGGGCACAACTTTCGCCAAGTCGTCCGGCCTTATAAAGGAGCTATCACACCCCACCGTCCTGTCCAGTCCAATACATGTATGATGATAGGGTGTGACGAAGCATCTACCGACAGGTTTCAGCTTTTGCCAGCCAGCATGTATATACATACGAGTCTTCCATCTCCCCTCCGAGTCCACCCGAGCAAGCAAGCAAGTTGAAGACGATAAGTTGTCGTGGACTAGATTGCGGCTGACAGCTCGTGGCTGAAAGTGGCAATGTCTATCATGGAATTAATGCCGTGCATCCAATAATCAGTCACTCTATCTTTTGATGTGGCTTGATACGAGTGATGAAAATGGGTAGAGTGCATCTCAGGCAGCTCTGAATAGGTATAACATGGGAAAAGGCTGCAGTTTAAGACATGAATGCTTTAGGAATTGACTAAGATATCCAGAGGTGCTCGTCCCCTCATGTTGATTAGAAAAGGATTTGCTTCTTTTTGTGAGACAGTTCAAAGCTAGGTAGCTCATAGCTGGCGTGGGAAAGGTTGCAGCGAGGCGGATGGCAAAGGGTCACCTACCCCTTTCTTGGGGGGGGGGGGGGGGGTTGAGAGTTGGGAGCTGTGAGCTGTTGCAATTTACATGCCCAAGGCTAGCCAGGCCCTGCCAGGTGCACATGTGTATTTCGTCACTGACCTCGGATTGTACACTTACCTCATGTAAGCTCTAGCGCGGTACTGAGGTACAGGCGCATGCTCCCCACCGCCTTTCCGCTTGTACCTACCAACCAGAGTAGAGCAGATTAGAAGATTACCGCGGATTAGCAGATTAGACCGCAAGCTCCATTCGCAAACATCAGCCCAGCATCCAGCGCCCAGAACTGGAAAGCACCCAGAGCCCAGAGCCCGGTGCCCATCGCATCAAAACTGTCGAATAGTCAGCTTGACCGATTTCCAACTTCGCCTCGACACCAACCCAACTCAACGGGTTCAATATTCCATTCTGTTTTGTCAGAGATCCCGCTGTCGTGTTTTCTGCATGCGTTCATTCGTCGGTATTTGACATGCATTAAAAATGCTCTGCGAAGGCTCCAGCCATGACCGCCGTCACAGTCTCTCATAGCGCGTACACTACCGGGCAACATCCGCCCCATCATATGCCAACCGCATCTTCCGCATCTCAGAACGTTTCGTCGTCGCAATTTCTTACTAATAACCTCGCGACTGATTCCCACTCCACGCCACTACGCGACCTTCCAAACCCAGCGGCCAGCACGTCCACAGCTAATGGTACCTCAGCCGCCATGCCTTCACGCATAGGCACGAGTGGCCCGACCTACGCCGCACGAGATCCCGAACCCGCGAGAGATCGTCCGCGCACAGCAACAGAGCAGCGAGAATCCGTAGATCTTGAACAACGACCATTAACTGCCCCGGAGGATAACCAAAATGGACACTCCGCGAATTCTCAGGACGATTCCGAGCATGACCGATCCAGGAGAGTAGTCTCTAAGCCTCCGCTACTGAGGTCCAAAAGTGAACACATGGTAAAACGCGAAGACACGGATGAGGAAATCTATGAATGGGGCGCGCGGCATGGTTTTGAAGACCATTACCAGTCTGAGGATATCATTTCTCAGCTTGCAAGTGTGAGTCGAATTCAGCCTTACATCACGCCTATTATTCCATCTAAATACCGCCCATCCCCGTTACGCCGCCGACGTGCAACAGCTTATGAACAAGAGGTATAGCTAACTTGCATTTTTAGAATTGGTACATGTATTTCACCGATAAACGACACGAGAACACCGGACAGCCAGAATCTCCCAACTATGCGATCGAAGATTGGCGTATGCGAGATCGATTAAAAACGGTTTCAGCTGCTCTAGCAGTCTGCCTTAACATCGGTGTCGAACCCCCGGACCAGCTGAAGACGAACCCGGGAGCTAAGCTTGAGGCGTGGCAAGACCCCTTCGTCCCCCCTGCAGCAAAGGCCCTGGAACAGATTGGAAAGTCCCTTCAGGCGCAATATGAGAATATTTCGTTGCGAACAAGGTATAAGCAATACCTCGATCCGTCAGTCGAAGAAACTAAGCGGTTCTGTCAATCTTTGCGAAGAAACGCCAAAGATGAACGCGTCCTGCTTCACTACAACGGTCATGGCGTTCCGAAGCCAACAGCGTCGGGAGAGATCTGGGTCTTCAACAAGAATTTCACCCAGTACATTCCTATCTCCTTGTATGACCTCCAACACTGGCTTCAGGCGCCAACTATCTTCGTCTGGGACTGTTCCGAGGCTGGGAATATACTAAATAACTACCACCGGTTTGTGGAGAAGCATGAGGAAGAAGAAGAAAATGCCGCCGCCGCCGACCCGAATTATGAGAAGACTAAATACCGCTCGTACCTCCATCTTGCCGCCTGCGCCGTCAAGGAAAATCTGCCAACCAACCCCCGCCTACCTGCGGACCTCTTTACCGCGTGTCTGACAACGCCGATAGAGATGGCCCTGTGGTTCTTCGTTTTACAGAACCCGCTCAAGACGAGTCTTACTCCAGAGCGAGCCAAGAAGCTCCCTGGCAGGCTGCAAGAACGGAGAACACCACTTGGAGAACTCAACTGGATTTTTACTGCAATCACTGATACAATTGCGTGGACTTCTTTGCCTCGGCAGCTGTTCCGCAAATTCTTCAGGCAAGACCTTATGGTTGCCGCTCTGTTTCGAAATTTCATTCTTGCACAGAGGGTCATGATGGTGTACGGATGCCATCCGCAATCATATCCAGAATTACCAGATACTCATCAACATCCTCTGTGGCAAAGCTGGGATCTGGCGGTCGATCTAGCATTGGCGCAACTACCTATGATGGAGCGAAAAGAAAGCGAAGGGATTGAATACGAATACCAGAGCTCTTCGTTCTTTGCAGAACAGTTGACTGCTTTCGAGATTTATCTTTCGCGGGGAGATGCCATGCAGAAGAAGCCTCCTGAGCAACTCCCTGTTGTACTCCAGGTCTTGCTTAGCCAGCAGCACCGAGTACGCGCTCTGATCTTGCTAGGCAAGTTCTTGGATCTAGGACCCTGGGCTGTCCATCTGGCATTGAGCATCGGTATTTTCCCGTACGTGCTGAAGCTCCTGCAGTCCGCTGCCGCCGAGTTGAAGCCGGTCATGGTTTTTATCTGGACACGAGTCCTTGCCGTGGATGTCTCATGTCAGCCTGATCTAATTAAGGACAGCGGTTACAATTACTTCGCCTCCATATTGAACCCCTCCGAAGTACTCGCCGTCGCGAACAGCGATGAGCATAAGGCCATGTGTGCTTTTGTGCTCTCAATGTTGTGCAAAGGCTACAGGCCTGGCCAAGCCGTATGTAATCAGTCGCATATCATGACGTACTGCCTTGCGCATCTTAGAAATGAAGAGAATGTGCTGTTACGTCAGTGGGCATGTCTCTGTATCAGCCAGCTTTGGCAAGACTTGCCTGAGGCCAAATGGAGGGGCATCAGGGAAAATGCGCCAATGAAGTTATCAAGCCTGACGAAAGATCAATCTTGCGAAGTACGAGCCGCAGTTATTCACGCTATGACGACATTCCTAGGCATTCCCGATCTCACGGACGAAGTAGCCAGGATCGAAGAGTCCATAGCTTGGACATTATTAGACATGGCCAACGATGGTAGCCCGCTTGTCCGTAAAGAACTACTTGTCTTCATTTCTCATTTTGTCCTCCGCTACGAAAACAAGTTCATTGTCGCTGCTTACGAGCAACTAGTCGAAGAGAAGGAGTACTTGTTATTCCCACCGACAGACGATGGCCTAGACTACAGGATGGGCTTGCACTATGCTCGCCCCGAAAATCGTAACGAAGATGGAACAATCATGCCCGCAGCTCAGGGACTGTCCTCTAACACCGTCTTTGCAGCTTGTTGGAAGCATATCCTAATACTGAACGTAGATCCTCATCCCGAAGTCCAGCGGGATGCGACGATTATAGTTGACTATGTCCACAACGCACTTTTGTCATCGCCCGCAGGTTTCCAGGCTCAAAACTTGATGGACGAAATCCAAAGACGTGTGCGGCGATCCCGTGGCCACAAGAAGCAACCCTCTACTTCACGGAATGGCATTATAGGGACCTCTACATCCGATATCGTTCCTCCAGAACCCTCACCTGGCCTCCTGAAACGAACAGCGAGTTTACTCTTCCAGTTGCCGAGCATGTGGGGCGGGGAAGATAAATCATCCAATTCCACTCCACTGCCTTCTCCTGGACTCCTGAGAAGTGCGTCCCAGCGGAACCGGCTTACTACCGACTGGGCTGTTCCTCCCGAGCAAAGTGATCAGGCCAACGCGCCCGCACATTATAACGTGGCTGACGAGCCTGTCTCGGGGAAGTTCAAAGAACGTCGTCTTGATGAGATGCCTTCTTTACCTCTGGCGAGCACATTCCTAGACTGGTCAATTGAGTACTTCCGCGAACCTCAGATGCACCCTAGTGAGGCTGAGGAACCGGGAAGCACCGAGTACAATGAACGTCTCTGGCGTAGATCGCGGAACGAGAATATACTTCGTGAAACTCAGCCGCAGAAGCAATATGCTGGCAGCCACAAATGGAATAATCAGCTCTGCATTATGAACAATGGCGCTCAACCGGCGAAAATGACATTCCACCAATTCGAGGATCATCTTGCTGTTGCCGACGACGGAAACACAGTTTACATCTGGGACTGGAAGAAACAGACCAGATTGAACCGATTTTCCAATGGAAACCCAGAGGGATCCAAGATCAGTGACATGACCTTCATCAATGAGGATGATACCGCGTTCCTAATGACAGGCTCGTCCGACGGTGTTCTCCGGGTCTATCGTAACTACGATTCTCCCAAGAAGACCGAGTTGGCATCCGCATGGAGAGCACTAACTCACATGGTGCCTAGCAATGTCAACTCAGGAATGGTCTTTGACTGGCAACAAGTAACTGGTAATGTACTTGTCGCAGGAGATGTTAGAGTCATCCGACTCTGGGCTGCGGCGTATGAAACTTGCATTATGGATATACCCGCACGCTCAGGATCCTGCGTCACGTCATTGACGTCAGACCAGATGACCGGTAACATCTTTGTAGCCGGGTTTGGCGATGGTGCTGTTCGGGTATTTGATACCCGGCTTCGACCGCAGGAGTCTATGGTCAAGAAATGGAAGGATGAGAGCGATCGACAGTGGATCAGAAACGTGCACATGCAGCGCGGCGGTCAGCGAGAGCTACTTTCCGCAAGCCGAAACGGAAAAGTCAAGCTGTGGGATATTCGAATGGACACGCCACTCCGCGTCATCCAAGCCACGCGTGATACCCTCCGAACAGCGAGTACCCACGAGCACCTACCGGTATTCTCTGTGTAAGTCCTAACTCAAACCAAGTTGACGTTATTTGCTTTGCTAACAGAATTCTAGTGGCACATCTGGGCATACCGTCAAGGTGTTCAACTTCGATGGTCACGAACTCTCCCGCATGGAGCCGTACTCCAGCTTCCTCCAGCAGAACCGCGGATCCCCCATCTCCGCCACCGCGTTCCACCCCCACCGCATGATTCTAGGCTGCGCCGCACGCGGCGATCAGCACATAAACCTATTCACATGCGCGAGCGAGAAACCAGAAGCGTTTCTCAACTCCATATAAACCTCGACCCTTCCAATTCTTCACCACCCTTCTTCTACATACGAGATCAGATTAAAATGAGAGCACGAACGCTCCTAATGCAACGAACTAACTGAACGACCAAGTTCTAATGATCACTTCTTTCTTTTTTCCACACACACTTACGACTACTACTAGAGTGTCCTACTCATATAATGGTGCTGGGTAGACAGACAAACAGACGACGGGTTTCTAATGGCTAGGTAGGCGGACATGATATGTGTGTGTTGCTAGGCGGCGTCGGATCGGAGGCGGAACTACTGCTGCTACTACTTACTGGCTGGCTTTGCATTGTCGGGGCTTCGGTTTGACCCCTATTTATAGCGGTAAAGGGAGGGAGGGAGGGAGGGAAGGCCTGACTGACTAGATAAGATTTTCGAGATCTTCGTTGCAGTACGTACGTACGTAAGCTAATGAATGGTAACCTTACTTACCTACCTACTCGCTCTTAATAATACGCATTCAATGCAAATTCTCTCTCCCTCTACATTGCTGTGCTGGTGATAATGCTCTCGTTGTTTTGCTTGCTATACGAGACAGGCTCTGCTTGTAGGAGGTAGGTACCTGAAGTAAAGTAGGATAATTCAGTCCTAGATAAGATATCTATCGTAAGGGGCAGACAGGTCGGAAGCTATGCATTCCCCAGATACGAATAGGCTAGCTAGCTAGTAAAGAAATGCTGCTGTTATATTTCTTGCTTCCTCTGTCTGATTCAATTGTCATATTTTAAGTGTAGTGGATTCTAGAGTACATGCAGACAGGCATGTGTCTATCTGTGTGTATTACTGATTGATCAACATCATGAGATATTCATAATGACCCTCTTTAATAGCCATCCATCCTAGTGCCACGATGAAACACTACGTATCCTACACGATAGGTAATTGGATAATAGACCAGTTTCTCTATATATTCGTACAACACCAAAGAGGCTTTAGAGCAGTTACATGAAAAAGCTCCACCATTTCCTTATATCGCTCGCTTGGGAGGGAGGAGTTCTCCAGTATCATCTTACCCAGTCAGAAAAAGGTCCTTAGATTTCATTCAGTATGGCGTCTATCTGGTCCTATCTAGCTAGCTGTCAATGATGTAGCAACATAATAAGTAATAGTAACTCAGATAGATCCCACCCATTATTTAACAGCACGCATACATGCCTCCAGAACGGATGGTTCCTTTGAAGAATGTTGAATGAATGCCCTGCCTGCCTACCTAAAATATAGCAAATAGTAGATGATCATGGTAAAAAGAAATAATAATAAAGGTACATAAATATTTCGAGAGAGAAAAAAAAAGAATTGAAAGCAAAAATGAAATGAAAAAGAAAAGGAAAAAAAAAGAATTGAAAGCAAAAATGAAATGAAAAAGAAAAGGAAAAAAAAAAAAAAAAGAATTTTGATTAGCCAGTGGAGGAATCGAACCCCCAGGCCTAGCGGTAAAGTCGCCCGGCTATCGTACAAGACCCCGACCATACTTCCGAAGTAGTGGGCGTTTACTCGTACACACCAAGTGCACCACTGACCCCGCTAGGCCACACCAGTCCGGCCTTGCGTTTTTTTATTGTTAGAATTGCAGGTACTACTTGGCCTTATATGTTGTGTGGGGGGGGGCGGCAGGTAGACGATGGAGGTAGACGATGGGTGTGGACGATGGGTGTGGGCGATGTGGGAAGACGATGTGGGTGGACAATGGGCTGGACGATGGAGTGGTATATCTGCCGGCTGGGTGGGGATGGAGGCACGGGAGAGACGGCGGGACGGCAAGATGGATATTAGGGGCTGGCATGGACGCCATGAATATGACTGCTACTATGGTATGAGACTACTCTACGGCGGCACCCACCTAGCTGGCCACTTAGATGGATGGTGATGAGAAAGGGGCTTTAGCAAGACCTCAAATCGAGCTATGGGGGCTTCTTCAGACCTTGGAAAGAAAGATTCGATATTCTACACCAATAAATGAGATCACTCAGAGCTAAACGTATACGTAGAGACCAACAAGGCAGTGCGTAATATGTAGCAGGCCTAGCTAGACAGGAAGAGAAGACGTTACTTAGAGTGAAGGGGGTTATTACGTGAATATTTTCACTATTCTTCACATTAGACACAGGATATGGTGGAAGGATATCATGAAAGAGAATGTGTGCTTTCAGTACTTATATCTATCTAGGCTGCGCTACTATTATTGATGCTTTTACTCTTGCTTTCCTTGCAAGTTATCCCTAATAAGGAGAGAATCCAACACGCTCTATATTCATATCAACCACTACACAACGACTAATTGTATCCACGCTTGAGTTGTAACAGATACTCGCTGATCCATTCAAGTATCTACCAATCTGAGTTAGCTTCTCTCCTTAGAGCCCTGGTGGCACAACTGGGGAGGGAGGTGCGGAATAAATGGGCAAGGAATACGTACACAAGACTATCGAAACAAACCGAAAAAGTAGGTAAGACCCTCAAGACACCCACTCGAATACGTACATCCACCCACGTCATCTCGGGAGTCTTGATCGTCGGCGCGAAGGACTCAGACTGGGAGGAGGGGGCAACTCCAGGGGGTTAGGTGAGTACCGCATCAGTAGTTGGTTCCAATTCTCCTGAAGCGCCCCTATCTGGTCCAATGAGCGTGACCTTGCTCGTACCTGTACTGGTACGTGTGGCGGGAAATGGATGTCCACAGGTTGTCGTACCAGTCGTCGTTGTGGTGAGAACCGAAACGACGACGGTTCTGGTACCATAAAACTACTGGGATCATGCGGAGAAGGCATTGAGGCATCTATTTCCTCCTGATCCAACCTCGGCATAAACGGCCCATCTTGTAGAGAATCTTGCAGGGGCGAGGGCCTATGTGTAACAACTGAGTCTTCCATGTGTCTGCTTGGAGAGTCTAGCGCTGGGTCTAGTGTTGGTGGCCGATTAACGACCGAGGTGGGAGACCAAATTGCGTAAGAATTCCTATCATGTTCCTGGCGTGCCCAGTCGAAACCGTCGGCTCCAAAAGGACTCTCCTCAAGCCGCGGGGCTGTTTCCCAGTCCATGGGAGGTGAAGGGTGAAGTGGCTGGGGATTTAATGGATTAAGAACAGGCCGGGAGGAGTCTGGATGATTCAAAGGGGATTGCTAGTCCAGGAACGGGTTGTATATAGGGGGCGAGTTCTGTCTATAAGGTGATTCCACATGTGGCCATGGGCTGGAGGGAGGTGAGGGTGGCGAGGGTGGCGGATGCGCATGGTGACGGGGAAAGAACTGCTCTAACCGTTCTGACTGGGGAGGCGAGACCGATAGTGTTATCTGCTGCAACCTCTTGTGGACTTGTTTCTGGAGCTCTTCTTCTAATCGGGTCAATCGATGCTGTTCTTGTAGATGCCTTTCAAATTTCAAACGATCATCTTTGTCATCAGCCTCCAAGCATTGGCAGGTTCCAAAGGTCGAGCCGCAAAAATAACAGAAGAAGTGACCGCAGAGGCACCTAAGTAGGTTCGAAAAGGCCTAGTTAGTAGGTATATATGCCTAGAGGGATGGCGTGGGTGGATGAGGTTATCACCATGTGTAACATCAAATGCATATGGCGTGTAAACTCACATCATGCGACTACATCCATCTGCTCTCTCGACCATCGCGGTACAACGTGAGCACCTCCTCCATTGCTTGTGCTTGGCTAATTTCTCCAACGCGACATCTGAGTCCGAATCCCTGCACTTCGTCTCTTTGGGGTTGTGCGCCTTCTTGCATTTCTTGCAAGTGATAGTTTCGCATTTGTCGCAAATCACAGCGTGCCTCCCATTGCCCATGAAGTCTTCTTCGAGCAGAGAGCTACATTGTGGTTGGGCGCACCACAGAGGGTTCTTCAGACTGCGTGCGTAATTTGCTTCTCTGTACTTCTCCAGAAGGTCTTCTGACTGTGTCCACGCGACGTCGTCCGTCGTGATGGGTTTATGGTGGCATTTCGGTGGCCAGATGGTCCTGTCCCGCAGGCCGGCTTCGATAAACATGATCAAGCAATCCCGACAAAAACCACATCCACATGGAAGCACCCGGGCCTGCGGCCTAGGCCTTTCGAGACACGCCACGCAAAGAACGACATCTTCGAAGAGATCCATGGCATTTGTTTATGTCCGTCCTCACTCCCAGCTCGATAGGTAATCAGCACCGACGTTGACGCTGAGTGGCCTCGAGGAGGTGGAGAGTTAGTTGTTGGCGGCAGTTTTCGAAGTCAATAATACAGGAAAGAATAGCAAGTATAGAATACGCTATGTAGTGTTGAATATATACATGTATGTATAGGGAAATCCTCTAGTAGCCCTAGATGAATATTTTGACGGTATAATACGATCGATATTTGTGTTTCGCAAGGAGAACCTTCATGTAGGTACATGGATGTTGGCGGATCAGACTGGGGCACAACGCCCCTGCCTGCTATCAACCATTTCCTGTCGACTTCCTTCCAGCCAACATCAGAATACAATAGATAGAAGCAGCTACCAGGTATCACGCACATGTATGTACATCTTAGCTTATAGATTAAAGATTAAAGTTCATTCTACGGCCGTGTTACCCATGTACATTTGTACTGTTCATTGACAGCTTCGAAGGTTACACAGCGCTAGCCTTCTCTTATTGGTCGAAACTAGACCCAGTTTCCCGAAATGGAAGTAGTAATTGACCAGGGTATCTACCACCCATCCACCCTGCCACCATGCTTCTTCAGAACAATCTGACCAGAGTCAGTCGAAAGGAAACATGTATTTGAAATAATATTTATATACTCGTCTGATCTGAATGCTCGTAAAAAGAAGAGTAATGATTTGTTCAGGCTAGATAAGAGTAAGATTAGAAGGTAGATATTAGATACCTGGGAAGTAGCCACCTACCCACTACCCAATGGCGATGATCAATGCTACCTACGTACCTGGGCCTATGTAGGTAGAATTATTTATCACTTGTATTAGGCACCTAGCATGCGTATAGATTTATGCCATATCCCATATCGGTATTGTTCGTAACACACAAGTCGAGTCTAGATCATTGCTCATCTGTTTTTGGGGAGGCCAACTAATCTGCTCTCAGCGATTACTCGCAATGGCAGTAGCTAGTCACGTTAGTTGCAGCTTAAGTCTGAATATCAGCCCCTTCTAGTCTCGTAATGCTGGCCAGAACACGTTTATAATAAGTCCCGATGCAATGGAACCGCAATAGCTCCCGTATATAGTAGATATGTCCGACAAGGCTCCCTTATATATAAGGACAACATCGTCTTCTTAGATATTTAATAGAGGTGTGTCTGAACAATTGTGCGATATTTAAGGAATTCGTATTTTCGTCAACATGGGTGCTTCTATTTCAGCCGTCTACGAAGATGTGTCGGCAGCCGAAGAGCAAGAGAGACAGAAAGCGAGACAAGACCTCGAAGTCCTTCAGAAAGCTGTCCAGTACAAATTAGATCAATTCGAAAACAAACTGCACGAGTAAGAATCAAGCTTACTACATACAATGCTGCCTTTTGGAGTTAACCGAGTTTTTTTTTTCTTCAGGAGATTCCTCAATCCGGATTCGGTAGCTAAAACTCAAGTTCCTGGCCTTCGTGCCTTGCGCATGTCGCGGTATTCGAATGTCGGCATTAGAGGCGCTGTAAGTAGAATGACCCCCTTTACTCAGAGACCAGCGCTAATTGCTCCCATAGCCCGAGGAAAATGTCGCGGGGGCAATCGACAGCTACCTTGGTACCGGCAAGACTCGACTCAATAATGAAGCTTCCCTCAAAGACGGCTTCAAGGTAGGACTCCCTAGTCTACCTATGCCCCATCGGCGGAAACAGTTGAATCAGTGATCTAACAGGTTGATGCAGAAAATTGTCTCGGAGGCACTCAAAGAGATCCTCTCGACCACGGAGGCTGGAGAGCATGAGAAGGATGCCTTTTTCGTCTATGTACAGCATAACAGTGTTATACGCTTAGGCGTCATGGTATGTTGCTACACGATACTCGTAGTGTTCTCCGCTTCAAGCTAACTCGACTTGCGCAATAGCTCTGGCGGTGGAATTTCATCGGAAAGGGGTTCAGTGACAAATACGAGAACGTACTAGGCTGTAAGTCGACGAAAAACATATGGAAGTTCTCGATGTGGGCAATACTAAACCTTTCCAGACGTAATCTGTACCTCCGTAGTAGACGTCAGCGCTCTGAAGACGGCGTAATTCGTCTTCTTGATTAGTGAATACGCCGGCAGGTTAACGATGTCATCACGAATATTGGCAAATTGCTAATTATCTGCAGGTGATTCCGAAGAGGAGGTGCTTAAATACATCGAGACAATGAGTAGGATCTACAGCTGTGCGCGAAAGTTGAAACAGAGCCAACAACCTCTTCCTCTACCAGTACCGATAAAGGATGATAATTAGAGGTAGATATATCACATGGAGCATACGAGAAGGAAATAGGGATAGAGTCAAATGATGCCACAGCAGTTAATTGAACTAAACTATAGAGATATTCTGGGTATTATTACAAAGCTCTTTCCGTCCGTGTCACCTATTACTCCCAAGACATGGATGTCGAGTTCACAGTAAACATGGTAAACATAAGCAATAGCTAAGGCATCAGTCACAGTGCTAACGCCTGGCTAGCTACATCTGGTAGTAGACAACAGGGGAATGTGGCTGGTCGTGTTCCTCCTTTTCTTCGTAGCCTGTTGTCTTGGGTGGCATCCTACCGTTGATAACAGACGCTGGATTCCCCATGACTTCGGCGTATGCAGGGACGTCGTCCAACACCACGGCACCTGGTGCGACAACAGCTCTCTCTCCAATGGTGACGCCAGGACCGATCACCGCGGATGCCCCAATCCAGGCAGCTTCGCCTATTGTTACTGGCAGGCCCGTGAGTTCACGGTAGCCCTTCGCCAGGTTCTCAATACTGGCTTGCGCTGGAGGGGGTCCGACAGAGACGATAGTGACGTTCGGTCCTATGCTGCAGTATTGCCCAATCTTGATATCTGCGACCGGGGTATCGACGATCTTGCATCCGTGTTCGATAACGGCGGTATGGTGGATGGAGACGCGCAGGCCGTAGTCCATGAAGAATGGTGTCTGGATTTGCGAGGGCGCGGCGTGATGGACGGCGCTTGTTGGGAGCATGTTCATGAACAGGCTCCCTCTTTCAATGGAGCTAGTGTCCTCGTCAGTCTTGTTGTATTCAGCGCAGGCCTTCGCACATTGCAAACGTACTCGTCTGAATTCGCGTCCGTTCGGACTAAATGCGACGACAATATTGCCCGGTTTAGGACGTCGGGTGGATCGAGATTTTTTCCTAGAATTTAACATCTTGTTTTTTATCTGCTGGGAAGTCAGTTACAGATGGAAATACGCTATGGTCGCCTCTCGCTCTCGGATTGTCGGTCTCTGTGCCGAAAGCTTTCGGGTCCTCTGGTTCTCCTACAGGATAGGATTCGAAGGATGGTTGTGACTTGTGGCTCCGAATTATATACAGCTGTCTTGGGTCTAGGCGAGTCCATGGCAAATGAAAGCCTCTGACGAGAAACCACAAGGGCATTGTTTGTTCACGCAAGCAAACCAAGCCAGGAATCAAAGAGGGGAAGTCCTACACATTGTGTGATTGTTTTCATGTGGAGAAGTGGTGACAAAGGGGTTGTCGAGAAGGAGTGAGAATGGAGGCTTGTGAAGAGTCTTTTGTCCAGTCCCCTCTTGAAAGACGGACAATGCCGTCAGGCTGGTTCCTCTGTGCTCAGATATTATGGAAATCGAAAACTGTAAGACTCACAACTGGCAGAAGGCAAGTACAATGTGAATACGGTGGAAGTTAGCATACATTCGCTGCACTAAGTCCTTTGCTACTTACCCGAACAACCGTGTACGAGGTAGGAGCACGCCAGCAGGTCCATGCCCAGAATGAAGCCTTCTATGAGCTATTTTCATAAAGACAGTCTAGCCCCTAACCACATAGTCACGCGTAACTGGGTGCTGTGTTCCCATTGGCCATGAATTCATAATACCTAGCCTTCCGGGAAGGTGCCGAGCCCAGATACACTGGTAATATGCGGAGCTGTACCGGTCTACAGCCCGGTTCTTTCATCAAAGGAGGGAGCTACCGGCCTGAAGTGGTACGGTTGCTCATAGCATGGTGCCACTGGGAGGCAATCAGAGGACTTATGTATCTAATTATTAGCTAGATCTCTCACAGCAAGGAGAAAGTAGGGGCTCAAACAAAAGCCTGCATGGAGTAGTGGTTAACTCATCGGCATCCGACCTAGCAGTCAGATAGCCGGGTACCCGGGTTCGAATCCCGGTGCAGGTCATCTTTTTCTTATCCTTTTCTATTTTTTTTATGTTCATTTTATTCTCCCCGAATACCAGTTATTAGATACTTGAGGAACTCCTTCAAGCCCCTAGAAATCCTAGATTCTATTTTACCTACTCCTTTTTAAGTTCGGTATTTTATTATTGCCTTGCCTGGAGGCTACAGGCATTATGTGTTGGCCAAATTAGCTGATGTGACGCGAGTCCATTCTGTTCCATTTGCTCCCTTTCTTTCTCGGGTTACAGATGTCGACTCGGTTTATTGCCAGCCATAATTAACCTACAAGCTAGGGAAATCCTGTTTATTGCCTGGATGTCGACCATCAGGTAGTCAGCCAAATATATTATGCACCAGGGGCATTTGAATGCTACCACACATTGTCATGATCAGCATGAAGCAGTTTGCGCCCTGGTGTGAATCGAGGTCTGTTAAGCCTAGACAGTTAGTAAGCATATCTGGGGGTTTTTCTTTATTAAAACTAAGTATGGAGATGGGTTGTGGGCTAATGGGGTTCTTACAATATAGGAAGACTATACAAGCTCGAAATCATGGACAAGAACACTCCCAGCCTCTCTAGGCTCTAAGATGGACACCACCAACTCCAGCCCCTGACGACGTTACTTCTCGACAATAGCGATACCAATCGTGGAACAACCCCCTTTATTTCTCGAAATAGGAGGGGGGAAGCGCTGTCTCCGTCCGAGCCCGAGCATGCTCTGCCAACAGACTTTAAGACTTCGAAATACTACAGCCCTCTATACCAGAAGTCATGTTATACGAATTCAGAATACCTTCGTCTGTGTTACGGTCCCAGCGAATGCTACAGAGCCTGATCTACAAGAATTTGAATTCCGACGATAGTTTACTATCAAGAGACCATCCCATACAAGGAGCGTTCAATATTGAGTTTGTCACGAGGCCGACCATAGGATAGGGGAAAGACAACGTTGTTGCGCGAGGAACTCTAAACTAACCGGCCGAAGGCCGGGTATACATACAAGACACTTCTTTGTCATAAGTATCCATTACGAGATCCGAAGTATCCGAATCCTGACAGAGTTCCCAAGCTGGACGTTTCTATAGCTAAGTTTCCTGCAATGCTCGAATAGGTAGAAACCTATAATACTTAGAAGGGTGCTAAATACATTAATATTATACCTGAAGAGCTTTAGTACCGCCGTCCTATTCTAGATTTGGGACCATGTATGCCGCTCGTAGCGGCGGCATTGCCGGCCTAAAGGGGAATAAAGAAGCAAAAAGAAACAAGAGAGACGACATAGACAGAGATATATAACTTGACACTCTTTTATAGCGCAAACCGTTGGGTGTGGCTGTCTACGTTAGCTCCATACACAATATCTTATTACCTGATGATACCAAATCAAGACCTTGTTAAGATGCCACACGGGCCACATACTATACGGCTGTTCAACGATTAACGTCGATTTCCTTACCTAACAACTACCTATCCAGGCCTAGGATGATGAGGTTTGCAGTGCTGAATTTGGGACGAAACTGCGGTACAATGGCTTAGCAATTTGAGTGCTGACATGCCCCAGTGTTTAGGGGCAGCCAATAGAGATAGCGAGTCTCAAGGCCCATCGCAGCTTAGAGAACAAAACGGGCAATTCCAGTTGCTGTTCTCCCCCTATAACTTAGGATAATAACAATAGTCGATATGTATATCATTTCCAGAGACCAAAAATAAGTTTCGGATGTTCGAATTTACACCTAAATGTGAGTTAGGCTCGGTATATCCGTAGAATACCTCGCGACAGCTTACGTCAGTCTGTCCAGGTGGTTTGTCACCATCGACCGTTGCAGGACCATGCTGCGAGGCGTACTAAGTTGGACATCTGGAAAACTAATAGCGAGGCAGATCTCATTACCGATAAGGCATTTCGGTACTAAACTTCTGCTAATGAGCCTTAGACCCCTGGGGACAGACAGGGGAGAGATTTCTCAGCACAGCCCTAGCGAGGCAGGCAGCTAATTGAACACTATATAAGCACGTGGAAAGCCCACGTTCCCTTTCCTCTAAGACCAACAATAGACTCAAAACTAGTACAAAGCCTGTCAACCAATTCGGAAGATATGTTGTTCCTCTACTTATTCCTCACTTTCCTGGTCTCTCTCGTTCCGGCCCAGCCGGTCCAAGGCGAAGCAGCACCGGCCGAGCTGGTTGCTCGAAAGGCACCTCTCGTCGATTTCAACGCTGCACGCCGCGATGATCCCAAGAAACTCGGTACTCTCAACCTAGAAAAAGGCAAGGGTGACAAGCCCAAGAGCAACACTCCTGACTTGTACGTGAAATTAGATGAGGACTTCAAGGGGGTAAACGGCGCCGCACGCTTCCACCATCGGGCAGGCTACCGCAGGTAAAAAGACCACTCCTCACTGTATGCATTCGAACAATTGACACTGACGGAAACTTCTCGGTAGAGCTGAATACCATTCGTTGAAGGGCCAGACCAAGGCGGGAACGACCTACTTCATCACGTACAAATTCGCGCTTGGTGTAAGTTATAGCTCTGCTTCTCTTCCCTTGAGCCACAGTAAGACGTAACGACGATAACTGACACGCCATGGCACGCTCTGTAGGAACTACCCGACGGCCTCATCGTGTTCCAATGGAAAGAATACAAGGCCAACAACGCCAAAGACGGGGGCGCCAACATCCCGCTGGCTCTCGAGGTCCGCAACAACAAGCTCGCCTTCTCGCACACCTTCAAGTGGGGCGAGGGCCGCAAGGTGCAGTGGTCCCAAGACATCAAGGCGAAGACCGAGTACAAGGTCGGCTTGGAGATTTCGGCCAAGGCGAAGGGCGGCTACGCGAAGCTCTGGCTCAACGGAAAACCTGTCACTTTTGATACTACCAAGTCCCAGACCCTGACTGGAAACATGTACCCCGGCCAGAGCGACCCCAAGTTCGGGATATACGGGGGCGAGACCGTCACGGTTGACAGTTACGTCTACCAGGTCCAGATTGGCACGAGCAAGAATGATGTCGACCAGAGCTATTTTGGTAACTGAAGTGTCGGCTGAATGTTATTTCCTCTCCGCCTTGGGATTGATTGAAGTATAGAGTGGGATGTGCCTACCATCAGCCCTATGGTCAAGATATCGGGGCAGCTCCAGGTCGAGCCTCCCAGCAAAGCCCAACTTTCAATGAAACGTTCTATCATCTTTATCTAGACATTTATAAGTTAGAATCTGTTTAGCTTCAGTCAGCTGCCAATTTATCATATTCTCTCCTACCAAAGCATTTATATTGCTCAGCATATCCTGAGCTGCGGTTCTCTTCGCACATGAATGAGAAAGCAACGCCGCGTAACACATTCTTATTGCAATCGACCTGAGCCGGGTCATCTTATAGATCCGCAGTGTCCAATATGGTATGCGAGAGACTGAAACCCCGACAGACGACGGAGTTTACCAGGTACCTAGCTAGGCTCCCGACAAGCCACAAGCTCCCTGACTTACTAGGCAGCAGGTCGGTTGCAGGTTATTCGAGGAGATCCATGCAGCTACTCGACACTAGTCCGCGTCAAGCCTTCCGTATTACTCAGCTCGACCCTCCGATTCCGACCCCGGATCGCGATCCTTGGCAGGCTTCGGACCATCCACGCCCTTACGACGTGTAAAATGCGCCTCGGATGGAATATCCTCCCTAGCTTGGTATTATTTATATCTTCCGTATGCCTAGTTGCATATTTACCTACCCGTTCATTTCCTCTGAAAACAATTCGGAGCCCTCCTCTTGGGTGCTTAGCAACCATGTCGGCTCAAGACCCGGATAGCTGCAGGCCACCAACCCGCTTCGCCGTAGCGCTCTTCCCGGGCTTCCAGGCGCTGGATGTATTCGGACCTCTCGATATCCTGAATATGCTATCCAAGCAGACGCCTCTATCCCTGTACATTCTCTCCCCAACACTGGACCCTGTATCAACTAAGACCTCGATCACGGGACACAGCGTGGGTCAAGCCGTAGCCGCGACTCACACATACGCAGACAGACCCAACGACATCGAGGTGCTGCTCTTGCCGGGTGGCAGTGGTACCCGGGATCCGGAGAACATACAGGAGGTCGTCGACTTTGTCCGCGGCGCATACCCACGTCTGCGGTATTTACTCACGGTATGCACGGGCAGCGCCGTAGCAGCCAAGTCCGGTGTCCTGGACGGGAGGCGCGCGACTTCGAATAAGCGGGCGTGGACATGGGTGAGCTGTTCCCTCCCCTTTCCTTTCCTCCCCTGGTATCAAGATAACTAACGACAAACGAAATAAAAGGCCACATCCCAAGGTCCGAACGTGACCTGGGTCCGTCGCGCGCGCTGGGTGACAGACGGCAACATCTGGACGTCGTCGGGGATCTCGGCCGGCATCGACATGATGTACGCCTTCGTAGCCGACCAGTGGGGCGAGGACGTCGCGCAGACCTTGGCCGATGCGTCCGAGTATGTGCGCAACACGGATCCGCACGTCGATCCGTTTGCCGTGGGTGAGGCGAATGGAGTCGCGAAGTAGATTTTCTCTCTTCCTTTTTAGAGCGGAAAAAAAAAAAAAAAGAAAAGAAAAAGAAAAAGGGAAACGGGGGAGGGGAGGGAGTAGATACCCGTTTCTGTGTCAATGATTCGAAGGGGTTTGGCAAAATGGGTGCAAGAGCTGATGAGTGAGTCGGCGAGAGAGGCGTTATTCGGGGCGAGTATGATACCACGAAGTAGCTACTAGAGTGCCTACCTAGACGGTCAACATCGTTGATTTCGTCATTTTTAAGCCACCACCTCGGTTATCTTTGGTTGGACACGAGATCGTAAGTATGCTTCGGCGTACTACCCACGACTACGTACCTCCTATTATGGTGTTTAATTCTCCCAAAACTGAACCTGTATCTTCCTTTCTTTTCTCGGCCACAGACTTCCGGCGGGGGAAAGCAAAATATTATCGTGGAGATAAGGGGAAAGGGGCTTGCGCGTGGCTGGCTGGATGGCTTCGATCTTCGTGGCTGCCTTCTTTGCGCAGGGATTATCGCCGTTACGATCGGCATATATCTCAAATACTGCATCTTCACCACGATGAAAATACATCCAAGTGACCATAGTCTCTTGAAGGCTCTGAATTGAATTTATATATTTGTCTTTGATCGTCGTGCTCCTGACACGAGGAATGATGTGGTTGAATCTCCGGACGGCGCCCCTTTTTTGAAGCTTTTGATAAAGAGACTAGGTCACTCCGTCGGAATGATAATCTCGACGACGGATTTATAACAAGTGATTCTAGACTGTTATATTAACAGAAACACGACTTGATCCCTTACCTACCAAGTAATCAAGTGATATGTGCCTATCTTAGAGAGGAAGAGGGTTTGCAATGCCGAAAGGTATTGTGGCTACTTGCAAGTAGGTACCTAAATATTGTGTCTTAGAGATGTGGCGCCTGCTGCAGGTAGCTACATGTAATATGGCTTTCTCTTTGGGTACAGAATGTATCAATCCCACTGAGTTCTTAATTGGTCCTATGGAAGGAAACATAACATGCGTAACTTGGACAGAGATCGTTGAGATACTCTAGCATCTCGCGTCGCATGGTTGGGACGGGCATGTACCTACACTTGATAGAGAACCGAGCCTGTAGGTTTTTATGCCTAGGTAATATAACGCATATCACATATCTCATATATTCTTGCATCGTCACTGAGAGATGACCCGCAACCTAAGCAACTCACTCTTGACCTGCGCATCGTGTTGGCACTTACCAGAAACAATCGAGGTATGAATAAGGGGAATGGATGTTCTTAGTCTAGGGTATGTTACTATAGACGTAATAATGAATCTTACATCAGCCGCACAATGGGTTTTCGTTCGACGGTGCTCGAATTCGTGGGTGCGATGCTGTGTTATGGCACAAAATCGCGATCCGGAAAAAGGGGTTACAAGCCGAGCCCACATCTCCTGTAAATCCGCAACCTCAAGACATACGGGTAGACGCCTGGCATCGATCATAGAGTCATCGGTCCTCAGTGAAGCGCATCAAGTGGCGAGCGATTATTCAGCCCCTATCTAATATAGGCAGCAGTCAAGTCGAGATCATGGTAGGTAATTGAGCTTTTCATTGGATGGGTGTGAGTAACATCGTGTCGGTCTTCCTCTTGTTTACCATGGTCGGTAGGCTGCATGTAAGCAAGGGGCGGAATGATCGGTAATGAGGTCCAACAGGCCATATTGACGCCTTCCAGCTCAAAGTTGTTCACTACGCGTGTTGCAGGTACATTATTCTTACATGTACTGCTGCAGCCCGTTTACAAAGACGAGGTTGAGTCCAACAAAGCTTGAATAGTTGATTGGACAGTGACGCCGGGCGTTGAGCTGCGGCGGATACTTACATTTCCTAACGTTTCCGGGCTTGGGCGCCTCGGATCTCGGGTCTGCAATCTGAACCCGAACACGAACCGGCCATGGGTTTGTTTTCCCAGTTGCCAGAGTGTCGGAATGTAGTCCAGTATATGGGGCAGTAAGGGATGAGTTTCCGATGTCGTGATAATCTAGCGATTGTGTAAAAGAAAGGCTGTGGGGTTAAAATTCGGCGTTTTTAATGGGCAACCTATTATGGTTGCGGACCGCATCGAGACCATTCCGATTCCCTTACCATTGGGAGATGGATGGCCCTGTAAATTGTCGATCTGATGGAATCCCACGCTTTTTGGATAAGGCTGGACAACCCCAGTCGTAAAAGCAGGTTGTTACCCCTGCAAATGCAGTCGAGTTCGAAGTTTCCTGCCAATTGCCACAATAGATGGCCTTGGCAAATGGAACACCATCCAAATTCGACTTCAACCAGCAACGTAGCCATAATTTACAGGTAAGCTAGGACCAGGAGGCAAATGGTGATGGATTGGTTATCAGCTGCCCACGTGATATTTCCCTTTGAGAGTCGGGTTGCTGGCCTCCCTTGCGCTTTAGGAGTCGGTTGGAACCGAGTGGATGCTGGAGTTCGGTTCGTGCAAGCCCACAATCGCCAGCATATACGCTAGACCGGGAAGAGCTATGAGCGGCTTCTTGGAGTTCCGATGGTAGATAGCTTACTCGATAGGTACCTTTCCCTTGCCCACGGTAGGCTTTGGGGCGTCGGAGATTGGCTGCGGGGGATGTGGAAGACGGACCGGCAGATACATGTACGTGGGTACGTACATGTAGTATAAGGTCTCTTTTACTGTGAAATATCTAGGAATCTTGGTTTTTAGATCCTAAGCGAGGAGACTATAGCGCCTGAGGCTCTAGGAGGAGTAGGTAGGGATAAAATTAACCTCAAGATAAGATGTTGATTTCCGCGAAGTAGATGGGCGCCTCCTGGTTACAAAGGCGGGGGAGCCAACGAAGCCGCATCTCGCTCCTGGGATCCGAGAGTAGCTTATTTGAGAAGGCGTGTTCTATTAGCGGTGACGTTTTTGGGACTGGGGCCGAGCCGCGGTATGACTGTGTGGGTGCTTTTGAGGGTTTTAATGGTCTCTTTCTTTTGGTGAGGCTTGTGATAGGCCTGCAGGGGACTGAAATTTGATTCGAAGTTGATTCAGTAGATTTTGAAAGTCTTCGGTTCTCGGCCGAACGATTGGCGCGGAGTTTTTCTCCCGCGCATTACATTGGCTGGCCTAATTCATTCCTATCTGGGGAAAATGGTCGAATATTGACAGCGGTGAGCACATTATAACCTAGCTCAATTGTGTATCGAATTTCCGTTCTTGGTGATAGACGGCCCGAGACAGCCTTCTGGGAAGAATGACGTCGAATCGTATCTCTATGTGCCTGACTGTCTAACGCGCTAAAGTGATACACGCGCAGAAGATGGTGATCTTTTGAGATTGCATACACGTGTAGTGGTGTTGACGGGAGGTAGGGGTAGAACCCTTGCTGCACCGACGTGGCCGAGAAGCTTTGGGGTTACCTGTCTGCAACGTGCTGCAAGCATAGCCCAAGTACTGAATCAATTGCCAGCATTTGCATGGGTAGTTGACTTTCAAGGTAAATAGATTTCCCATGGCCCTTTTGAAAGTCCCTCACCGCCCTGGTAGACGGTAAGCCTTCGTCAAAGGCAACGGTACATGATCAAGATCGATATAATGTGAAGGATCGAGAAGAGGGGTGGCCCGTGCCACGAAGAATCACGATTTAGCAGTTGCGTGGAGTCCTATATCCAGAATTCCTGCAGGTCCATCGCGCCAAGGTTCCTTCTTTTTTCAGCAAGACCCGAAGCTTCGGTGGATCCTCGCAGCCTGAGCATCTAATAATAGGCAGCCTTGAAAATGTTTGCCTTGGAAGGTCGTTGCTTTCCTCGTGATAAGCCTGTCTGTAAGCTCTTTCTAAGACTGAGAACATACATGATATATCATGGGGTATTATGCATGGATATACATAATGCTTATGTGTAACATGTAATAACGGGAATAATCCATTATTCAACGCTTCGACGCATAGGAGGACATTTCCGCTTATCAAATTCTTCAGAAAGGAGGTACTTAACAACAATGGAGTGTTCGTTGTAATGTATACGTCATTGCCGCACGGATAGTGCCAGGGGAACCTTAATGGTGCCTGATCAGCTTCAGCCGTTTTCGTTTTAGTCGATGCGACTTCACTCGGAAGGGGTTAACGGAGAATATCTTGCAAATGAAGGGAAGGGCTCGCGGTATCACATGCATATATCAATTAACCTACCTTACATGCGTGTATGTGCATAACACTGAAATACACTACCTCATTTACTAATGGGAATACATCTTCAAGGTGTTTAGCTCTGGAGTTTATGGAGGATATATCTTGTATTGCTGAAGAGCACTATGAATGTTTGAGGCAACTGGATATGTATATGTGTTTAAGCGTACTTATGGGTAGACCCAAAGACTTCCATTCGACATAGAAAATCAATGGTAGTTCCGTGTTTTAATTTCCCTTTTCAAGTTTTCGATTGCGACTAATCCCTGCTAACACCAACGGGTCGTGCTCTCAGCCCCTCGAAGGAATCACTCCCTGCTGATATTTATTTATCAGCATGCAATTAATATACGCCGTTTTTGACAAGTTTCGGCCGTTATGTTGGGTTCAAATACTCTGGATGGGATTTTTGAGGACCTACATGCATTTGTCCATATGGAATCCACGGATTCATACCTACCAACTTTAATTGTCTAAAAATTGATTCATCTTTTCTCCCTGGTATCAATATTCATTAACTTTAAGAACCTGGTTGGTGTTGAGCCAATCTACAGAGTTCTCATGTTTGCTAACCATCATCAAGTGCCTTGGGGTCCATGAGTAAGAAAAATTTATCGAGATTACAATGGTAAGACGGATTGGGTGGCATGGGTTGACAACTTGCATGTGCGAAATATTAGAATTCGGATGAACCCGTGTTGGCTGTCAGGCTGTATGTATGTGCTGTAGTTAATCGTGATATCTACCAATCAGAGGCCGTTTATCAAGTTTACAATTCTCTATGCTTTAGCATCTTTCCTATCTTCCTTGTTGGTCATGCTATCGATACCATTTGGCGTTCTCGATAACAAGATAGCGAGCGCATTTGTCATCGCAGAGGAGGAAAAGACCCGACCTAATCTGAATTTGGGTGTTCTTTTTTAAACAGGGAATATCTGATCATTCAGGAGTCGCGGATAGCGGATAGTGTATAGACGTGAACCTGGTATATCGTATTATAGAAACGCCCGTGTCTTGCCTGTCACTACGCGTGTGGCGTCTCTGAGATCAAATAGAGTTGCATGCTCAAGGGTTACATAGCTACTCGGCCTAGCTCAAGAGTAGATGCACCTGTGCGCAGGTGTGTCAATATATATAGTCCCGCTATGTAGACTGGATACGAAGAACGAACCAACAATCCATCTGCAGTCAAAAGGAGAGAGCATATGATAGGAGGTGCGTATTGGTATTGCGCGGTATCACCGGAATACGTATGCAAGTGGTGATATGTAGGATGTAGGTACCTGGCCTTATACGAACCCCTTTGTACAGTACGAAAAAATTCAGTACGCTAATGGACTGCACAGCCTCAACGTCCCAAGTTATTGATCTGGTTCCGCACATACCAGCAACATTCGATGCTGCCATCCGATAGACTGATTTGCAGGCGTTATCCACGTTACAATGTAGAGTTGGGCACATCCTCATTCTAGAATGACTGCACGCGCAATGATCACAGCGCCTCTTACCTTTTTGGCCAAAGCCCTATGTCGGCAATGCAGCAAGGTGTGGAGTTTGACCTATCAAGCAAACCGGTTTGGATAGAGTTGTATTGTATGTACAATACACGGCACTTTGGTACAGTATAATGCGATGAAGATGCAACTGGTGAACTGTTTAAGCTACTGCTTCAGGACCTGCTGTTTTCTTCTGTTTTATTTTCGGGTCTTATCTCTTGAAACGTCGAAGACGGGTAAATAAAAAAGAAAATAGAATAGAACTCAGCTGATTCATGTTCATGTAGCTTGAAAATAGATACCAGATCCGTTAGGTCGATAAGGCAAGATTAAAAACTTCATCAACACATGGAATATTGTTAGAGAAAGCGTGGCTACGCGCGTGAGGTGACATGGAATGAAGCGGCGGGCGTGCTTGTCTGTCCTACATGCCTGTGTATGGCGGGAAGGAACTGCCCTGTACAGTGCATACAACTTATGATTAGTCGTTTTGAATATACAGGCGAGGTAAAGCTAAGGTAGCGGCATGTACCTTACAACCGGAAGCCCGAAACAGAGTCCGCTCCAATTTAGCGTTTCCCTTCCGCGCCGCCTGGTCTTTGCACCTTTTCAGTTTTGATGTTTTCCATGGCATGTCATGTTTCCCTCAGGCTTCGTTAGGCCCACCACGAAACAAAGAGGAACTGATTACTGTGTCCGCCCAGCTTAGTACCTACCATATTCTCAGCTGTTTCGAATTGCTATCGCTTCATTGGAGTCGAGAACCAACAATTTGGCATCATTGGCATTAAGACATTGGTCCAGCTTGTTCATCGTGTCAGATCTGGAAATCTTTTAATTCTGTACCCGTGCAGGGTGGGTAACGTCTCTTCTTGGAAAGGCTCACGACCCACGGCACCCAGGGTAAGCTAGCTCAGCCAGTTCCACCAGCACCGACCGACTGTTTCCGTGACCTTAGCAGCTGTCTGCTTACCAAGTCCAACACTTTTCACATACGTAACGCCGCTGTCAACCAAACCCACACACCCATACGTACATATCCCGGTTAGTCATGGATGGGTACTTACGCATAACAGTAGCAGCAGTTTAGATAGCTGGCCTAGCCCAGTTTTGACGTCGCCCCCCCAAAATCGACGCTACTTTGCAACGCTACGCCCCTCCCGCAGCCCATTCCTCGCAGTACCGGCCCTGTACCAGTTAGGCAGCCTCCTTGTGTCCTTACTGGGCCTTCGGTTTCTTCCTCGTTCTGCCTTGCTTTTTTTCTACTCCTCCACCAAGTCGTCTACTACGCTATCTACATAGTCCATCCTCGCTGGCTACGCCCTCGCACCGTCATCCGTCGCCGTTCGTCCAACCATCGTCCGACTACGCCCATCTCTCCACAGGACCCGCTAGAGTCGTCGCGTTCGTTCGTTCGTTAATTTTTCTTCTTCGCTTTTGATGGTTTCGAGAATTAAACCTCCATAATATTTCCCCCGGCTAGTCCTACGTCCTACGTTTGACCGTCTATTCCGACCCGCTCCCCAGCTTGCTCCTGTCCTCTCCCACCCGCACGACCTGTTTCCAGGCTGTTACGCTCGTTACTATTTCAACATTTGGCTTTCTTGGGCATTTCCTCGTTGTGGATCGGCGTCTGGGAAAGACATAGTTCTAATTCCTGTAAACCTGCTAGGTGAAGACTAGGGTAAAATTAAACGCTATCGAATCGTCCTGCCATTCTAGCGGCCGCATCGAATGGGCCTGTGAGTCCGCCAAACGACCAGCCCGATCTGCACCAATACTTTCGCTTCCCGCCGCCAATTCCTCAAGCTGGTTACCGAAAAGGCAAGGTAGTATCGTGAAATTGGGAAGAAAAAAAAGAAAAAGCCGGTTTTCAGGGACGTGAGACAGCCACTGCGATCCGTCGCACCCTCGTCGTGTCTGTGGGTTCGTGGCCGTGGTACAGGGCTACCTTGGCTCATTCCGACGCCGTCGTGACTACGCCCGCACGATACACAGGCACAGAGACAGGAATTTCAAAGGGTGATCTAACCCGCCTAGTCCTTCTCTGGTCTCCATTATGGCACCGGTAGCGCCGCGTCTAAAGGTCCTCTCAGGTTCGTGGATTTCCAATTCTGTCACTTGCGTTGCCAACTTGACCTCGAATTGCTTTTCTGTTCCCATAGTACTACCGGCACCGGAAGTGACGGCAAGCCTCTCGCTTTCTTGTCTTTGCTTGCCTTTCGTTTCTTTGATTACATACTGCACGCTCGCTTTCCCCACTATACTTTGAGGGCACCGGCGCGCTGGCACATATCTTGAGCCTATCTCGTCATGGTTGACAGCGAGCTAATGAGAATCTGTGCAGTGGGTGGAAATGCTGTGTCTGCGTTCCTATCCTGGAGGCTTCAGGCGACAAATGCTTGCGACGTAACCCTCGTATGGAAATCCGGCTTCGAGGCCGTTTACCAGTATGGCATCTCTTTCAAATCTGCGACATTCGGCAATGAACGGTTCAAACCTCGGCGTGGTAAGTTTAACCTGTCACCAAGCGTCTTGAAATATCCAACTTCTTTCCTAACGTGTATTTGGTTCAGTTGTTCGAACTCCCGAGGATGCCGCACACAACAAAGATGGCGCGTTCGACTATGTCATCCTTTGCATCAAAGCTCTGCCGGATGTTTACGACCTTGCATCCGTAATCGACGCCGTCGTTACTCCTCAACATACCTGTATCCTTGTTAATACGACGCACACTCTAGGAGTTGAGGCTGCTCTCGAGGAAAGATTTCCTACCAATGTTGTTTTGTCACTCGTTTCAAATGCCGAATTAAACCAGTTGGGATCGAGCGAATTTGAGCATAGTGGTTCAACCGAGATCTGGGTTGGTCCGGCAAATAAGAGCGGCAGCATCCCAGCGGCGATACAAGAGGACATGGCTCAGGCGCTCGCTATGACGCTGACTACAGGCCGTGTTGACTGCAAAGTTTCCAACAATATAAGACAACAGCAATTTGAGCGGGTTATTGGGTAAGTCACTATCATTGAGATCACTCTGTTCGCTGTCAACTGACCCATCAGTCCCATCGCTTTTCACCCTGCGAGCGTTATCTTCGAGACGCCTTCTCATTCGGCCCTCTTAGAAAAAACTGGCGTGAGGCAACTAATTTCAGATGTAATTGACGAGCTTATTCAACTTGCTTCTGCGCAAGGGTGCACTCTCGATGCTAAATTCAAGGAAAACACTATTAAGGAACAGTGCGAGCCTTCGGATAGTCCAAGCATCATGTGGCAGGATTACGTGGCCAGGCGGCCAATGGAGGTCGAGACGTTCCTTGGATCGCCCATCAAGTTGGCTCAGAGTTCGGGCGTCAAATTGCCTCGTATCGAGACGCTGTACGCCATTTTGCACAACTTGAACATAGTCAACCAGTCTAGACCTAAGGAGATTAATGGGCTGCCGGCTACTTCTGGTTCACCAACTGCGGCATCGCCAATGCCTCGGATGTCATCTGCCGGCCAGCCGCCTCGGCCTCCGGTAAACGGTCATCCGAATGGGAACGGCGCGCCTATGCCTAGACCTAGGCCTCGAAACTCATCCAATTTTAGCGGACCGCCTCCGGGTATGCGTCGGCCTCCACCTATGAACGGCGGCGGCCCTCCAAACGGGTACAGGCCTCCTATGAATGGCGCGCCGAATGGCCATCCTGCGTCACGACAGCCATCGAGGCGCGGTTCCTTTGACGAGACTGACCTTGGCGAATTTAGCCACCTGGTCGTGTACGACGATCCAGCCGACGCTGGTGATGGCGGGTTCAATGCTGACACTTCAGATATCGCTCTGCGCGAAAGGGAATTACAATTACGACAGCGTGAGTTAGCATTGAAGGAGCAGGAACTACGTATGCGACGCGGTGGCCCTCCTGGACCTGGACCTGGACCTGGACCTGGACCTGGACCTGGACCTGCTGCCAGGAGGCGTGCTCCGCCAGTACGTAGTGGAGGCGGCATGTACGACGACGAGGACGAAGAGGATGACTATTTCGATCCTAATCCAGGCCCAATCACCCCTATGATCGACCCCGATAATTTCGATATGATGAGCGTTACATCGAGGAAGAACCGTAGCAAGCCCCCTCCGAGTCAAAGCGAGCTGCGAATGCACCCCGAGGGTCCCGGCCAAGGAGCGGCTTCTCGCGGCAGCAGATGGCGACCGGGATTCGGCAGAAACCGTTCTAGTCAAATCATAAGTGCTGCACCTGGTCTTCATGACAACATTCTCGATGACCCATTGATGAGCTTCACATCTAACCGGTACGGTAACGTCGATCGGGGACAGATGCAAGCAGGATCTAGGGCGAATTCTTTGACGGCGTCGCACCTACATGAGCTGTCAGGCGGCCCCAATGGGATGAGTGGACCATTTCCTAGGCGTGCCAGTCAATCACCAGGGAATCCGTACAGCCCTTCCATCCGGGGCGGCAATGGACGACCTTCACCGCCCAATGGCTTCGGAGGACCTGGTCCCAATGGACGTCCGTCACCTCCAGACGGTGTACGCCAGCCGGTTCCTAGGTATCCTCCCGGCCAAGGCAACATGGTCGCGCCACAACAAGTTGAACAACGTGTCGGGGTGAGCTCTCTCCAACCACCAAACGCGAAGGCAGCAAGAAGTCTGACCGGCAGTGCGAGCGCTAGCGCGGGGAGTGGTGATTCGACGAACCTAGGTTCCGAACCCTCCGCTCACAGCAGTTCAAGTAGTCTCGGTCCTCGACCTCCAATTGGAGTCCGCTAAAACCTTCGAGCATTACGAAGCGAAGTTGAAGTTGACTGGTGCTACTGATCTCATGCCTCACTTACGGGCACATATTTTTATCTTTTGGTCGGGTTAATTCACGATTTTCTCACCCGACGATCTTTTAGGTAGGCGACCGCGTCATTAGCGGCATCTGGGTTATCGAGTTCGTCTCATTCGGATCACGGCGCATTCGATACGGTTAGATGGAAGTGGATTGGATTACAACATAACGACGCACACATAATTCTATTCGTCTCGGCTGGGGAAAACAACGTACATAAGCATCTTGGAAGGCTGAAGTAGTGGTTATTCATCTTCGGTAATATTGCATTGGGATGCGGGGTCTTTTCGCCTTTCCTCGGAACGCATATATTCTTATCCTTTTCCACTCTACGCATTGGCTTTTCCATCTTCGCTCACCGGCTCGATACCGTCCACACTTTCCGTTCCCCAACCGTTCTACCGTGAGCCGTTTCTACAGCATTCATGCTTCGAGGATGATCGGGGAACTGTAATCGGAGGCTATCGATCGGCTAGGCAAGCCATGAACTGGGACGTGTATAAAGTTCCTATCTAATGTCTGGGCGCATTTTGCCTGCTCCCTTTGGCTGGGCATTGTGATTCCAGTTGACCCGGTTAGCGGGTTGAAATCGAAAGACGGCCGTACTTTCGACCCAAGACACCCACGACATTTGGCCGGCTGGACAACACGTACGGGCAGTCGTTTGCCTAGTATAGGGGATAGACATTTGCGCAACATAGGTCTGGAGAGGAAGGCATTATTGGTATTATGACCATACACCACAACGGAGGACTTTTTCTTTCTCTTGTTTTATTTGTCACTTTCTGTCTGGATTTTAATATGGTGAAGACTCGCACACGCACAAGGGTGTGGGCCTGGTGGTGAGATAGGCCACGGAGCGTCGTCAGTAAACATGAGAAAGAAAAGGTGGAAAGCCGCGGTGGTGGTGTCAAGAATTAGAGAAAGTCATCTTAAGGCGACTCTTAAGAGCTAGGCTTAATTAACAAGGGACCGATTATTCGCGACAATGCAATACGAGAACGTCAATCGCGATGTATATGATCTATTTGTGTGATATAATATCTCTTACCTCCTACGCCTCTTAATGTCTATCTACAGTGTATATATACCTAACCTAGTGGGAGTTTGTAGTCTGCTTAGGAACTGGACATTTTTGAATACGTGGTTTATATGCAGATGGTGATCTTGACGATTTAGATGCCTCATATATAGGTATGAATGGTATACTCCTATCGCCCCTCTCTGAAGCTTTATCAAGCTACAATCTATAGATACCTCATATATAACACATCTCACACTAAGATATCCAGTGCCGATGAATGATGACGCCAAGCGGGTCAAGTTGATGTTACTGTCGTACTCTGTAGGGTGATGTGCAGTTGAGCCCGTCCCAGGCGAGATTTGAGGTTCCGCTAAAAGCGCAACGCTGGGAGCTTGGGCCACGGCCTGGAAAAAGCAAATAATCGACCCTGCCCCCCACCCCGCACTGCCCGCACTAGCAGCCCGCCCTACCGCAACTTAATTCAACGCGTCACCGCGTTTTGGGATGTGGGGGGTTTTAAAGTTCGTCTCCCTACATACCTGCAGCTGCCATCTGATCCGATTGCATTTACCGACTGTTCGTCTGATGGAACTTTCCCAGTTCTGTGTCTAGCCCGAGAGTAAGTACCTGAAGGAAGCAGGCAAATAGGCGAGTAGGCACTTGCTTTATTGAAACGCTAGGAACTACTAGGGCCGCTGCTGATCAGGGGCTCTGACGTCAAGGACCTGCTTGCTCGCGGCTTGGGAAATTGGATTCGCCGATCAAACGGGTTCATCGAGTGCCGCTGCTAGGTATCTGTCTGTACACCACACGTACATACAGAATCGATACGGACTGGAGATCTGGAAGACGAACATCGTCTAGCCTGATTGGGAAACCTGCGATAGCTACGGACGCAAGCTTATCCTCGAGCACACCTCGCACCTTGCTTATTGTTACCCGGAGCTTTGCGTTGCGGCTTGCGTCGGGCTGATCAATCTTCGGAAGACGAAGACGGCGACTGCGAATACGCACTCCTCATCTCGCACGAGGCATTCTTGCCGCTTTCTATATCGTCGTGTGCCACCATCCCCCGGAGACGCGAAGCGGGATAAGCTTTAAAAATACCAACATGGCTTCTCGAGGCGGCAGCGACCGGACTACCATATTGCCGGGCTCCGGCACATCGGCGGCGAGACCCTCTATGGCACCACAGGCATCGGGCTCTGGTGGTGCGGTGAAGGCGCGGCAGTTGGTGAGTTTTTACTATCTGCTTTTTACCATATATAATCCTATTCGGACGATGGTGTTGCGTGAGGAAACAAGGAGATACGACCTTGCAGTTGGGGAAAAGCGGTTCTAATGGGATGTTGCAATAGACACATCTACACTCGCAGCTCGCGCAGCTCTCGGCCAACCTAGCGGACACGGAGAACCTCCTACGCATGACGAGCGTGCAAGCCGAGGCTATGAGGGGCCTGGGGAGTTGGCATGGTGGGCTGTAAGTCTTTCGTCGCCTACCTTCGATCCGTATGTGTGCTGATGAATGTGATGATGGTAGTTTCATGGCTGCAAGTAAGGTGCTGGGCGAGGAGTCGGTGAAGGAACAGGCCCAATCGGCACGGGATAAGAAATAAAGAGACGTTCGCCCAAGCTGGCGATTTGTGCGTGGGACTCGACTCTTGAGTCTTCCCTTGCTCCGGGACTAGGATGGTGAGTGACCTAATTCTGGGTTGAATAGCTCTCCCTCTGTGCCGCGGGAAAGCTGTTGCGATCTGGATTGGTGCAGAGGAGCACCGTTACGATGATCATTTGCTAACTCACACGCAGACAGCTACCGAAGGGGAGCGTACATATATTCTCAATGATACCCTCCTTATCTAATAGGTTTAGATGAATGACAACTACCTCTGATAATGAAAAGCTTCGTCCGCCGGCCATGTTGCCGCGAAATATCATATTGTATGATAAATACCTCTCATATGGGGTGTCATGGCTCCCGCTCCCGATCCCGCTACACTTTATACGTTACACGGAATGCAAGCACGGGACGGTCCGCTTGAGGCTTAACCTCTTACCTAACACAAGATTACACCTCACAAACCAAGATAAGATTCAATAGCGATAGGACATATACCTTACATTATAGTTCCCGGCAGATCCCGCCCTGTTAAATGTACAGTCAAGGCGGGCAGGATAAAGGCAAGCTAACATCACCATAAGAGCCATGGACTAAACGGTCCCGACAGTTCTCACGAATTAGAGGCCAGAGCACCGGGACTTTCCAAAATGCCATATCATCACTAAGAAGCATCTGGATTCCGTGCTCAGTGTTGTTGATCCGAAAGCCGAAGCTCGCACTAACGATACCATCGCAGAGCCAGCACTCTATTTATCAGCGCGGACAGTCATTCGCCCCGCTCGGGGTATTGGCTAGTAATATCACTAACATCGTCGAGGCATAAGAACTGCGCGCGCACATGCCGTCGCACGAACACATCCCCATGTCGTCTTACATAGACATTAACTTACCGTTACTATCCCCATGGCACCAACCATTATTCTGATTTCCGGCGCAAACCGGGGCATAGGGAAGGGGCTCCTGCAGCGCTACCTCGCGCAGCCGAACCACACCGTCATCGCCGCGAACCGCAACCCGGCACACCCGACATCACAGGCGCTCGTGGACCTGCCCAGGGGCGAGGGCAGCAGCCTGATCGTAGTGAAGGTCGACGCCGCAGTCGAGACCGACGCTTTCGATGCGGTTCGGGAACTTCAGGGTAAACACGGCATCGACCACCTCGACATCGTCATCGCCAACGCCGGCGTCTCGTACGTCTGGCCCGCGGTCGCGGACGTCAAGATAGCCGATCTGAAGGCCCATATCGAACCCAATGTGTACGGCGTCGTGACGCTATACCAGGCCACGCGCCCACTGCTGCGAAGGGCGGGTAGAGAGCCGATATTTGCGCCCATGGGGTCGACGGCTGGGCTGCTGGCGTGAGTTCGTCAAGAAGAAGACTGTTGTAGTGAGCTTCTTAGAAAGAGTGAAGCATTGCTAACCCGCGGCAAATAGGGGCCAGCCCCCAATCCCGAACGCCGCGTACGGGCCGTCCAAGGCGGCGGTGAACTGGCTCACCATCCGGATCAATGCTGAAGACAATTGGCTCAATGCGTTCGTCTTGTGTCCCGGTTGGGTCTCGACTGAGCTGGGGGATGCGGGTGCGCGCGGGTTGGGGCTGGACAAGGCTCCGGATGACGTGGACGAGTCCTGCGATGGTATGGTAAGGATGATTGCGGCGTCTACGAAGGAGAAGCATGGGGGGAAGATGGTGTGGTATAATGGGAAGGTTTCGGACTGGTAAATTAATTACGCAATGCGCATTGCAGCGAAGACCGTCGCAGTATATTTCCTAAGATGCTGGGTGTGGATGTCGCTGAATGATGCTCGAAGTTATGTGAGGCTGTGAGAGTTAGGGGAGGCTGCCCGCTGATACGGTAGCATTTGGGTGAGTGCAATTGCGTATTCCTTTTCTCCCTGCATTATTCTCTTTCACTGCACGCTGGTGATACGAAGGTTGTGAAGCAGGTGTGAAGAAATGTTGATACCTACAATGTTGCGTGGGTTACATGTTTGATCTCTATCAACGGAGACTTCTCGGCAGAGATATCACAAACTCGTACATCTCGTACAGCTGAAGGCCTTACGCGTATAGAACGCGATTTCATTGGCTGGGACATCCCGTTTTCGTAGGGCAGATCTGGCTGCCTAGTAAAATGATCCGACATCTTGGGTATGCGACCCGCAAAGGTCCACCGAGATCGTTTCCGCGTATAGACCGTCTTCTCATTGGCTCGTACCCGTATACGACATGAGCGACCTGCCAGCGTAAGGGGTCCAGCCTTCAATGCACGCAAGCGCTATGAGGCTTAGCACACGGACATGATTCGAATCGTCTTGTAATCTACTTACTATTCTCCATACGCCGTCGCTTGATATCCGCGTATAACGTATATCAGTATGGTGAATCTACGAGATAAAATCAAGCGAGATAAACAAGGTCATATTTATAGAGCCTCGGTCTCTCTTCGTGGATCAACATGGCGCTCTCTCGACCATCCTTCAATCATATCGACAATCTTGTCTATCTCTTGCTAGAGGTAACTGAACCTTAAGAGAGCATCTAGACTCAAGATACACTATCCCGTCATTCACCATGGCCCAACTCGAGCCGTACGTGGGTAATTATTACCTATGGAAATACCTGCCCTCGATCCCGGCAGCCATCATCTTCGCCCTATTGTTCCTTGCAGCTACGGGGGCTCATTGCTGGCGTTTATTCAAAACGAGGCTTTGGTTCTGTTTGCCATTCGTCGTTGGAGGCATCAGTAAGTTTATAGCGGAAACGCTCCTTTCGCGATAAGTGAAGATTGGTCCACCTAATAGTCTCAAAGTGGAAGTTATAGGATACTGTGCACGCGCAGCGGCACACGACCGAACAGGCGAACTCATCCCTTATATCATCCAAAACATCCTGATTTTGCTCCCGCCAGTCCTCTTCGCGGCTTCCATTTACATGGTGCTGGGCCGTATCATTCGAGCTGTACACGGGGAGCCTTACTCTCTCATCCGTGTTAATATTCTGACTAAAGTCTTCGTCGCGGGAGATGTCCTTTCCTTCTTCGTGCAGGGCGGCGGTGCCGGCATCATGGCTCAGGGTGGAAACGCGGACACGGGCGAGAAGATCATTGTGGGCGGCTTGATCCTCCAGATCATCATGTTCGGCCTTTTCATCATCACGGCCGTCATCTTCCAGACTAGATACCAGAAGCACAAGGTCGCCGCTCCTGCGTACGATGCCATGGGCTGGAGAATGAGCATGTATATGCTCTACGGTGTGAGCGCGATGATCATGATTCGGAACATCTTCCGAACCGTCGAGTTTGCCGCCGGTCAGGACGGCTACCTTCTATCGCACGAATGGACTGTCTACGTCTTTGACTCGATTCTGATGTTGACGGTCATGGTTGTCTTCCTTGTGTGGTATCCAAGTAACCTCAAGCAGTCTCCGGAGGCTCAGTGGATGCATTCGGACGGAACGGACGTCAACCTCACAGAGCAGGGTCATGGTGCGATCTTGGACACGAGGTTTGATAACACCAACTATTCGGCATTAGTGTCTAAGTGAGAAGACTCGCGTTCTCGGGATATTGCAAGTTATTTACAACTTGCTGTTTTAGCGATTTCAAGGTTATAAGCTGGAACTTGTTTTCCTTATGTCACACATTAGATGTATAGAGTAGATAGAGCTATACCGCCTAGGATAGGCAGGCTGCCGGTTAATACTTGAGTTTCGTAACCCTCCGAAATTGTGGTGAGACGACCCCGTCGTATTCGCTCCGGGAGCGATGAGTGTGGGGCCGGCGCCGGCCTGTTACCCCTGACTCGCTGGGACGAATGAGCTTAAATACAGCGACTAAGAATACTCCAGGAGCTGAGCCACATTTCTCGCATCATAAATCTCTTCTTGTCGCCGCATGCTATTGCAATAGTAGTAGATCGGTCAATCATTGCTAACGATTACCCGAGCCGTAGCTTGTAGAAGGCGTCGCCATGCCTCGTCGCTCTCATCGGAAATCTCGTGCAGGGTGCTCCGAGTGTAAGCGCCGACATATCAAGGTAAATCAGGCCAATCACCGGGAAATAAGTCTATTTGTTATAAACTAAACGATAGGAAAATAGTGCGATGAATTGCGGCCGGCCTGTGGTAACTGCTCGATCAGTTCCAGGGAATGTTCTTTTTTGACGGCCAAGCCGAATCTTCCAATGGTAGGCGAAGGCCTGGCAACATCTTCAAGTCCGAGTTTCTCACTTCATTCCTGTGCATCCCCATCGTCTCATCAATCCTCGCCTGTCAGCCCGAGCTGCGAATTCCCCACCATCCAAGATGCCAATATGGTGCATATGAGACTTTTCTATCACTGTGTCAATGGTGATTTAGACCTGCCGCCTTCGTCGGAGAACCCCGACAAGATGCTCTCGTCGTCCATGATCGTCAAGGCTGCCTTGTCGTACCCTTTCTTAATGAACGAGATGTTGGCGTTCGCAGCGCTTCACCTTGCCCATACTGAGCCTGCTAAAGCCCAGTTCTATAAGCACCATGCCGTTGGCTTACAGACTCACGCCCTCAGCATCTTCAATCGCGAAATGACAAAGGTCACTCGCGAAAATTGTATAGCGATCTTAATGTTTACCTGGTTCATGACTCTGCACACTCTCTGCGGGACCACGGAAACGGAAGATACGCGCAGCTACCTGGATCGCTTCGTCCATTACATGCAACTACACCGTGGGGTGCGAGCCGTCACCACCGAGGCTTGGCACATGATGATCGAGTCGGAGATGGGCTTCGTGCTGGAGGAGGGCATGAGAATCATAGAGAAATTAGAATCGGGGCCCCACACAGCTGAACTGAAGAGCTGTATCCAGGGCTCGGAAGGATTGAGCGATGACGAGAAATCGACTTGCACGGATGCTCTGGAGAGAATTCAATGGTTCCTCACCCGGGCCGACGGGTCGGAGGAAAAGGATTCCTCTCTAGTAACCACGTTCTTGTCCTTGATCTCATGGCCGGTCATCATTGATGCCGATTTCTTGCGACTTGCTTCCGAGAGGACACCCGAGGCTATGCTTGTCCTCTCGTACTACGCCATACTGCTGCACTTGTGCCGAAACGTATGGGTTATAGGGAGATCTGGTCAGCTACTATTTCAAAGCGTTCGACTGCATTTGGACGAGAAGTGGCACGAGTGGCTGGATTGGCCGGAGAAGATGATGAATACACTCTCATAGTATCCGCTTCATACTTTGGTTTTGATGATCTTCAGGCACCCGTAGAGGCTAGGCCGGGGAGGCAAGAGACGGGAAGGACGGGAAGGGAGATAACTGCATAGTGGCTGCAGCCACCATGTCTTAGCTCATGGTTGTAAGCGTGCTCCGATTTTGTATCCATAAGGCGTATGTGGCGTTCATCGGAGTTTATGATCGAAGTTAAGGAATCTGTTTTAAAGGGAGGTAATTTAAATATGATTAAGTAAGTTCGAAATGTCATATCGAATATAAGTTAATGGAAAATGCGAAATATTTTACGTAATATATTTAATATTTTTATTTATTTATAAAATAAATAAAATTATATAAGTAAAAAAATTTAAAATATTTTATTATTTTAAATTTTAAAAAGTTATATTTTAAATTTATAAAAAATTATTATATTAAATATATTTTAAAAAAAATAAATAAAATAATAAAAAAATAATTAAAAAATAATTAAAATTCATTAAAAAATTTATAATTTTACGAATAATAATTATATTAAAATTAAATTAATATTATTAAATAAATAATGTAAATTTATATTTAATAATTTTAAATATATAATTATAATTATTATATTTATAAAATTATTTAAATTTAAAAAAGAAAAATTTTTTATAATTTTCGCGAAAAATAATAAAAGTTTTAAAAATTTAATTTATTTTTTATTTTTTATTCGTTTTAATTAATAATAATTTTATAAAATAAAAATTAAATTATATAATAAAAATATAATAAAAAAATATTTTAAAGATTTATTTTAATTTTATTTATATTAAAATTAAATAATGATAATTTAAATTATTAAAAGTTAAAAATAAAAGGTTTTTTTAAAAAAATAAAAAAAAATAAAAATTTAAAAAATTTATTTTAAAAAAACTTTTAAATTATTTACCTTAAAAAAACCTTTTAAATTATTAAAGTTATAAAATATAAAAATTTTAAAAATATTAAAAATTTAAACATTTTTTAAAATAATTATCGTTTAATTTTAAAAAAAATATTTTAAACTTAAAATTTAATATTTAATTTAATAAAAATTATAAAAATATAAAATTTAAAATTTATAAATTAATATATTTAAATATAAAAACTTAATAATATATAATGTTAATTATAAATAAAATAAAATTAATATTAATATAATATTTTAATTAAAATAAATTTTTTATAATATATTATTATATAAAAGTTATTTAAAGTTAAAATTATAATAAATTAAAAAATTATTAATATATATAAAAAAAGAAAAAAAAAAGAAAAAAAAGAATAAAAAAAGAAAAAAAAGAAAAAAAAAGAAAAAAAAGAAAAAAAAAAGAAAGTTTTTTTTTTTTAAAATTATATTAAAAACTTTTTTAATTTAATAATATTAAACGTTTATTATTTATAACTTTTAAATAATATAAAATAAATCATAATTATTATTTATTAAAATAAAAGAATAAAAAATAAAATAAGATTTTAAATAATTTAAATTTAAAAATTAATAAATTATTTTTTTTAATTTATTTTAATTTTTTTAAAAAAATAAAGGTTTATAATATTTAAATATTAATATATTTATATATAAAAGGAAAAAGAAAAGAAAAAAAAAAGAAAAGGAAAAAAAAAAGAAAAAAAAATAAATAAAATCTTTTTTATAAAATAAATTAAATATATTATAAATAAATTTTAAATATAATTTAAAATATAACATTAATTAATATATATATATATATATAAAAGAAAAAAAGAAAAGAAAAAAAAGAAAAAAAAAGGAATAAAAAAAGAAAATATTTTTAATATTTTTAAATTTATAAAAGGTTATTATATTAAATATATTTTAAAAAAAAGAAATAAAATAATTAAAAAATTATAAAAAAATTCATAACTTTATGAAAAATAATTATATTAAAATAAAACTAATATTATTAAATAAATAATGTAAATTTATATTTAATACATTAAAATATATAATTATATATATTATATTCGTAAAATTATTTAATTTTTAAAGAAAAAAAGTTTTTATAATTTTCGTAAAAAATGGTAAAAACTTTAAAAACTTAAACCACTTTTTATTATTCATTTTTTTTAATCGGTAATAACTTTACGAAATAAAAGTTAAATTATATAATAAAAATATAATAAAAAATATTTTAAAAACTTATTTAATAATTTTAATTATACCTTAAATTTTAAAGGATTATTATATTAATTAAATTATTTGAATTAATAAAATATTAAGAAATAAAATATTAAAAATAAAATAACTAAAAATAAAATATTTAAAAAAAGGTTTTTTTAATATATTTCATTTAAATAATAAATAACTTCACGAAAAAAAGTCGTAAAAATATAAAATTAAAACCATTAAAAAAATAATTTAAAAAAAATTTAATGATATTAAATATATTATTATATTTATTATATATATAAAGTTATATAATTTTAAAAGAAAAAGGTTTTTTATGGTTTTTATAAAAAACGTAAAGCTTAAATTATATTAAATTTTTTATTCTTTTTTATTAATAATAATTTAATGAAATTAAAGCTAAATTATATATTAAAAATATTATAAAAATATTTATATAATTTTCTTTTTAATAATATAAGTTATATTATAATAAAATAAATATAACTTAAATTATTAAAAGTTAAAATAAAAAAATGTTAAGAAATCTTTAAAAAACTTTAAAAAAGTTATAAAAATAGTTAAAATTTAAAAAATTTACCTTAAAAAAAACCTTTAAATTATTTACTTTAAAAAACTTTTTAAATTATTAAAGTTATAAAATGTAAAAATTTTAAAAACATTAAAAATTAAAATTTTTTATAAGTTAATTATTACTTAACTTTAATAAAAAAATTTTAAACTTAAAAATTAATATTAAATTAAATAAAAATTATAAAAACATAAAATAATATAATTATAAATTTTTATTTATTAAATTATATAAATAAAAGATTATTTAAATTAAATAATATTAAAATAAATTATTAATATATATATATATATAAAAGAAATAAAGAAAAAAAGAAAAAAAAAGAAATAAAAAACTTTATTATAAAAAGTAAATATAAATATAAATTTAA